>VZRH01003034.1:991393-1002403 GCA_013397555.1 Urocynchramus pylzowi | reverse complement strand
CCCCAAAAAAACCCACCAAAACCCCCCTGCTTCTTTCCCTCTCTTGTTCCTTTCTTTCAACTGACATTACTAGAGAATGAATAGTCATGCATTATGCAGCACAATTATTCTATGGAAAATGTTCACAGTCATCTAAATTAATGGAATAAGTATGTAAGCTTCCAACTGCTAGACTCAGAGGATTTTCAAGCACAGATACAGTAACAACAGCTGGTTTCTTAAAGAATTCTAAGTAATTTAATTTTAAAAATTAAATATGCCTACATGCAGCATATTTTGACTGAGTTGCAAAGAAAGAATCCCCATTGCTTTTGCTCTTACTGTAACATATTGCTTTTCATGCTTTCCCCAGAGTATTGAAAGAATGCTGCAGATGTTCTCATTTAAACATTCTGTGTCCTGTTAAATAGATGAAAAAGAAGTCTCTGTGCAAAGTCTCAACCACTTTTCAGAATGAAGGTTGTGAAATATTCTCCTTCTCTATCAGTTTTTTTCATGTGAGTGTCGAACTCCTATAAGTATCAGTTTTTACTTTTTGGAGAACGTGAGGAAGCAGTGTATGCAAACAAATTCATCAAATTTAAATTGAATTCAATCTTTCAATTGACTTTCAGTATTTGTACTAGATCTTGTATTATTGTTCATGAGTTAGATAGTGTAAAATGGGGAACTGATATCTAAGGATTTATTTATGCATAATTAATATTTATAAGTTATTTATTTGCACATTAAAGTTAATAGTAATGAATGAAAACTGGGCACATCAAGAGTGATTTCAACCTGAACGGAACTGTAGAGGCAGTTTCACATTTAATATGGGAACATCTGCAATTTAACAGTATTCACAGAATCACAGAATCACAGAAACATGGTATGAATTAGGTTGGAGAAGACCTTTGAGATCATCAAGTCCAACCTAGAACCTAACACCTCCTTAACAACCAAACCATGGCACTGAGTGCAACGCTCAGTCTTTTTTAAAACACATCCAGGGATGGTACATCCACTACCTCCCTGTGCAGTCCATTCTGATGCCCAATCACTCTTTCTGTGAAGAATTTTTTCTTGATGTCTAGCCTAAACTTCCCCTGGCACGACTTAAGACTGTGTCCTCTTGTTCTGTCAGTGGTTGCCTGGGAGCAGACACCAACCCCCACCTGACTATAACCACCTTTCAGGGAGTTGTAGAGAGAGTTGTAGAGATAAGGTCTCCCCTGAACCTCCTTTTATCCCAGCTAAACAACCCCAGCTCCCTCAGCCATTCCAAACCATTCAAGCCATTCCCTCAGCTTGTGGTCCAAGCCCCTCACCAGCCTTGTTGCCCTCCTCAAGACATGTTCAAGCATCTCAATGTCCTTCCTAAACTGAGGGGCCCAGAACTGGACACAGCACTCAAGGTGTGGCCTCACCAGTGCTAAGTACAGGGGAAGAATGACCTCCCTGCTCCTACTGGCCACGCTATTCCTGACACAGTGCCCTTGGCCTTCTTGGCCACCTGGGCACACTGCTGGCTCATGTTCAGTCAGCAGCCAACCAGTACCCCCAGGTCCCTTTCCACCTGGGCACCAGCCACTCTGTCCCCAGCCTGTAGAACTGCAGGGGGTTGTTGAGGCCCAAGTGCAGGACTTGGTATTTGGACTTGTTAAACTTCATGTTGTTGGACTCACACCCATCTATCCAGCCTGTCCATGTTACTCTGAAGGGCCCTCCTATTCTGCAACAGATCGACACAGATCCCAGTTTGGTGTCATCTGCAAATCTACTCATGGTGGACTCAATCCTGCTGTCTATAAGGGGATTCCTTCTAGACAAGGGGACAAGACAATCCNCAGTGTCCAGTAGACAACATCCACAGCCTCCCCTGCATCCACTGGGTGGGTCACCTGGTCATAAAAGGAGACCAGGTTGACCAAACACGACCAGCCCTCCTAAACCCCTGCTGGCTTGGTCTGATCCCTTGGCCATTCTGTAGGTTTGCTGTATGGTTCCACTCAGGATGATCTGTTCCATAATCTTGTCAGGCACTGAGGTCAGGCTGATAGGCCTGTAGTTTCCAGGATCCTCTTTCTAGCCACTCTTGTGGATAGCTGTCACACTGGGCAGCTTCCAGTCATCTGGGACCTCCCCAGTGAGCCAGGACTGATGGTAAATGATGGACAGCAGCTTGGTGAGCTCTTGTGCCAGCTCCCTCAGCACCCTGGGATGGATCCCATCCAGTCCCACAGAGCTGTGTAAGTGTCTCAGCAGTTCTCTGACTGCTTCCTCCTGGATAACAGGGGGGCTAGTCTGCTCCCTGACCCCATCTACAAGCCCAGGAGGACAGTTGTCCTGAGGACAACCTGTCTTTCTGCTGAAAATTGAGGCAAAGAAGGTGTTAAGTACCTCAGCCTTTTCCTCATCTTTAATTATTTAATTCCCTCCCACATGTAGCAGAGAATGGAGGTTGTCCTTGCCCTTCCTTTTGCCATTAATGTATTTATAAAATATTATTTATTGTCCTTCACAGAAGTGGCCAGATTGAGTTCTAACTGGGCTTTTGCATCTCTGTTTTTTTTTCCTACATGATCTAGCAGCTCCCTTAAGCTTTTCCTGAGATACATGACCCTCTGTCCTCACACTCTCTGGGTGTGATCCTTGACTACACACCCTCTTTTTTTTTTCCTTAGTTCCTTTCTCCTTGCCCATCCAGGCCGGTCATTTTCCTTGTCAGCTCATCTTTCAGCACATAGAGACAGTCTGCTCTTGTGCCTTCAAGATTTCTGTTTTGAAACATGCCCATCCTTCCTGGACTCTTGTTTTTAAGGGCTGCTTCCCAAGAAAATCTCCAAATAAATCTCTTGAATAGGCCAAAGTCTGCCCTCTGGAAGTCCAGTGTGGAAGTTTTATTGGTGCCCCTCCTTGTTTCACCAAATATTGAAAACTCCATAATTTCATGATCAATGTGCCCCAGATGGCCTCCAACCACCACATCTTCCACCAGCCCTTCTCTGTTTGCAAACAGCAGGTCTAGTGTAGTCCTTCTCTCGGTAGGCTCGCTCACCAGCTGTGACAAGAAGTTGTCCTTCATACACTCCAGGAATCTCCTAGACTGCCTCTTCTTTGCTGTGTTGAGTTCCCAGCAGATATCTGGCAGGCTAAAGTCATTTACAAGAACAAGGGCTGGTGATCCTGAAACATTCTCCAGCTACTTGTAGAATAAGTCATCCAACTCTTCATCCTGGTTGGGTGGACCATAACAGACTCCCACCATGATGTCAGCCTTGTTGTCCTTCACCCATAGGCACTGGACCTTGTCATCATTAATCTCAATTTCCACAGCATTGAGAGCCTCCCTAATATACAGTCACCCCTCTTCTCCCTCTCGTGTCTCTTCTGAAGAGCATATATTCATCCATTGCAGCACTCCAGTTATGCGAGTCATACTGCCACATTTCCATGATGGCGACTACATCATAGCTTTGCTGTTGCACCATGGCTTCCAGCTCCTCTCGTTTGATACCCGTGCTGTGTTCTTTAGTGTACATGCACGTCAACTGGGCTGCTGATTTCACCCCCAACTCTGGCTGTTACCACCCTTGGGCTTTTTCTGGAGAGCCTAGTTGCATCCTCTTTCCCCTTTGAACCTAGTTTAAAACCCTCTCAATCAGTCCCACCAATTCATGTTCTAGAATCCTTTTGCCCTTGATAGATAGAAGGAGCCCATCTGGCTCCAGCAGGCCAAGTGCTGATCAAAGAACCCAAAATTCTGCTGATGGCACCAGCCTTTAAACCACTTGTTGGTAATGCGGGTTCTTCTGCTCCTTTCATCATTTGTCCCTGCCACTGAAGGGACTGAGGAGAACACCACCTATGCTCCTGCCCCACCCATCAACTAATCAATCCAGATCCCTGAAATCCCTGTAATTTCCCTGCTGCTCTTTTCAATCTCATCACTACCAGCCTGGAGTATCCGCAGTGGGTAATAATCAGAGGGCTGAATAAGCCCAGGGAGTCTCCTGGTTACATGCCTTGCCCAGGCCCCAGGGAGGCAGCAGACCTCCCTGTGGGATGGGTCCGGCCAACATACGGGGCCCTCTGTTCCCCTCTAAAGGGAGTCACCTACTACCCTTCTTTTCTTTTTAATGCTAGAGGTAGTCTGACAAAGTGTAATTGGGAGGCTCTCCAGGCAGATTATTTTCTTCGCTGTCAACTGGATGACCCTATGGATCCAGGGCCTCATACCTATTCAGAAGTGGCACCTGGGTAGGTGATGGGAGTTGGGAGGAATTTTTATTTACTCCCTGAGTAGGGATCCATTTTCACTCCCCTTTCATCTACTAGGTCTCCTCCTTCTGCCTGATGGTAGGAGGCATGGGAGTCCTCTGACTCCTGGTGGGCTTCTCTCAGGGATGGAAGGATGAAACTCCACCAGTCTATTTTCCTTTCACTTTTCCTAATACTCCTTAGTCTTTCTACTTCCTCCTTAAGCTTGGCCACCAGACAGATGAGTTCATTCACCTGTTTGCACCACAAGCAGGTGTCTTTTGCACTGAACCCTGGTACTACTGACAGCCTCAAACACTCTGTACAGGAAGGGGTGCAGACAGATGCATCCTTCTTGGTGGTTTCTCTTTGGGTTGGTACATTTTCACTAGCTATAGCTTTTGATTGTTTGGAGACCATTGCTAAAAAAAACCCCAATCCAAACAAAATGTTAGAAGTAAAGTTGTTATCTTCTTAAAACAAACAATTAGTTAATCATGTTAAAGCATATAGATAGCTTTGAGAGGTAGACTGAACTAAAGCATTTGGTAAGTATATGGTATAGAGGCCTACTCTGATCTCCTTACTATATTATGAGGAATTATAATTGCTTGGGTTGAAAGGTATTGGACAGTTCAGAAAAGGAAAAGGATGAGATTTTAACCAGATTGTTTTCTGAGGAACTTTTCTGATCTCAGCTGGAGAGAAGTGCCCTTCACGATGTATGAAATTACAAATTTGTACTGTAAAATCATGCTTCCAGAAAAACAGCCCAGTAGCTGGTATTGACTGGAACAGAGGGAAAAGCCTTCCTTCACTCTAGAAGAAAGAACTTTCACAAATGTATCTGGTTGGCAGTTACAGCTGGCAAAGCAGATGACCTTTCTGAGATGGGATAAAAATTAGAAATATTTTTGTGAATACATTTACTTATTATTTATTTACAGAAAGTTGATGTCTACACTTGTATATTAATGTCATTGGTTCTGTGTATAATTGACAGGTACCTTAAGATGTTTTGCATGGATCTTAGGCAGTAGATGGGGTTTAAATGTGGCAGTAATTTCTAAACACATATGTGGAGATGACCAGGAAACTCAAGCTTTAATTTATAAAATGTCTTGCTTGCAATTAATATAAACTTTTTTAGTAGTTACCTAATTTCACCCCATTTAATTCTTCTGTCTGGGATTACTTGTGATCTGATTGCTTGGAATATCTGCATGCTTTAAATTTTTTGTTTGTATCAGATTCTAGTTGCAGACTGGGAAAACCAATAATGACAGCAAAGAACATTTCCTACGAAGGATCCCCTCTCATGCCCCCAAAATCAAATAAAAGATCACAAATATCTTCTTCCCTTCTTCTTCCTGCCCCCAAATTTGTGAGCCAGTGTCACAAACTTTGGAGTATGAATGATTGCACAGTGTGGAACAGAGGCAGGATCTTTCCCAAGTGGTTGATCAATCTGCCACCTCATTGCTTACTCACAAATTCACTCATTCAGTGTAAAATTCATGACAATTATAATAAAGAACCATTACCATTACAGCTACACTGGAGCCTGTTTGAGCTCACTATTGCAGACAAAACTGCATAGTGAGTGTAAGAATTAGTTTATTTTAACCTTATGTAAGGGATTTCAGTTGTACTTTTTTCCCCAAAATTTTCTCTTTAAACAGTGAAAGTGATTATTGTACGTGAGCTTCAAATCAGCAGCATTTTGCAACTGGATTAAAATATGTAATGATATTGGTTTTTTTGCCAGTGAGAGCTTGAAACTTTCTGAAGAAAAATAATATAACCACCTCATAAATAACTTTGTGGCTTTTCAACACAGGGCAGCCAACCACATAAATAAAATACATCAAGTGTGTGCTGGATTGAGCTACTTAGGGTTGATCGCAATTACTTCTAGAGTATGAGGACTGATCATATAAAATGATATCAAATTCAGAATGTAGCCTTGAACACTGCTCCAAAGCTTCCTTGAGTAGAGAAATGACACCTTTACTCAACACAGATTTTAAAATGACCCAAAACTCTGGAGGCCTTTGTACACAGGACCTCCAGGCTGAGTACATGAGTCAGAAAACAATCATGGGCCCCTTTACAAGGTTGGCTGTAGGAACTTATCTGTCATTCTGACATGCTAGAAGAAATCTACTGGAAATCTTGGTGGCAAGAACAAGAATTGGACTTGTTGAGATTTAAGATATCCAAAAGCAGATTAATGTGAAGACATTCCATTAATCAACCTGACAACAGGAAAATCCAGACAGAGGGAAAGTATAGAACTGTCTAGCTACAGAATGGCCCATTATTTTTCCCCATACACATTCTAGTGCTAGAGTGTTTCTTGAGCTATTCTCACAAATTTTATGTATTGGGCTGTCTATTACTTTACATAGCACTTTATTTTTATAATCAGATTATACTCTTTTACTGTCACTGACTCTCTAAACCTTGAGCTCCTTTTCTTTCATGCAGCACTGGAATCAACAGAGAACAGTTTCTGGGGAACAGTAAAAAGTAAGAGGGGCTTGTGCATATGGCTTGTGATTCCTAACTATGTAAACATGTTATTATCAGATTTTGTTAGTCTTCCCATTGTACTGAGTAAGGCAAAACATTTCCCTGCATCCTCATTCCTTTGAGGTCCTGGGCTTAGCTGGAGGTCACACAATCATTTGTTAATATTAAGGTTATATATTTGGACAGGTAGGAAAAATATCAACAGCTGAACCACCAGTGAAATTTGCACAGGTGCTTTATCTGTGTAACATATGTTAGATCAACTTATTGCTGCAGTATGGCTTTTATCTTCCTAGTATTTGGTAAAAACTAAGCAAACTATGGATAACTTTGAAAATTTATGAGTTTTCAGTCTTTTCTCTACATTGAATAAAGCAACAAACTCTTAAAGCCAAGAGAATATATACCTAGCATTTTCTGTTTAAAACCGAATTCCACATTTAAAAAACCTTTTGTATAATAGACATTCTTCACACAGAAGTGCAGATACAGCCTTTAAGTCACTGTCATTTTTCTCAAATCAGTAGTTCCTGCATCAGAAATTTGCTAGGCACCATTAGAACTGCCTCTCTGTTGTTAAGGACTGATTGTGTGCAGAAGTGAAGGTACTCATGTCAGTTTGTATGACCCTGTCTGATGTGAAATGTTCTGAAATGTGGATTGGTGATAAATACTGATTAAATACTGCTAATGTGCTATATCAGTTAATAGTGAAATGCTGTCTCATCTTCATTCCAGCTGGCAGCCAGAATCGTTTGGAGTAATACTACCAACACCAATTTATGCAAAAGTAACTTCATGTTCTGTAATTTTCTGTGTTACTACTAGAACCTATGTCTGGAATGCTATCCATGAATGTGTTCTAAACAGCAGGAACTTGAAATGGTTTCAAGATAGAAACTATGAAAAGGAAGAGGCAATATTGTCTTTCTGTCTCTGTCTTTCAGCATGCCCCTTCTGTCTCCTGTATTCTTCCCTTTACCACCAAAGGCCTAGAGTTCAACATTTATTCCTACTACAGACAGTCTTCTGTAGTATCAAGTTTTCATAGTCACAGGAATCCAAATTTCCAACCTAAATTCCTTGGCAACACAATGAACTTTTATCTTAGTATGATGTGATTTCTTCTACTGTTGGCATGAGTCGCTGTAATCAGATTAGGAAGAAGGTAGAGTCAAGGTCTAGAAAATAAGAAATCTGGCAGCATGAAAATGTACAACTAAAAATGAATAAAGTAAAGTCAGCATAACTTTTCTTTTTCTGCTGTAAGAAAACTGAAATTTCTAAAACAAGTGATATTAAAAAACCCCCAAAAAACCGTAAAGCAAGCTGCCCACTCCCTTTAATGTCTTCTATAATCCTATGTTGAAAAATTCTCCTGTACCCCAAGGATCAAAATGGCATGGATTTTCATTACATCCCATGGCAGATTAGCCTGGAAGAACAACTTCTTCCTGCACAGGAGCCAAGTAGCTGGGGAAAAGGCACCAGGGAAGTGATAACAATACAGAGCAGTACTCCCTGGGGATGCTGCAGGCCAGGACCGGAGTGCCTCTGCCTAATTCAAGCTCCATATTCCATTAGAAGCACTTCATGAGATCTGTGAGGACTGCTGTGGTCTGGAGGCTTTCACAGTTCATCTAGAATCAGCTAGAAATTTGTGACCATGTTGGATAAAACAATTTGGGACACTGTATTCCAGAAGGTAGAAAGCCTTCTCTTTGCCTGTGCTGAAACACTAACTTGTCTTTTGCAGAATAAAGTGTATTTTCAAGACTATTTTACACTGAGTATGTGCTCCATAACTGGGAGTCAGTGTTTTAGATTCCAGGAGCAACACAAAAAGTTTAGCAAGGAACCACCTCCACGTTAATTATCATGCTTCACTTTTAAGTCTTTCATCAGGTAGCCTCATAATTTTAATTTTCTTCAACAGAAAGAAATTTTTTAAAATCTTCATGAGGCTGATGCAGTTGATGTGTATGCATACACTTATAATACTCTGCATCTCCTTAAAGGTGATTCATAAGTGTTTCTCCATATTCCTGTATAGTTTAAAGAGGGACAGAGATAAATAGAGTATATTTTGAAATATTTTTAGGTTTTACTGCTTGACAGGAAAGGTAGAGAATTCTCAATAGCCAAAAGAACTTGACAGTTTTGCTACACAGTAAAGACAGTAACTAGAAACATATGAGAGAAGATTGATGTGCTTCCAGACTTTTTCCATAAAATACATCTCTGTCTACCCAGGACAATATTATGCTATAATATTTTCTTCTTCTCTTTTTTAGTCTGTTGAACTGGATGCTGTGGAAGCTACGAGCATGTGCATAAAGTTGCTCCATGCTTTCTGGATTTTTCTTTGTCTGCAGGCACATTCTGCAAGCAAATTCAATTACACATATTCATTCATACTCTGCTTGTGCTAAGGCTTTTTAGAGGGCCTCCTTTTTATGTTCAGGAGCCAATAGCATTGGAAGAAATGATCTAAAATGATTATTATTTTGAAAATGGTGTAAAAATTACTTCATTAACCTATTTGGAGAAATGTGGTATAAGTGAGTAATATAGCTACCACTATTTTAATTTGAAAGTGTTCATCATCATGCAGCCTTGCTAGACTAATTTGTGGCTGGAAGATTGCACTTTACAATGGTTTACGAAGAATAACTGTGGCAGTCTCAGATCTGGACATAACTTTTCTTATGCTATTACTACACAAACACAGCAGTCTTTATCTTTTGTGGAGGAGGTCGAGCGCTTTCAAGAAGCCAGGATTTACTGTATATCTGTGGCATTCCAGTCCTGCAGATGATGTGGTAACCCATGTATTCAATGCTATGGAGTTGACAATGAATGAAAATAACTGCCAGATGCAGTTATTAAATTTGATATTCTAAGGAGACAGATCTGCAACTACTTTTTAATAATCCTATTGAGTTAAAAAAAACCCCAACTTTTATCTTTCTTTCAAATAAAATTAAGATAAATATTTTACCAGTCTTAAAAAAGTATGTGTAAATATATTTATTTCAATATGTGTAATATTTCTGATATCTGCTTCATTAAAATGCTTTTTCTGTAAGATCTTGACAATAACTGTGCTATAACTGTGCTAAAGGCTCTACACAGTTTTTTGCCTCTATTTCTCTGATCTCAGCAAAATCTCATTAAAGTGACATATTTTAACCTAATGAAATGAAAATTTAAACACTGCTTGTCACTTTTTGGGGGAAGGAAAAAAAAAAAACTTACACATACCAGTAAAGAAAAGGGCACATTCTGCAAAGAGTGTTTGAAATACTCATTAAAAATGTTTGGAAAGTTTGTCTGAAACTTCAGCACAGTTTTATTCCTAACTGGGGAAACTTTTGTTTTGAAACTGTGCTTTCTATTTACTTTTCAAAACCTTTATGTTCGTCTGGAGGCAGAATTCTAAATCATGCTCTCCTACAAGAGGTCTTTTCATTTTGTTTTATTTTAAAATTAGGACTTTCCTAGTTAATCATAAACCCTTACAAAGTAAGTGTTTCTTGGAATGTGATAATGTTATTGAAGGTGTTGTTTTGAAGAGATGATGATGATGGGAATATTCTGCATGTGTATTGGCTGTCTTACATGCAGATACATGAAATGTTGCTGTAGAAAGGAAAGATCATGCTTACAGGAAAAGTATCAGTGCCATCACATGTTACTGTTAACACAGGTGATTCACGTATCTTTTCAGCTGCCTCCATGTAAAATCCTTGTCTCTGTTTCCCCCAATGAGGTTGGAAATGCTCCTGTCAATTTTCACCTAAAGTAAACACAATTATGGTACATGTATTTATAGTAACTGCCTTTGTTACTTTGTTACAATCTAGAATGTATTTTAAGAGGATATGATTTTCTTCTGTACTGTGGCTACCAATAGACACATCAAGTGCATTACTATTGCTGTCTTTTATGTTTTCCCTGCTGCTTTTGTCACAGACAATTTTAGAATGTGTGTAGGTTTCTGAAAGCTGAGCTGGTACACTTAAAGACTGCTGAGTGGCTCCTGTTTGGGAATGGGGACATCCTGGGTTCACCAGTTCTTCTCCCTGGGCCGAGTCTCTGAGCACTGCTCTCTGTCTGTAGATGGCAGTGGGCATACACTGTGCAACAACTTTTCCAACGCAGCGTCACTGTAAGAAACTATTTCAGATTCCTATTTCCAGACTCTCCTCTCCTCTCCTCTCCTCTCCTCTC
>VZRH01003034.1:930223-991339 GCA_013397555.1 Urocynchramus pylzowi | reverse complement strand
GCCCCTTCTCCTTTCCTTTCCCTGTCATGTCCTATCCTGTCCTGGTACCAGGAAAAAGCACGATTCACCCTGAATATCATCAGTGTCTTTTTCCACTAAAGCTGCTTACCATTTTTTTTTTTTTTTAATATTTTTTTCTTCTGAGCCAAGTAGATAGATTGAAATATTACTGGTCAATGCATTTGCACTGCCCGTTCTCCAGTCTGACACTCAGGTAGTAATGTTTAACAGCTTCCAGTGAGAAAGCTGAAGTGGGGGTAGGTGTGTAGAAATCCAGTATGTTGGTGTACACTTAGTCTCTTTAATATTCAATGAGTACTGCATTGTTTCCCTCATGTGAGAAGTTTAATCCAGGTCTTTTATTTTACATCTTTTTCCCCACTTTGCTATTCATATTACTCAACTCTAGGCTCCAAGTGGGACATTTCTAGTTTTCAGATCCTGCCTTTGGAATTATTTCAATCTCTCAGATGGATATAAATGAAAGTAAATAAAATTAAATGGCCAGCAGGTTAAAGCAGGTCATTCTTCCCCTCTGCTATGCACTTGTGACACCCCACTGGAATGATGCCTACAGTTCTGGTGTCCCCAACATAAGGACATGGAACTGTTGGAGAAGGAGGCCTCCAAGTTGCTAAGAGGACTGGAACACCTCCCCTAAAAGGACAGGCTGTGAAAGTTGGGGCTGTTCAGCCTGGAGAAGAGAAGGTTGCTTGGAGACCTTGTAGCAACTTTCCAGTATCTGAAGGGGTTAAAGGGAAGCTGGAGAGGATTTCTTCATCAGGAACTGTAGTGATAGGGCAAGGAGTAATGGGTACAAATTGAAAGAGGGGAAATTTACACTGGATATTAGGAAGAAATTCTTTACTGTGAGGATGGCAAGGCACTGGCACAGGTTGCTGAGAGAAGCTGGGGATGCCCCATCCCTGGAAATGTTCAAGGCCAGTTTGGTGGGGGGTCTGAGCAGCCTGGTCTAGTGGGAGTGTCCCTGCCTATAGCAGAGAGGTTGGAACTAGATGGTGTTTAAGACCCATTCCAACCCCTTAACAACCTATAATTCTGTGAAAAAGCCAGTGGGACCCGCCCTCCCCATGCTGTCTCTCTGTGTGTCATGTATGCCAGTATCACAAAAAAACATTATTACCAATTTTTCCCCTGTCTCCTGAATGGAAATTTTCTGCATGTCATCCCTCCAACTTGTGCATTATTCAGGGCTGCAAATGCTCTGGAATAAATCTCTCTATATTATATATTTTTTTAGCAACTAGGGAGATTCTGTCAGCATAAGTTCAGAAGGATCAGTAAGATCTCTTATAGTTCCTTAAAATCTTTTCTATTTTAAAGTACATGTACATATAATGCCAGTGCAAATATCCAGAGGGCCAAAAGGAAAACATGCCAGTGTTTACTTTTCTTGTTACTGGGTTTTAAATACAAACAGGCTTACAAAATGTAAACCAGAAAATTAAAAAAAGATACAGCAACGTGGATAAAGGGTTAAATTGGAATAAGAATGCCAGAACTTGGTGCTGGTTTTCCACTTAAGTGAGACAAGTCCTACCTTCAAGCTGCTATGCATATGCACTGTTTTGTGCCTGGATTTCAGATCCCTTCCTGTAAAAGCATTATTTTTGCCTCTGGGGCTTGATGAAATAGGCATGTTGAATTGTGAAGAACCAGATGTTGGAGGAAGGGAACATAATGGGATGTGAGGAAGCTGCTTTTAAGCTCTCCAAGGCTATTTTGGGAACTTTATCACATAAACAATGAATACAAAGTTATGGAAGCACAGGATGTGGAGCAAAACCACTGAAAACCAAAAAACATACATGAGAAAAGTGCATGTGAAAAGCATTTCCAAGATGCTGTTAGTGAATGAGCATAAAAGGAAATGTTTTTAAGATGAACATAGAAAAGTAGAGTCAATTACTCCAAGCCTGCAAAAGCAAATTGATATCCATGAAACTCTGTGTCCCTTGGAGTCAGAGCTGGCTATAGGAGGTCTTTGTAAGTACGATTCTACAAGTCTGTTATAAGTTATTGGAGACCTACATTATTTAAAAAAAAAAAAAAAAGGTAATTTCATAACAAACATATGCTAAATTCTAGATTAATTAGATCATCACTTTATAAAGTAAGCTGGTAAATGTGCCCCAGGCCAGGAGGACAAGGTAATTATTCCATACTTGAGGACCTTACCTATGTGGCTGTTTCGGTTTTGATCCTGTGAGCTCTTTATGTCACACCTAATCTGAAGCAGATGGGCTCTTCTGTTGAAGCCATTGCTTGCTGACCTGAAGTTTTCCACTAAACAAGCTAGTATCAGATGAAACATTTGGCATGAAGTCAGAAGAGTAATAAATTGAACTATGCAAACTGAAAAGTTGATTCATGTTTGAATTATAGAAGATTTTGGGTTGTAAGGGACCTTTAAAGGTCAATGTTCCTGCAGTGAGCAGGGAGATTTTCCTCCAGAAAAGGTTGCGCAGAGCGCTGTCCATCCTGACTTGAAATGTTTCCAGAGATGGGGCATCTACCAACTCTCTGGTCAGCCTTTTTCAATGAACTGGACACAGTGCCCTAGGTGGAGTCCCAGCAGAATTGAGGGGTAGAGTCATCTCCCCTAACCAGTGAAAGTATTTTTGATTAACGTTTACTGGAGGGAAGAAAAAAAAAATTAAAACATTTCCTCAGTTTTTGCCTTATTAATTCTCACTATAATTTTTTCCCAGCAACTATTCATTTGAAGACACTTGGAAAATCATTGTAAAGGAAAGACTATTAGGTCACAGTACTTGTGAGGTGGGATGCACTGTCATTACATGTTACACCATACACACCTGTTTGTGGGGGACAGCACACCAAAGATAAACAGCGGACCTGGGTAACTTCCATGATCCATGAATCAAATGGATAATTCTGAATTAGAGATCCAGCACCCACACTGTTCCTCTAGAAAGTTAATGGTGACATTTGTCTGATAGAGCAGGTTGCTTTTCTGACTGCTACACTCAACTGCAGAAATGAAAGGATGACTCTGACCTATCTAAAGGTTAATTAAAAGAAGTCAGAAGTAGATCAAATAAAGGCCAGATTTTCCCTCTTTGTTCATGGGGAAGCCCATCAAAGGTCATTTGAATTTAAAGTCTGTAGGACTGAGTACTGAAGGTGCAGAGCTCCGAGCAGATTTTGGTTGTGGTTTTAAATCTCAGCTTCATTTAATGTCTGCTGTTTGTATGTGATTGTTAGCAAAGTTTTAATAGCTGAGTACGATTTAAGATCAAGTAGGAAGTAACAGGAAGGGATCAGTGGTGACTTATGAGGCTTAACCAACCAACAGGTCTTCTTTTTATCCTTGTGAAGATCATGAAGTTATATAGTGACTTTTTTATATATATAAAATCCAATTATATATGCACAAACAGCTTAAGTCACCAAAAAATCACCACCAGGAAAGCAACTACACTTATGGCATGAGTAAAGTAAACATACGTACATTACAAGTAACTACAAAATTCCTGAAGGAAGTATTTACTTATGAACATTTACTTGTATACACCTATAAATATGTAACTTGTGTCCTAACTGCTTCCAGGAGTGGGGCTAATCAATAATAGAAAAGTCTTAAAGATGATCTGCACCCCCAGAGCTGGAGTTTGTCAGGTGCTCCCAGCCAGGATCCCATCTGTCGGAGAGGTCTGGTGCTCCTTTTAGGTAAGCAGTGAATTACTTTTTATACCTTTTGGTGTAGATACATCACTGTGTGTAGGGCATCAGTTCATGAGGTAGTTGTTACTAGCTTGTGTTTTCCTAGAAGGCAAATTTGTTGTCACAGTTTTTGTCTTACTTCCATGAAATGTTATTTTTATCCTGCCAACTACTCCCCACCAGGAAAGCTTTGGGTGAACTTGCCAGGGATATCCTTCACCATCAGTATGTTTAGCAGCTTGTATATGTAGGAGTCCCATCACTAGGCAGAGATCATAACAAGATAAACAATGAGACATGCTTGCAGAACTTTCTGCATGCTTGCAAAAACCACTTAAGCTTTCTTAGACTTCAAGGTCCAAGAAGATGATGTAAGTGCTCCAGAAAGATATCCCTGACCCCTCCTTCAATTTCTTTTTTGCAAGGAAATCTTCATGAAGTAAATAATCACCTCAGCTATTCTCTCTCTCAACCTTGGCTCGCTCCTCATCTGTCCAATGGGACTAAAACCAAGCCAAGTAATTTGACTTCAGTGTTATAAACAGCATACTGTGTTCATTTTCAGAGGTATGGTGCTTACTGTTCTTTGTTTTAAAAGTTTACAGCTCAGTTCACAAACCTGGAGAACACAAAATTGATTATTCCTTAATGTACTAAGGAGCTTGTGATTTGGGACCTCTTGTGTCAAAAATTTATGGTATTTAATATTTTCATAGTTAATGCATCGCAAACAATCCCTAGAATCCATTTCACAGAGGCAGCAATACACCTGATTTACTTAGCCACACTGATGGCAGGGTAGTGTAGCAAAATTAGCAATAAGATAGCACAGAATCATTGCGGGCTTAAACTTGTTTTTTAAATAATGAGCAGTCTATAGATAAGATAACCAGAATATTCATGCAAAACTTGATATGCCGAGAGGTCTCAGCCATTACCATTCTCTTTTGGGTAACTAGTAAGTAGGTTTTTTTTGCTATTTTCCCAAATAAATTAGGTATTTTATTTGGCAGAAATTAGTATAAAAATGGGTCCTTTTATTTCAGATTATAATGGAAAAATCTATACTTGTCTTCAAGTACAATCACACGTCACTGACATTCAATATATTCAACACCTTCAAATCTCACAGCAGTATTTCCTTTTTTTTTCCCATGCTTTAGACTGTCTCTGGCCAAAGCCTAAGAATTGCAGTAAGGAACAACAAGCGTGAAAATTTAGGCTGAGAACCAGAATATTATGTTCTCTCCTTGTTTTTAATGGTTGTAGTTTGGTGATGTTTAGTGCTGCTGAGAAAGCAGCTGCATGTACTTGATGTCACTGTCTCCTGACAGGGAATACCTGTGAAAAGCCTTTGTTTTGTACTAGCAACATAAGAGCCTGGCTTAGAGTTGGAAAAGACTTCTTCACCTGTAGGACTCATGAGAAGGATGATGCTCTTCAAGTCCTTAATTTTCAAATAAGGCAGAATAAATGATAACAAGCTTTCAGTTAAATTTCCAGTTAAACGTTTAAGGGCACGTGATGGTAGTGTTTTGTGGTTTGTCAGTGATTTGTCCAGTAATGCTGGCAAGCACTCAAGTAAACTGTGAAGTCAGTAGATGACGTTTGAACTCGGAGAGAGGTGTTTTCATTTTTTTGTTTTGTTTTGGTTTCACTTCGACTTGTTTTGTTTTGGTTTTTTTTGTTTGTTTTGGTTTTGTTTTGTTGCCAGTGGTGAATCTGTAGAGCTACCAGCAAATGCCATGAGGTAACAGTATCTCAGTTCTAAAAGGAAGGTGGGAGGAGAATCTGTATCATAGGAGCAGTCTTGGAAACTTGGAACTGATGCAATAACTTGAAGTAGAAAAATATGTTAATTAAAACACTATATGGGGACAAACCAGCAGTCCAAGGTCCCAACAGAGCACATCCATGATGAGCATTCAAGGCAAACATCTTTGACACTGGAAGTTTTCCTTGGCTGATTCCCTATATTACTGTAATCCAAGCAAATGTTAATGTATATCCTGAAAAGACAAGAAGATTCCCCAGAAGTATTCCTGTACTAACACTATTAACCAGTCCTTTAATGTATTCTGTTCTTTTTTGGCTTAAGAATAGAGTGATAAACAAATGTCTTGAGAATCAATAAATCTGTTCAATATGTACTTATTGGAAGCCCATGATTAAGTAAACCTTACTAATTTGATACTCAATGTTTTGTGGGGTTTTTTTTCCTGAAACAATCAAAGTCTTCTAGTTTTCCTAGGGAATTATATTGCTAGCAAAGTCATTAGTGTTTGCACATCAGTTTTGAACCAAATTATGAATATCCCTGAATGCAAAGGGGTAAGTTTCTAAACTACATCATCACAGAACAAGTGTATTGAGAATAAGATCTTTTTTTAATCCAAAGTGCTTGGGGAGTTTACCCCTGAGTATTCAAATTAATCATTAATCACAAAAGCAATTTGTTGGGCATTTGAAAATCGTTACCAGTTTAAAAGACTTAGTTTCTATTTCAAAGCTTTCCATGGGCAAAAAAGCTGCAACTGTCACTTGAGAATACCCAATCTACACAGCAATTTAAACACTGTGTTTACAACAGACATATGTGGTTTAATTTTCACAGTTTTTTGTGATCTACTTTAATATCTATTATTCATTCATTGCAGGGAAAAATAACCTTCAGTAAAATAAGTATGTTTGATATGTTGAACCTGGCACATTCAAACCCAGTCTGCAGAACTCCCCATGGGACAAACTGGTGGGAAGCATCTTGCCCTACAGAAGTCCAACAGCAGCTTCAAGCTGAGTTTATGTACACTTTTATAGAGGCTTTGTGGTGAAAAGTAAGTGACATTGGCAGTAGGGCAAAGGATACTGCAACTTTCAGGAGGTTGTTGCCCTCTTAATTATAGTGTGATTTTGGTCCACTGTAACTTTACAGGAGCATTTCAATGTGGTATTTAATAACCCTGCCCTCAGTAAACAGGCAGCTCTGAAATCCGCCATTCTGGCACAGATGTGTAAGTCCTGGGCATCTTGCCTTTTGGAAAAACCTTCACTAAGTTGCTTTAGGAATTAGCATTGCCACAGAGGCACATAGCTGCAGAGACTCAGATAGTGAGAAGGAATATTTGAATTTCTGTGTGTTTTAGACTTTAAAAAATGCCTGTATATGGAGATATTGTTTTATTAAACTATATAGGTTTTATTATTTGTGTACAAGGGTTGTTTACACTTGCTCTATAAAAATGGGAATGCGTTTCAAAACTAAATGAAAGCAATTACTCATGTAAAACACTATACTAGTTTGCAAAAAAACCGTAAGTCTGAATTGGGGGCTGGAGCAAAAAACTGCCTTAGCATTACTGGAAAATGTCTTGGTTTATTAACCCTTCTTAATTAGGGCCCACTAAGCTGGAGTTTGGGACAGTCAGATAAACAATGTATGGATGCATCTTCATTTCTGAAATCCTTGTGCAGATCAGAAAATCTGGTAATAAAAGATCAGGTAGAAAGTGTGTTCTACTTGTAAAAGCATAATCATTGTCATTCAAATACTCCATACATTTGCCTTACCAGACTTAGACTGAATTTACTTTCAAGTGGATGTGAAATTTAACAGGCAAATGCGTGGCATAAAACTGTTTACCATGCAGGAGTAGGAAGTGGTTAATGCAACGCCATGCTGTGATTGTAATTAAATAGTCATAGATATAATATTTCTTCCATTTTATGGTAATTCTCACTTTAGAAGAATTTCTGTACTGGTGTATTGATACAACCTGTAGTTATCTGCTGTAAGAAAACAGCTGGAGGTACCCCATGGGAATAGCCAACTAAGCCCCAATTATCCCATCAGAGCTGGGGTGGAAGAAAGAAGCTTCAGGACATGACACAGGAGGGGACTGGACTTTTTGGACTCTCAGTCACAAATACTATTGCAGAGGTACAGATGCACTCCTGTCTCTGTGCTGATTCTGTAGCTGCCTGCCTGACTGTATATTTTACATCCTGGCAGAGAGCTGATCAAAACTTTTTAATTGTATGACTCCAACAACATCTATTCTTGGCCTACTGAGCTGCAGAACAGCTTGAGCCCTCAACTATTTGAAAAATGTAGGAAAAATAATTGGAAAGTAATGTGTCTCTCTGAAATAAAAGCTCCAACTTAGGGGAAAGAAAAAACAAAAATAATCCCTCAAAAATTAGTTTCTTCCTTCTTTTGTCAACACAAACCTTATTTCATTAATATAACTAGAAATGTTCTGTTTTCCACCCTAGCTCCTACATGAATGGGAAAAGCTCAGAGCTGTTTCAGATGGTGTATATAGGATTTATAGATCAGAAGCTTTAATGGAAATAATGATGACATTATACAATGTGATCAGAATTTTTTATGGAAATAATGAAGATATTATAAAATGTTATCAACAACGTTGATATTATATCAACAACATTGTATAATATCAACAACTTTGATATTATACGTTATCAACAGAATATAGGTGATGCTAAAAAGTTGGTATCACCTTGCTCTGCTGGAAGTCCTTTTATTTCCCCTTCTAATTTCTTTGTAAAAATTTCACAGGAGAAGAGTATTATCTGCTTGGAAACAATGTTTAAAAGTGTTGGAAATACTTAAACATCTCCCTCTGAAATCTGACTGAAGCAAACAAGAAAATGCCTATTAATATTACCATGCATAAGGCTGTGGTCTTTGTAGACAGGGCCTGTGATTGCACAATCTATGCCTGAGTTCCACTGTGTTTTTTAAAATATGCCTTTAAAATGTACTGCATGATATAATAACAGCAAAGGGCAGAGTAGAAATGTGCATCCACAGCAACAGAATGCTCTAGTGGCTTGTAAGATGCAGTAACACCCAGCTCCTTATCAGATAAATTACTATCAGGTCCAAAGTGCCTTCAACCACCCTCACTGCTCTGTGAAAAGAAGATAAAATATTCAGCTGAGAAATGTTGATAAATACCAATGTGCCACAAGGTAAAATGTAGCTACCAGGACCAAGAGGATGTCAGGCCATGGAAATAGGAGTAATCACAGGAGACAGGGACATCTCCAAACTCTTCAGCATCTATAGTTTTCCAAAACCTGCTGATTTCCAAAGATTAAGCCAAATTATCAGTATGAAGAAAGAGGCAATAGATGTTGACAGGCAAAAAATGTGGTTGGTGAAGGAAAAAAACCCAGTATGCAGGAGCATAAAGCTCTTGCTCTGCAATTTAAACAAAACTCAACAAAGCTTGTTTCAGACTATTATAGTTTTGTGTTTGGGTTGGTGATAAATTGAGGAAATCTTTGGTTTAGTGTTTAAAAACATAAGTAAAGAAAGTCAGGTGATAGTTAGCTAAGGGCCTCAGCAGAAGCCAAGTTATGAAATTTGGATTAACCAGAGTGAGAAGGAATCTGCAAGACTCAAGGCTCAAAAATCCAAGAGGAATTTTACCTTGGCATATAATTTTGGCAGTTATAGTGTGATTATGCCTAGACCTTGTAATACCCCAATGCACATGTATCTGCATTGATGAACCTTGTCTACTGACATCTCATGGGAGCTGGCAAATACTGCGTCAGTGGTATCTTATCTGTAAAATACTTTTGTTAATGTTATGGAAGCCCTGTGCTCTATTCTTGCTATTTGGATATATATTTGTGTCAAAGGTATGACAAGTTGTGTCACCACATGTTCCTGCTGTCATCCAGTTATTCTGCTGGAGTGACCGGCAGTTTTTTATTCAGTCTGCATAGCCAGAGCTCTTCCCACAAAATCTAGGCTGTGACTGAAGAGCAGGATGTATGCCTGGATCTTGAGGTAACCTCATTTTTTCTTGCTGGCATGAGAAAGAGTGTACTAGTTTGAAAGCAAACCAGTGGGAGATCCCAAGTCAGAAATACAATTTAATCAGAAAATTGAAATAAATGCAATAATACAGAAACACTGACAGTCAGAATATGACCTGACACCCTGTTGGTCAGGGCATTGGTAGCAGTTCATTTGAAATGGTGGCTGCAATCCTCATCGAGTGACAGATGTGGTTCTGTTGAAGAAGTGATCCTGTAGAAGGGTTTGGTCTTCCTCTGAAGGTCTGATGGTAGTTATGTAGCTCTTGTCCTCTGTGAATTTAGTGGATAAGGCCAGTTGTGATATTGTAAACCTCAGATTATATTCAGGTAGGAATGTTTGGTTCCTCCCTCTGGGCCAAGCATCTCACAATGGGATGATGTAATTTTATCAGTCAAGCAGTGAGACTTTGATGGCCCATTAACAGATGATATCCCCCTGGAGGGAGTTATGATGGATGGCTCATGGAAGAGCTAAAGAACACTAAAGTCCCACCTGGTTTTAACAGATGGTGATAGAATAGATACTTTTGGTTACATCTTACATTGTAACCTAAGACAAAGAAGAAAGCCTCCACATCATTCTAGCAATACACAAATTANTCTGAAGGTCTGATGGTAGTTATGTAGCTCTTGTCCTCTGTGAATTTAGTGGATAAGGCCAGTTGTGATATTGTAAACCTCAGATTATATTCAGGTAGGAATGTTTGGTTCCTCCCTCTGGGCCAAGCATCTCACAATGGGATGATGTAATTTTATCAGTCAAGCAGTGAGACTTTGATGGCCCATTAACAGATGATATCCCCCTGGAGGGAGTTATGATGGATGGCTCATGGAAGAGCTAAAGAACACTAAAGTCCCACCTGGTTTTAACAGATGGTGATAGAATAGATACTTTTGGTTACATCTTACATTGTAACCTAAGACAAAGAAGAAAGCCTCCACATCATTCTAGCAATACACAAATTAAATATCTTTTAAGAAAAATAATTTTGACTCCATGTAGAAGTATGGAAGACCTGCAGGACATCTTCAGTAGGACTGATGTGAAGTGACCTCAGAAGAAATCAGCTTTCTTCAGACAAAGAAACAAAACAGTAATGCCACTTTTCTGGGGTATTTTTTATGCCCTGCTCCCCCTCCTCCAAATTTAAAAAATAAACAAATAAACTTTGTGACCATCATGCATGAACATTTGGTCTCTTTACAGTGTTTCTGACAGCTGGAGGAAACCTGTATTGCTGCTCATATCTATACTATTTGACAAGCTTTATTTTAGTTAAGTTTTCTTCTGAGAAAAAGTTTCAAGAGCAATATAGACATGACAGTGAATAAGAGCAGATTCTGTGACTCCATGGGCAGTAGAAGATATCTCAGAACAAATTCCCTACATAAAATTTAGTACTGATTTATTATGATTTGGAAATACCTTTTTTTTTTTTTTTTGGTAGATTAAATGAACAAAAGGTGAACACTAAATGTAATATTTCCTTTTTAATTATTAGAATAATATATTACAGAAAATTTAATTTGAAGAAGAAAGGAAATTTCAATATGTGAAAAACTGAATTCTAGAGCTTTTGGAAGAGACCTGAAGTTTAAAAAGCATGCTATCCAAAATTCTTCTACTTAAGTAAGTTACTGAAGAAAGTGTAGGGAGTTTAATAACATTCCTGTCTTGTAACTTCTTCATGATCACATTACTTTAGGCTTTGTTCAACAATATCAAATCAGTTTTATTGACTTGAGTTGTAATATTTTTAAAGCCTTAAAAATCATAACAAAACCAGTCTCACTTTTCCAGATGAGACTTAAAGAAAAGTAAAAAGATCTTAATCAGCTAAAATGAGAAAAAAAATATGATATGGTATTTAAATAAGGCAACCAGAGAAAGAAGCAGTGAAACAATTTTAGTATTTCAGAAAAGTTTAAAGACTGCACACTTTTATTTTCTAACCAATTTCTAGAAACAGTGGATTGTTCCAATTTTTCCAATTTTGAAATGGTTCCAATTTCTTGGAATAATGTTGGGCTCCTCCCAGTGTCGGGTGTGGGGCTGTGTTTTGGATTTGTGCTGAACACAGGGTTGATAACACAGAGATGTTTTTGTTATTGCTAAGCAGGGCTTACACAGAGCCAAGACCTTTTCTGGTCTCTGTACCAGCCATGCTGGTGAGGGAGCTGGTGGTGCTTGAGAAGGCAGGCAGGGACACAGCCTGGATAAATGGCCCCAAGGGACCAAAGGGATATTCCAGTCAGTATGGCATCATGCTCAGTATATAAAGTGAAGGGAAGAAGGAGGAAGGAGAGGACATTTAGACTGATGGTGGTATCTTCCCCAGTCACTGTTACCTGTGATGGGGCCCTGCTGTCCTGGAGATTCCCATGGGCCATGGGTAGCAGTGAATTAATTCCTTGATTGCTTTGTTTTGCTTTCTTTTGCTTGTGTGTGTGGCTTGTGCTTTCCCTGATAAACTTTTTTTATCTCAACCCACAAGTTCTTTCCCTTTTTTCCTTCCAATCCTCTCTCCAAAATCAGAATACCCCATGTTCCTTGCATTCCATGAGAACATGTTCCATGTTCTTTTGGTCTTTCCTACCTTTAAGAGTGCAGAAAACATACAGATAATAAGGAAATCTGAGAGCTGAATGTTAAACCCATCAGTAGATAGTAGAAAATAATTATATTCTCACTGTATTCCATCTGTCTTTGATTTACAGCCAAAATATTCTCTGTATGCTGTTCTGCTGATTCAGATATAAGTGAATATCTCGATCCAGATATGGAATCTGGGAGGGATATGAACTACTTTTATAAATTAGAAGAGTTTAGAGCTAGTGGATTTTGTGTTTTTTGAGCTACACAGTTGTGGTAGGGGAATGGACTTATTAGCTAGGAAAGGCTTGTTAAAATTTGTGCACTAATGTGTGATGAGATATTAAGGAGTCAGAGCTTTATAACCTAATAAGGAAAGATTAGAGTGTCTATAACTATGCTATTTGAAATTCTATTGCACCTTTAATGAAAAAGTATCATATTTTAAAATGTGATTGAAAGCCAGTGTATACAAAGACAGTAGGAAACTTCATTTGTTTTCAATGTAAAAAGTCAGTCTCTCCTTTATATGTTCTTTTATTAATGGCATAGCTCCAAAAAGCATCATGATACTGGGATGAACTTTCTTGTATGACCCACATTCACAGTCAAAATGTACTGCTTTATTTATGGTGGCTCTTTCTATCCCTATTGGAACTGTTTTACTAGTTGCTGCTTATTTCAGAAGCTAAGAGATACTGCAGAGGAGTGTTCTATTAAATGGTACCTCCAGGAAAAACTGAGAAATTCTAATTAGCCTCAGAATGCAACTACAGCTGTGCCAAGCCTCTGACATTTACAGAGGTAAAAGCAGGTTGAAAGATTTGGGGTTTTATTTTTCACTTTTATGTTTCTATCAGTAAAGCTGAATTTTACTTTCAGTGAAAATGTTGGTGGAAGTTCTGAATAGCTAACAAATTAAAATCCTGTCTTCAGAATTGTTCAGAATAGTTTTCAAAAACTGGCTAACTGGCTTTTCTTAGGCTTTGTGCATACAGCAGATAAAACATAAAGGATCAAATTTCCTGAAATGTTATTTCCTTTCTTATAGCAAATGTGATCTAAAAATAATGGAAGATTATTTAAAAGGTCTGATAGTGTTCATTTCAAGGTTAGTAGACTTTTGACTGACTTTCAAAGATTTAGGGGCTAGCATTTCCACTGCAGATGTAGTAATCTCTAAGATTTTCAGAAATTACTACTATATATAAAAAATCCTCAATCTAGAACTAAGAGTAAAGGCATTTTTAAATTCTTAATATTTTTATTAATTGAGAAAATGGAAGAAACTGGGGTGAGATTGAACCAATGTCAGAAAATAAATATTAGAAAATGAATATTTATTTTTACTATTTATTTCCTTGATTTATATGCCTTCTGTACATTTCATAATTTGATCTCCCACAGAGTGATGAGAAAAAGATGTAGGGAATGTCTTGCAAATCCATGTATGTTTTGAACATCATGGTGATGTTACACCCATGGCAAAAAAAAAAAAAAAAGAATTATTTTGCTGAAAAGCAGAGAAAATCAGTTTATAGTGCCTATAGTAGAAATTACTTGCCAGTTGCTGTAAGATATTGACTGCTGTGGGAAGTGTTCAGCAGAGCCTCTAGATAAAACTGCAGTCAGAGTCCACTATTCCCCCAAGAGCTGGTAGGTAATGTCCAATTAAACTTTCAGGAGGAGGAGTTACTCAGTTCAAAGACTGAATCATGGATCAACATATACAGAAAGAGGAAGAATTGAGAAAATACACAAGCATTTAGAATAGCAGAAGTCTGGTCTTGGACTCAGAACTGGGATGGAGACAAGGTAGAACAGCTGAAATATTATATTATTTGCAAGAATAAAACATTTTAAAATTTCCATTCAGCATGATACAGTTATTTTTAAGCCTGAACCCATATACAGCACACACTGAACTAGTTTTTCCAAACCAGAAAAGTGTATGTACAAATGTATTTCATATACATTTCACCTGAGTTGTCTCATTGACTCACTTAAACAAGCAGGTGAGGTTTAGACGGAAGTCTCTCACTGGCCCCAAACTTACTGCTTAGCATGCATAGGTGCCCTAAGCACATCACAGAATCACAGAAAGGTTTGGGTTGGAAGATGACCTCATTTCAACTCTCTGCTGTGGGCAAGGACATGGGATATTTTCATGGGCAAGGAAGGGGGATATTTTCATCAGGTAAGGTTGCTCAAAGCCCCATCCAACTTGGCCTTGAACATTTTCAGGCATGAGACAGGAACGTCCACAGTGTTTCTGTTCCCACTGCATATGCAGCAACAGGGTGGTGAGGTGGCCAAGGCTGATTTCAGAACCTAGATTGCTTCATTGTTGTGGTGCACGCCCGACCATCAGTGATCTCTGACCCGGCCAGCAGCGGAACAGCCGGAGATGGGCCAGCAGCAACACCCTGAGGGATCTGCGGGGTGCACGGGGAAACACTCTGGTTCTGGTAGCTCCATGATGGTCATGTGGCACAGCAACAAGGAAGGGACAGGCAAAACTGAAGTGCCAAAACTGAAGATGTTTATTAAATAAATAAAAGGCACAAATGAGAGTGCAAAACAAAACATAAAGAGGCTGCTTCAGAAGTCCCCAAAGGGGGGCTCACACACACACACACATGGGCTGTTGATCTGCCTGGCCACTCCCAATTGGTCCCAGAGTCCTTTGCAGAGTCCTTCCTTTGCTCCTCACCATAAGCTGGCTGGATGTCATTGTGGATTCTTATTTCTTGAGGCGTGAGGTTGGTTGTCTGCGGTGTGGCTGTGTGGCCAGTCTCTGGCCTGTTCTCTCAAGGACAAGTTCCCACACTTCATAGCTTCCGAATGGGGAAAAAGAAGCTGTAAAGCTGTGCAGGTACATGCCATGATATGCTGACACATGCTACTGTATCTTTCTCTGATGGAAATTTCCTTTGGCTGACTGACTACAGTTTGTACAATGGAAGTGTCCACCAGATTCTGTCCTGTCCTGCATAGTGTGGTTCCACTTTTGCAGGCAGCAGTTTCACTAAAAACTTCAGAACATAATTTTTTTTGTATTAGGAGAGAGCTTTCACCTCAGACCTTGTTTCTTGCAACAACGGGCTCAGCAGCAGGTGTGTGAGAGTTGTCACAGACAGTAGATACATGAATTCTTGCCACTCAAGAGGTAGGGTGTAAAGCTACCAGGATGGCTGTCAAAATGAGTTTTTTGATGGCTCCTAATAGCACAGTTAAATTAGGATATTGAAGTTTCTTGGGAGCCAAAAAACTTTTAAAAACAAATACCATATATGGTGGTATAGAAAAAGAGAACAGTGAAGAGATATTTGTCTTTTCCCCCCACATTTCAAAATGAAAACTTCAGTTAAAATGCTGTGTGGGATTTATGCCTATTTGCACAAACACATGCATATTTATGTCATGAATTTCCCTGAAGTGTACCTAAGGCAAAGTGAATGCTGAAATCTAATCCATCCTTTTGCATAAACGTCTGAATTCCCTCTTCCTCTTCTTGAGTTTCTCTTTTTCTTCATCTTAAATTCATAAAGGATCCAAAGAAAGCATCAGGATATTTTTACTCTAATAGCAGCTTTAAACATGAATACTGTGCTGGTCTCTATGAAACTACATTATATGAACATTTTTTATTGTTGATCAGATTTTGAAGCACTCCATTTTTCTGTCATCCTTCTTCAGGGTAAACATCCTTTCTATAAAACATGTCTGCTTATATGTCTGTAAGTGTATGAAAAAATAAATTGTTCATGATCTGACCCATAAAGAAATATTTATTCTTGGTAAGATACTAAGCTGTTGTGTGACTTGGGAGAAACAACTCTGCCTCTATATTTCCTGACAGCTGTGAAACAATTCTACTTCAAAAGTCACAGGATTTGAATTTCAAAATAACTTACAGGCTGGAAGCAGGGCTTTAATGTTTTTAAAACTTTAGCAGACAACTGAGAAAGAAGCTGAAAATGATTCTAAGTGTCAGGAGAATAGTAATTTTCATGAGTACAGGGCTTTAAAATTCTGATATTCTTATTTTGGAAAAGTTGGAATAAGCACCTTAGTTGCCTTGGAACTAGATGGACAAAAAGAACAACCCCAAAATTCCTGAGAGATGTGCAAATGACCGAGGCATGGACTCAGACTGGCAGGAAATCTGAATTATTTATTCAAAGAAAAAAAGTGTTTAAAGCTGTCTTTATACACAGTGTTTCCTTATATGGTAATTCTCACAAAGTGACCTATCACACATTTCACATCAGCAGTGTGCTTCCTCAGTGTCCCTATACAGGGTGATCACATGCTGTTCAGGTGCTTGGCAGCTTCCAGCAGCCTCCTCTCCATAGGGGTGTGCATGACACCTTGTGGCATGTCCTCCCTACAAAGTCAGGCAGAGACATGCTTCTTTGTGCTGTTATGGCATTCTGCAGGTGTCTCCCACAGCCTGGAACTCAATTTTATCCTTTCTCTGCCCACAATTCCCTCTTTTTTGTTTTACACAAACAAGACCCATGTTTTGTTTTACACAAACAAGACCATGACACAAACACACCCAACATTAGAACGTGTTTGGCTCACTGTCCAAACCAAGCAAGCTCCATTCATCTTGTTCCCTCAACTTCCCCATGAGCTGATGATGAAGTTGGAGTAACCAAGGCTGGTTGGACTACTCTTGCAGGTACCCATTGTGGACTGGAATCTGTGGAAACACAAGCATATCCTTGTCCCCAGGTTGTCAATAGAAAGGGTCCTTCCCATTTTCTATTTTCAAGAATCTTAATAAGTCTACGTAAGCCTGTGATCCACAAGAATGTTGTTGTATGGGGGTTAGGTTATTCTGAATGTGATTCAAAAAACTAAGAATATATAAGGCTTTCATGAGGGGTATATCGCATCCCTGCACTCCCTCTTTTTTGTTTTAACAACTGTAAAATGGACATATTTCAAGCTATGAAATCCTGGAGAGTGTGTAACATAACATGCACTTCTCTTACTATGAAGAGTAAAACAATACATCTAATAAAACAACAAGCACACACCCAACAAAAATAAGCAAAGAAGTATCTTCTACTACCTAAATACTTTACCATCACCCAGAGTCTGCAATCACTGAGTATTGATGCAAAGTGGCCCCCACACAGGGAATAATGTGCTCTGACTCCAATGATTTCAGAAGGCTGGACAATTGCTTTATTAAGCTACATATTATTATATTACATACTACACCATACTAGAACTTTATCATACTAAACTATACTAAAGAAAAACCTGTGACCCTTTCAGACAGTCACAACACAGCTTTGACCTAATTGGTCAATCAATACAAACAACCATCACCAGAGTCCAATTAACAAATCACTCTCAGTAAACAATCTCCATAACACATTCCACATGTGCCAAACAACAGGAGCAGTAAGTAGAGATAAGAATTGTTTTCTCTTCTCTCTCTGAGCTTTCTCACTGCCTTTCCCAGGAAAAAATCCTTGGGAAAGTTGTGCCTGCTGCTCTCTGTGAAGAGAGCTGCGGCCACAGCTGGAGAACCCCTTTTCACAGCAAAGACCTGGAAAACCTTTGCCAGACAGTTTCTAAGTTTACCTCAAAAGGGGGTCCATCTTTTGTAAGACCAAATCAGCAAGTCAAAGTGACTTGACTACATTTTTAGTGCGGAAATACCTAAGTCTGGTGGCATACTTCTCTAACCAACCAGGGCCAGGACTTGTCCAGGGCCCAAGCCTTTGACTGGGAGGGTTTCTCTAAAATACCTACGGGCAAACCTTCATTAATATCAGTTAAGAACATGACTTCACAAGAGCTTATCTTCCCCATGAACAGGGGGACAGATCAAAACACCCAATAACTAGTAACAACACACATCTCCTTCCCATGCATGGAGATAGTGATTAAACAGACAGAACCTTGGGAAACAACTTAAAATTACAAGGGAATGTTTCTGCCTATGGACAGGAACTGAAAATATGCAATATAGAAAAGAAAAGGTTTTGTGTCATTTCAGCTTGAAAGGATAACTTACAGATCACAATTATTACAGGAGCATCCATAATGAAAAGCAATCAGTACAATGCAGGGGGTCACAAGGTGATATGGTAAAATATACAGTCCCTGAGATCTGAATAACTAAAACAGGAGAGCTTCATGCACCAGCTGCAGGGATGACATGCCCAGCTTGCAGCTGCTCCTGCACAAGCCGGTGCAAATGCTGGAGCCCCCCAGCCCCCCCGAGGAAGGAGAGTCTGCAGGAGGCTGCAATCCATGGCAGGCAGGTGGCTTGGGATTGCATTGCTGTGTGCCTGCTAGTGCTGCCAGGTTCCCTGGGTTGCCTCCTCACTGCCCACATGCAGAGGGCTGAGCTCACTCCACTGCTGTGACACTGGCACTGCATTCACAACTGTCCCCCAGCTGTGCCATGTGCTTGTTACTGCGGCACAGCTTTGCTATGAGCTCGCTGCCATGTGCTCACCGCTGCTACAGTGCCCTGCCCTTGCAGTCCCACACACCCCACCATCCACCACTTCTGCTGCTGACGCTACACTCTCGCAGAGGGCAGGCAGAGAGGGAATATGCTGCCAGGTAGGGCCCCCCTGGCTACAGCCACTCACTGTGACACGGCTTCAGCTGAAGCTGCATGGCACGGGATGGTGTGAGCTCTTTGAAATCCACATCCACCTTTGAGGCAGCTTGTTTTCTCACTGCTGTTCCCTGACCACATGGATTGGGGCAGAAAAGATCTGGCTCCCCCCAGGATTGAGGGACTGGGGCCATGATCTGGTTCTTCTCCCACAGCTCTGACAAACTTAGAGTCAGAGTCTTGTGTTTTGCTCAACAGTGGCGCTGAAGGGGTTGGCACAAGCGTCCTTCTTTTTCCAGTCTTCAGGTGACACATGTGCCATGAGCACCTCTCACACAGTCTTCCATGGATACAAAAGCTTTGTGAGAGCTGCATTGCATTGCGTAACTCGGTCCTACAAACCATTCCCTAAAGCATCCCACGTCTGAGGGTCAAAAACATTGGTACTATCTAAAGTTGGTTCACAGTTTTTGGCCCAGAACAGGAGTCTGTTCAAATCTGTAGATTCAGCTTTCCTGCCATGTTTTTTTAAAGTGTTCCAACATCTCTGCGATGTTTTTTTGTTCCTGGGATATGCTATTCCCCATAGCTCTTGGCTGCTACACTCCATCCTGCGGAAAGGTCGATTGTTACCGCAAGCTTCATTTCAGCCCCCTGTAAAGTTCAGCTGAGTGTCATTACTGGGACAACCACTAGTTTCCTATCAAGTCCCGGTTGCAGGGCGCCATCTGTAAACAACGGAGGCATGGACCCAGACTGGCAGGGAATCTGAATTCTTTATTCAAAGAAACAAGCTGGTTTTACACACTTCTTCAAGACACAGTATTTCCTTATATCGTAATTCTCACTAAGCAACCTGTCACACATTGCCACATTAGCAACACACTTTCCTGATGTCCTTATGTGGGGTGATCACGTGCTGTTCAGGTGTTTGGCAACTTCTGGCAGCCTCCTCTCCATAGGGGTGAGTTGTGTGGCACCTCCTACCTCCTCCCTCCAAGGTCAGGTGGAGACAAGCTTCTTTGTGCTGTCATGGTGTTCTGCAGCCACATCCTGCAGCCTGTAACTCAGTTCTAGCCTATCTTTCCCCACAGAAGCCTGGCACCGCTTTTAGCAGCAGTGCCAAAGTATGCATGTTGGGAGTGTGAAAGGATCCTTTCAGAGATTACAGACAAGTTTTACATACTTGAGCTGTTACTGCAGCCCAGATGACAAGTCACGGGGACAAATCCATCCATTGCTTTGAAACCAGTTCCCAGGTAGAAGAATCAGCTCTACCTACTCTACAGGAGTTGGCTTTAGAAGTTATAGGAAATGACTGCTTTTATTTACTCCAGTGGATAATCTCCCCTTTCCTATGAAGTGTGGCTTTTTACAGGACTGTGGCATGTGCCATAAGGTCCAGGAGGAGGACAGCATGCTTGGCACAGAACATTATGAAAGTTGGGAATATATGGTGGTGAGGAACTGGCAACGGTCGCCCAGAGAAGCTGTGGATGTTCCTTCCTGGGCAATGTACAAGGCCAAGCTGGATGGGGCTTTGAGCCAGCTGGTCTAGTGGAAGGTGTCTTTGCCCATACCAGGGACATTGGAAAGAGAAGAATTTAAGGACTCTTTCAACCCAAACCATTTTATGATTCTACAAATGTATCAAGAGAGACAGTAAGGAACTGAGGAACCTGTTGTTGCTCTGGTATTTATCTATGCTCTTTGGAAAACTGACAAAAGATATTCAGGACAGACAAGATAGTTTTGCTGGTTAAAAAGAATGAGTCAATGGAACTGTAAGCATCAGCCAGATGCTAGCCCAAGGTAGAATAATGAAATAGCTACTATATGAGTCTGTTAAATACAAATTCGATAATATAAAAATAATTAGGTTTGTCACCATGGAGCCTCTTCTCAGGTCAGCTTTTGTTTTCAGCAGAGTTCAAGGTCTGGTTGATGAAGACATGTGTCACTATTAGATACTTTGATTTCTCTGAGGCATTTAATTTAGTATTACATAATATTTCAATTTAAAAATACTGTATTATGTAGCATTAACAAACTTAACTCCTTTACAAGAGTCACCTATGATGCTGACTGGATGACCCTGTTAATAAGAGGGCTTCCTGATTCTCTGAAACCAATGACATTACAATTACAAGGGGAAATACAGGTTTTCTGCTGCCCTGTATGGTACTACCTCCTTCCCTGCAGGAGATACCACTGCCCGGGGAGGCAAAGTGTGGACCAGGGGAGAGGCAGCCCAGGAATGGATTAATTTTGGGTGAAAGTATGGTCCAGTAAAGCCAGTAGTCAGCAAACCAGGAACTTGTAGAGTGAGACATACTCAGTTTAGTCCAAGAATTTCACCTGGGATTTCCTCCTATTCCAACCAGGGTGGGTGGAAGTGTTCACTCACAAGACAGGCAGTTTGGTCACAAGGTTGGCATAAGGAAATCTCGAAAACATTAATGGATGGTCTCTCCAAAAAACAACTAGAACAGGTAGTGTCAGAGTGGCCAGACAGCATGTCCAAGAAATCATGCAAAGAGAAGTATAACATAAGGCCAGATGCACCTTCCTTAATAGATCTGAGTGGGGATGAGCATGTATCAGACAAATTACATATGAGGAAACTAAAGACCTTACCCAGCTTAGGCAGAAGAGGTGCTAGAGGCTGGATTAGGAAATTTAGGATCAAAAAGTATCACCTTAGGGCTTTGCTAGCTGCAATGACAGAGAGAAAAACTGTTGCTGGAGGAATTGCAGGGGAGATACTCAGGAAATAACCCTTTACCTCCCTCAAATTCTTATGTGTATGAAGCAGGATTCAGTGAAAAATGTTGGGGTGGACAGGGGAGCTGTATTAATTAAAATAGGGTATCCCTTGTGGAGACTACTCTGGTGGTGCAGTGTGTTAAAGTCTGTTCGTTGCAACACTGTTGGTGTACTTACTGGTTCCAAAGATGGAAATTTTACTCTTCCTTTGGCAGAAGAAGTTGGATTTGCACTCAGGTGCCCATGGAACCACTTAAAGTCATAAGGCCAGTTTTAACAGGAAGACTTTCCCTGTGACAGAATGGCCCAAAGATCTTCAGTTAGGAGGTGGAATACACAAATAAAACATTACTGTGACATCTTCTAAGTGACAGAAGGGACCACTAAATTGCTAACTATTCATGAAACAGAACACCTCAGATCAGGACAGTGGCACAACTCTCCCTCCAGTATATAAATTACACGACTCCTCTCCCCATATTTGCAAAATGCACAGTTCACTGATGCCTCAGCTAAGGGAGAAGGCAAGGTGAGGAAATACCAGGCAGCCACCTTACAGACATATACTGAGCAACAGCTTGTCACTGGAGGCAAAGATAGTGCCCAGGTTGGAGAATTGGTGGCTGTATGAAGTATTTTCAAACATGAATATCTGTTCCTCTCTCCTATCATCATCTATACTAATTCCTTTGCTGTCTTTAAGGGCTGTACTGAATAACTTCAGTTCTGTGAACAGAATTAGTGGGACGTAAATGGGATTCCTGGTTTGGCAGGAAAAGAAGTGGCAAAACTTCTTAGCATTTGCTAGGAAAGGTAACTTTGCAGTAGTATGGATAGCCACTCACCAAACAGGGGATGAGCCAGTGGCCAAGTGGAATGACAGAATAGATGAAATGACCAGACTCACTCCATTAACCAGGAGGCAGTAACTGACAATTGGGAACACACCCTGGAGTGACTGCATGTGAAACAAAGCCACTCTGCGGCAAAAGACTTGTATTTAGAGGTTCGTGCCTGAGGCTGGCATGGTATGAGAGAGAATTGTAAGACATGCATTCCAGCCTGTGAGGAATGTCGAGTTCAGCTGGAGAGACATCCCTTAGAGGAGCCTGCACTCCATCTAAGAGAAGGACAAAGATTATGGGAGACTTGACAAATTGATTATATTGAACACTTCAGGAGATCAGAAAGAAAACAGTATGTGTTAGTAGGGGTAGAAATAATTCCAGGTGAATTATTACCGCATTCTGATATTATAGTTATAATATAATATATATTATATATTCTCGGTCCTCCAAAAGGACCGAGAACCAGTGTGTTTGTAGTACAGGATAACTGTATACAGTGTTAACAATATTTGTTATTTTTGTTGCTATTGCTATGCTTTGGAGGTGGAACAGCATGCTGGACTTGAGTGTGAAGTCAAAATAGAGAACTTAGTACGCAAGTCCAGCAGGCTTCCAAAATGACTATGCAGAATATTGAATTTATATGTGAACTGTATAGTTCTGTAACTACTTGATATTAAATATGATAAAAATTCCAAGTTGCTAGATACCCCTAGCCTTTCTCTCTCTCTCTATCTCTCTCTATCTCTCTCTCTGTCTTTTTTCTTTGGCCCCTATCGTTATGAAAACAATAGGAAGGATTGAAGGATTCCTATAGGGGCTATACACATGCTGTCAGCCCTGTCCCTTTGGAGACTTCACCTGAAGTGTCAATCAGGGCAGAGAAAGCTTCCATGATCAGGGCTGCAAGAAACCCCTGACTTGCTGGCAAAGCAGAGCCCCGGATGCACGGGAAAAAATGCCCGGGAAATCGGGCTATGGGAGGAGCCATGGCACATAAAAGCAATTAACTGTGACACAATGTACACCATTTTTCCTTGGGTTTCTTGGAGGGAGCAGGGGTTCATCTGGAGGGTTAGAATGGCCCTTCTCCCCCTGCCTTTTTCTCTCTGCGGTCCTGCTCACCCCTGGCTGTCTTCCCTGCCTGCATCTTTCCTGCCTTGCTTTGCTGCTCCCTCAAAGCAGTTTGTTGACTTGACGATCCGGTGCTCTGCTGGTTCCGCGACAGAGCAGACGCCACCTGCACCTAGGCCGCAGCCGCTGCCGCTGCTCTGTTTCCCATGTTGCCCGCACCACCAGTCCGCAGCTGCCATGCCCCAACCCTGACAAGCTGCAGCTTTTCTGGGAGTGCACCTGTAGCCATGGCAACCTGTTCTTTGCTGATGGAAGAGACACGCGGCCTGCTGCTGTTTGGAAATTGCACCAGCCTGCTACGAGAGCCACATGGCAGACACATCCCAGCTTGCGTCACACATGCTTCATCTGCCAAGCTGACGCTAACAGGGGGGTGCAGTGGTAATGATCTGTCCTTGTCTTTCTCTTCTTTTCTCTCTCTGGTCTCCTTTCTATCCCCCTTCGGTAGCAACACTCATCCTTCTTTATCTAAGTGGTTCTCAGATATAATATTGTGTTCATGCTTTGTTTTCATCCAAGAAGTCTATACGAAAAGAGTCCTCCCCAACTCCCCCTTTTACAGCGGGATGGGACAAGGCATCAAAATGAAGTTCCTAATGGGGAGAGATCAATGAGAGATGCCATCTTTACCATGACCACCTGGGGGCCAGGACTATAAAGATATTTTTATGATTGATCCAGACATTGACGTAAAATCCTTATGGGTAAAATTGTCAGATTAATTAAAGGTCTGTGAGGTAGCAAATAATGGAGACAATTAATTAGAGAATCATGCCATATGACAGATGGATGTTGCAGTGGATTAATGTTGCAGTGGTACCCGGGTGCCACTGGGTACTGCTGTGAGGGCAAATGTCAAATGTTTTGTCAGTGGCCTCATGTTCAACCTGCTGTGGAGTAGTCTAACTCTGCTACATGTTCCTCTCTTCCTCAACAATTCTTTCTTCCCCAGAAAATGTGTAAAGAAGGCAGGTCTTGGGAAGGAAAAAGGTGAGAGATGTTGCTCTGCTGTTGTGATTCCAATTAAATAAAGTCAAGCAAAGGACGGGCCTCTCATAACAGAAAGTGAAATTCTCCTGGGCAAATTAAGACAGATCAGCTGGAGAGAAAAATAACTGATTTTCTTTTCCTCCTATTTCTGTCAAGTTGTTGCCTTCTTTTCTCAGAGCTGTGTGGTAACAACCTGCTGGAATGTGCTGTATGCTGGTGTTTGCATTTTTTTAAGGTAATACCAATCTTGGAATTAGAGAAAGGTGGTTGTTGGAGAGAACTTCATGGCCCAACTTCTTGCTCAGGACAGGACAATTTGGAAATTAGGTCAGAATGCTCAGAGCTTTGTCAGTTGAGCTTTAAAATTTCAAAGTTTGGGATTTCCTTATCTGCTCTGGGAAAGCTGCTCTAGTGTTTGACTGTGTACAGGTCTAGAGAAGCTGTCTTTAGTCACAACCTCTCCCGTCAGGCTGCACTGTTATCTGAGAAATTCTTATTAGGCTTCAGCCTTGACAAACTTCACCTGGACAAAGCCCCTCTCCAGCTTATCAGAAGCACTGTCTGTTCCCAGGAACTAGTGCTGTCTAATGAGCACTTGGTTCTTAACAAGGAACCTTACAGACGTTTTTTTCTTGTCTGAATAATAACCCAAGTAGAATAATACTTGGTTGCTGAACCATTAATTAATGAAAGTTACCAACTTGAATTGTGACTGAGGCCAACTCTCTTGAGCTGGCCAATAAACAGTGGTCCAAAGTAAGATCTTTCCAAGCTTTCAACTCCCAAAAGATAACTGGCAAATAACTGATAACTGGGTGGCTGTGGAGCCAAGGAGCTCTTAGTAATAACAAACAAGGATGGTTGGTAATAACCCAGGACTATTGTTATTAAAGTCCTGTGAGAAAGACTAAGTTTTGGCTGGACAAGGGAGGCCAGGTGGAAATAGGGCAGCATTTTTTCACAGTAGAGCAGAAGTGCAGGAATGATTGGTGGGAAGTGAACATGGACTGTAAGGCAGGACTGGGATGACCCAAGACCCCCAAAGCCCTCTAACCTATGCCCAAAAGATGTGAAAGAACAGACTGTGCATGAAAACTGATTAGCATAGAAAGTGAGAAACCTGTCTTTGTGACAGTGAAATCTGTCCATAAAAAGGTACTCCCCCACCCCAAGCCATGGGTGCAGGATAGGAGAGACTGAGTGAGCCAAGCTGCAACCCAGAGAGGAGACTTTTCTGAGTTTGTCATCTCTTTTGGAGCAGCAAGAGGTTTTATTGTTTAATATTGTTTAGGTTTTATTGTTAATAAACAGTTTTTTCCACTTTTCTCCAAGGAGGTATTTTTCCTGAACTGGTTGGAGGAGGGACCGATTGAATCTCCTTTTCTAGAGGAACCCCTTTGGGCGTTCTTTCCAAAATTTGCCCTGAACCAGGACACTCTGTAATGCATGAAGTCCATGGGGGATGTAGAGATCCACTCGTAGCCTGTGGGAAAAGTGCTCACACCAGAGCAGGTGGATGCTGGAGAAAGCTGTGATCCAGTGGGAGACCTGAATGGAGAGAGAGGGCTCCTGCTTCCAAAGATGGAGAGAGAGAGCCCTTGCTTCCAAACTAGAGCAGCCTATCCTGCACCCCGTGGATGAGTGACGCGCGCCACAACAGTTTTGGGAAGACTGTTTGCCACTGGGAAGGATCCCACAGCATAGTAGAAAAAAGACTCCTCTCCCTGAATGAATGGAAAAAGATCTTGAGAGACGAACTGACCAAAACGCCCTTGCCCTGTCTCCTTGTGCTATTGGTAAGAAGGAGGGAGGGGCTAGGGAGAAAAAACGTATTTTAAAGACTTGTTTTACTTCTCATTATTATCCTCCTCTATTCTATTCTATTAATAATAAATTTACTTTATACCTTTAAATTTGAACCTATTTTCCCCTTAGAGTGTTTTTTCTCCCAGTCCTTATCTCAACTCATGAGCCCTTTGTTAATTTTTTCCCTCTCCTCTGCTCAACTGTAACAAAAGAGGGTAAGTGAATGACTTTTGTGAGGGTCTGGTGTTTGGCGTTTGTCAAACCACGACACTTGGCATTTCATTTTCAGGAGAATTTTTATTGGTTTATGAAGCATATTTAAAATTTGACCCAGTTTACCATGTGTCAGTGTGTTATTCACACTTTAAATCTTGTTCTAAACTGGTGAAATTATTTTTTTTTTCCACAGGGGAAAGGATTTTATGCAGTTGAAACACATTCTTTGTTAGTAGAGAGTTGACTTTCTTTTTAATGGTCTAGTATTTTTGTTCAGATTATTAGTTGTCCCTGGATGAGGAAAAGACTATTTGAATGGCTGTTCCTTTTAATCCAAATAATCCTGGTCTCTGAAGAGATTAACATAAACACACATAGTTGCTTCCTTTTGCCTTTGCTTCAGTGGTTGGGTTAGTTAGACTGTTTGCTATCTCTGATTTATAAAGAGCAAACCAAAAAACAAACTAAAACTCTGTGAAAGCAATGGCTAATTAAAACCATTACTACTAACTGAGAAAGCAGCATGAACTGGGTCAAGAGTGTATTGTTTATTGTTCACAACACAGACTGGGTCAAAAAAGAATTATTGCTCACATGAGATAACTTAAGTATCTGTTTGCAATCCTATGCAAGTTGATGTAGAATTGATGTTCTTGCACAGGCCCAGTGAACTTTTAAGCTGGGTGATTTGCACGAGGAACAAATTTCGTGTGAAATAGGCATAAATTAAAATTGTTGATGGGAACTGCTCATTTTTGAGATACAGCAAATGGATGTCATCTGGTAATTGACTGCGCTTATGCTGCTAAAATGTGAAATGAATCTGTTTCATTGCTGCAGTAGGCACTGATGGAAGAAACAATCAAAAGAGGATGGTTATTAAAATTTTTTAAAAATCAAAATTGTTGCTCTCACAGATAAAGACCCTTGCGTGCAAATATTATATAGCTAATTTATATACCTCTTTCATTCTAAGTGCCCAACTTATTAATTTGGCCTCTCCTAGACAAAGAAACTTCCTTGTGTACCTAACTGATCTCAATACTAATGAAGCTCAAAGTAGAACACTTTTTTCCTTGAGGTACTGATTTGTTGCCTAATGCGTCATTGTGGAAGTTTCAACACTTAGGTAAAATGAATTCTTTAAGAACTGCTCCAGTGGTGTGTATACATGTCATATCTCTGTACATGTATTACTGCTGCCTTCAATTGGCCCCATTTTCTCCCACTCTTTGTACTTCAAGCAGTGCCTTGCTTAGAAAGGAACTCCCAAGTGCTCCATCACATCAGTCAGAATCTTACAGTCTTCAATGGCAAATTCTGTCTGAATATTGGTCTGTGGTCCTGCCTCAAATCTTGTGGATTATTTACCAGTTGTTTAGTTAAGGTACAACAAATACGGTAGGGTTCAGATCAGGATAGAATACAAATGCACATAAGACATCTGAATTTACAGGAAATCAATAACTGCAGGTACTTGATGTCTAATGGCTTTCAAAAAGAGACCTACAAACTTCAGACTATGTACCCCCAGGACAATGGGGGGCATGAGGTTGGAGTTTTCACCAAAACAAATCATATTCTGCACAAGTTCATGCATTATTTTAGCGTGAAACATATTTTGTCAAATATTTTGTTTGGAAGACTCCTTCCACAGCTAAAAGATATGAAAATAACTGGAACAAGTATTTAAATATCTCAATATTTTAGCTAGCTCTCCTGTAAGAAAACCCCAATCCCAAACAGAATGTGCGAAAGATTCAGCCCTTGAACAGACCAAAGACTGATAAAAGAGAGACAGCTTCCAAGTATGAGGTACTGATCATAAGATGTATTTTCATTTACTTAAGGCAACCCAAAAAATCTATTGCTAGAATTAAAATGTTTTTGTGCTCTATCATTATTACCCCAAGATAGTTAACTATAAGGTAGCTCAGTTTTCACATTTAATGTCATAAGTCATTTGACACTGAAATGTGTCTCTGCCTATTGCAGGAAGCAAATAACTCTGGATGGCATGTTTTCCATTTGCAATTCCTGTAACAGTTCTAGGAATGATAATGTATCACAATTGTTTTCCTGGCAAAAATCAAACCAATAGATGCATTATGTTTTTAACAATAATAACAACAACAAAACAACAACAGTTATTTTATATTATTTTAATTTGGTAAATACATTAGAAATCTTGAAGTAAAAGACTGCATAAATATTTAAATTCTGGTTAGAATATTCTTGAAATCTAGGCAGCTCACACTGCAGCACCTTGATGAAATGCTGGGAAGTAAACTTCTTAAGAGTCATTATAATAAATAATAAATTCTCTTTCATAGCCTTGAATTTCAAGGCATACTTCACATGAGTGAAATGCTAGGAAGCCCACAAAGTTCTAAATGCCAGCTACTCTCTTTTTATATTCTGAGTTCAGCTCCCTGCTCCAGTTTGGCTTGGGGGAGTTGTCAGAGGTTGGAAAAGGTGTTCTGTTCTGAGAAATCTTGGGGGCTTGGAATGTGTGACAAGGGGTGAGTCAGGACTTGCTTGGGTATGGTTTGCCCTGCCCCAAATACTCCCAGTCCCATAGTTTCTATCAATCAGAACACCCTAGAAGCAGCCCCAGTGTTGCCTAACCCAGTCCCTGAGAGGCCAGGTGAGCAGAAATCCCACCAGGAAGGAAGGCCCAGGATGGGCCAAAAGGTTTAAGAAGGGTCACCACGAGGTAAGCACTTTGTCCTTTAACCCTGCCTTCATCTTAGAGTTTTACATCACCAGAACGCAGGAGTTGGTAGCTATGTCTGTTTTTCTATCTCTTTCCTTTCCAGAAGTCTTTCTGGTTTTCTTCCTTTCTTCTTCTTCTTCTTCTACTTCTTCTTCTTCTTCTTCTTCTTCTTAGTCTCTTCCCATAGAATCATCAAATGAGATTAAAGATTTTCTATGTCCAGTGGGCTAAGTCTATGTTCTGATAAGTGATGTTGCATGTACTCTTTTGCCAATGTTCCTGAATTTTCTAAACTTTGTCAGTAAAGTTTGTGGTTTTTTTACCTCTTGAAAATATCTCATTGGTATTTTCCCCTTTGCATCTACCCAGAGCAAAAGAATCTAGAATCTTGGTTTCACTCTGGAATTCAGAGCCAGGGGTGAAATAGGAGTGACTCTCTGAATGTACAATGGCGTAATGCAAGTGGTGTTCATAACTTTGAAAGTAAAGAGGTTTGTTTTAAGGCATTGAGCATTGAAGAGAGGAGAGTTTGAATTCAGCCTTCAGCTTCTAATTTCAAGTCAATTCCTCTGCCAAGGGAATGAGAGATATGGATCATGTAGAAACTAGACTCTTTTTTTCCATCACTTCCTAAAGGTAAGTCAAATGATAAAAAACTGAGATGTATTTTCCAATAACAGTTTCCTCTCTGATAAATCCCTAGTGTGAAATCAACTACTGAATGATGTCCAAAGAACTGAGGAATGGTTTAAATAAGGCCACTGTGATCTCCTATCTTATAAGTCTAGTGTGAAACAGCAGCTGGTCTCCTCTACAGTGTCACAGAGGCATCCATTGATAGCTTTTGTGGATAGGAGATTGTCACTTACAGAGTACTTTCATATCACTTCAGCACTGGAGCACAGTTGTCAGCTTTGAGTATGGGTATTGCCTTGCTTGGATAGATTATGTTCTTAAAGTTTATAAAAGGGATTAAGAATACCCTGCTGTAGTGTTGAACTGGTAGGGTTTCACTTGGACTGGAAAGAAAGGTGATTTATGTGAATCCCTAAAACATCCCTAGCACTGAATATCACTTAGGGATATAATTAGCTGAAAAGATCTGGTTAAGTAATAACAGCCACCAATCAAAACTCAAAAAAACAAACCCCCAAACTCACCAAAAAACTCCACATAAAATTTATTTTTTTAATGGATTAAATAAATGAAAATTTATGTCAATATTAGTTTATTCTACTAAGAGACAGAGATGGCTGACAGGGCCTTTGTGTTCCCTTTCAGACATTTTTCTAAAAATTGTGTGTAGCAGCTGCTCTTTATTTGTGTGGATTGACTATATACAATCAGGAACAACTCAGCTCTGTCGGTTGAAGTGGGTGATGGAAATGGAAGCTATAATCTCTTTTTAAAAGTCTTGATATTGGTAAAAGAAAGTTCATAAACTAAAGAAAACTTGCATAGTAAAGAGCTACTGTAAGATACCACTTCAATGCTTCTGTTCCAGGCACTGCTACACCTTCTGACTAAGTAATGAATCTGCCTGCAAACACAGTCAAAATATTTGCTCACGCTGACAAATAATGTGAAATTTAAAGAAATAGCTCAGCATGTTTGCAGGAATCTCTGCACATCACACATTTTTGAATTTGTACCATATTCTCTCCCTACATCCACAAATGCCCTCCCTTTTTGTTTAATTCAGATTCACTAGAGTCTTATGTCAATTATAGTTCATCTGTACAACTCTGAGATGCATAAATATTCTCCACATTCTGTATAAAAGATTCATCTTTTTGTTGGACCACTCATAGTCCTGGGAGTGTATTGGGTGATGATCGTACAAGACTGGAGCCTCTTAGGAGCTTAAGCAATGAGCAGTTGGAATTCTCTGTTGGTTTTTATCCCCATTTATTGGCCAATTTTCTGGCCAAACCAAATAGACCAAGAGAACTGGGTTTTTTTCCTTATCTACCACCTAATTTCCAGAGACATGCAAACATAACTCTGAGGACATGTATCTTAGATGAGTATTAGGTTCTGCATCTGTTTGGAAGGCAGGTTTGTATTCCAGCCTTAGACAAAAAATGATTTCACATTAAGAATGTACAGCAGTGGTGCTGTAAAATCTGTGAACACACAAAAGACTGCTTATTACCTTTTCAGATGGGAAGCCCAGGTTGCCAAACTTTGAAATTTCAAGGACTTTGTGATTTCTCAAAGAGATCTTAGCCTGATTTAGACTGAGAATGGTTGAAAAAATGAGTAATTGGCCATCTGTGGCTTGCAGGACAGAATCAGCAGAAGGAGCATGTCGGAGAAGGGAGATGCTATACCATATGGTCGTCAGCAGAGCTCGTTTATTGTAACCTAAACACTTAGTTAAATACAGTCTTTAACTAGCTCATACATATTGTAAAAGTACAGCTCATCATTGGTTAGTTACTTATCAGTTAATACGCCTACTTCTACATTCTTGTGGTTAGTTTGTTTAACTTTTCTTCACTCTTCCAATTAAAAAATCCTCTCCCCCAACCTGCTGTTACACCAAGGGCACAATGACCTTGCCTATTCAGACACTAACTGTTAATTTTTGTACTTATCTCCTTCTCGCTTAACTAACTGTATTTTCTCAGCCAGCTTAACTGTTTACAAAAATCCTCTACAGGAGCATAATTTAAAATATAAATACTTTACAAAGAAACTGGCTGAAATTAGCCAGTAAGCTTTCCATTATGATGTCTTCATATGGCCAAGACACATTCATGAACAAGAAAGCAATATGTGAGTTGGGAGAAAAGAAAAACAGAAGTCTTGTGTTACAAATTGCTGTGTTGCACAGGTGCCTGGTGCTTTTAATATAATGAAAATAGCTGGTCAATTAAAGAAACATAGGCAGATACAGAAATAACTCAGACCTTCCTATTGTCTTTTACTACCTTCAAGGTAGTGAAATTCAAGGTACAATATGCCTGGTTTGTGCTGAAATTCTATTTCAAAATGTGATGGGTAGCACACTTATTTAGAAATCTTCTGCTAGTTTGTTGTGCATACTTGCATGGGCAGAGTCAGTGCCTTTGTCAGTCAACAGTATGAGCAAATCACTTGGAGACTTCAGGGAACTAATATTGAGATATCTTCTGGTTTATCATGAAGGAGGAAAAAAATAAGGTTTGCATTAAAGAAGTTTTGTTTCAATTGTTTTTGGAGAACCATATTATAAAGGACATTTGTGATATATCAATACTTTGCTTGTATTGCTCTTTTCCTGAAACAACCTGTTACACTGAGAAGAAAGAAACTGGAATGTGCAGAGTAGAAACCAGAAGTGAGGATCATTTGAAGCGAAAGCTTTTTTACCAAGGAACTAAGATTAATAAGGACAAGGAGTCCTTAGGTCTGCTTATTTAGTGTGACAGATAACCTATCTATATCTATATCTATATCTATATCTATATCTATATCTATATCTATATCTATATCTATATCTATATCTATATCTATATCTATATCTATATCTATATCTATATCTATATCTATATCTATATCTATATCTATATCTATATCTATATCTATATCTATATCTATATCTATATATCTGCTTCTAGTTTAGAAGGACCCATGGTATATCTGTACCATATGTTCCTGCAAAATACAAGTCCAAAGTGTTCTCCTGAGAATCCAAGCCCAAAGTGAAACCTGTGGTAGATGAAACAAAGAGCCAAAGCCCCTAATTTTTAGCATTACAGGAAAAAAGGAAGAATGAGAGCAGAAGATGTGTACTCAGTCCACACAAAACAAGGGGTTGCTTATGAGTTACCGCTGTGATGTGGTTTGAGGAGGAAACTCAGCAATATATAATAAAGTTCATTTTATAATTTCTACTTATCTGATTTTCTTTGTGCAGTGAATCCAAGAGGTTTTTGAGTATGTCAAAAACCTTTGTGTAGTCCTCTTTGACACAGCTAAAATCCTGCTAGACTTACTGTCTGATGACAGAACTTCAATGTACAGTTCAGAAAAAAATCAGGTATCTCCCCTCTCCTTAATCTCTCTAGAGGAGTTTATAAACTATTCATTTTGCAATATTCTGTTAATAACTAGCTGCTGTTTTGTTCAGCAGCAGCTATATTAAGTAAGCCAAGAAAAAAGAAATACTGTTTCCAGGTTAACAGGTGTTGATATCTTCACCCAATTTTATTTCCGGTTCCTGTCCTAGTAAACTCCCACTGAAGTCAGCAAGTATGCCTAAGTAAAGAAAGAATAACACTAATTAAATGCCTTAAATTTTGTTTCAGGGCTTGAAAGGGCTTCCTTGTTTCAAGGAAATGACTGTTGGATTGCTGATCAGCCAAGCTTTTCTAGAGAGAATAAACATTAAGAATTCCATATATAAAAAACTCATTGTGTAGAATTCAAAATAAGTTCAAAGATACCCATCTCTGATCCATTGCAACTCTCATGAGAAATACAGGTAAATATTTTTAATAATACTTTTTATTTCTATAATGGTTATGCTTTTAGGGGGAGAAAAAGGTGATCAAGCACTCATTCATGTATGAGCTAATAGATTATCATATAACTAAACTGAAGAAAAATAGTGTTTTGTTTTTTTTGAAAAGGGGTTAAAATGAAAAGCAAAGTCTCACCTGAGAGTGTATTGTCTAAATCACTACCATTTTGGCAAATGTAATCTGAAGCATGCATTAGAACTGGTCTCAGACACTGAGCCATCTATCAACATCAAGAAGTTTTGAACTGGGTTGTGAAGTGAATTTGGGACAATGTTGGTTTGACCCAGTTTAATTTTATAACACAGGAATGATTGCTTTATATCCTATAGTTCCAGTTAGCAGCAGTTTGCCTCTTGTCATTTATTGTGTTATTGGTGCTTTGAATTGGAATGTTTTGAAAAAAAAAGTGTATTTTCTTTCCCTTCTGCAGAGTCCTGAAGTGAATGTGCCAGGAGTGTTGTGGCAGAGAAATTAGGAGGATTAAAGTATGTTCTGCTTTTCTCTAATGCTTCCAGGACCTCTGATAGATAGATTGATTAGTACTTTTAGTTAGCAGGAGTTGTAGATTAAATGTGAGTGATTAATAATAAGCTAGTGATCAACAGAGGGTTGCAAAGACTTCCTTGCAGTTGTGCCAATACAGTCACTTAGAATTAAGATTTATGTGGTTGCATGCAATGGATATGCAATGGAATGTAGATATTTGTTGCTTTTATTATACTATCTACAGATAGGCTATTCTGTGATTTCTAGTTTATGCTAATTACCTATTGAGTTCTGATGTTAAACAAGGTTCTGTTATGGTACTTTTGGAAAGCTAAGTATGGTAATGAGACATGGAAAGTATCTAATGAGAGGTTCAACATTTAAGGCTTTTATCTAGTTTTGAGAAATAAGGTGATGGTGGTGATTATAGTTAAAACTATTTGTCATCTTCACATCAAGGTTTTTCTTGAATAACATGGATATGAAAGTAAGTAGCATTCAATGTCAACTTAGATCTGGCTCTAATGATAGACTACAACAGATTAAAGCAGTTTTATTTCAGCTTGTTTTCAGCAGGGCTGTATCACATTATCTGTTGGGATGCCATTTCAATTCCCCCCAAGTGCTCCTTGATGTTTTTTCTTCTGGATTTAATAGTTAGCATGGAGCATCTAGCATAGGGAGGAATCCTATCAGGGCTTCATCAACAAATTTGACCTAAAATAAATGGGTGTTCAATGCATCAATCAATTTTTGAATATTCCAATACTTGCCAGAGCTGGGAAGGAACATCGTCATTCACCATATCTCCTTTTGTATTATTAGTACAGAGTTATTGTGTGTATTTCAAAGGCATAACTCTAGGACAAAGTTGGACAGTTTGCACCATGGCCAATGCATTGAATATGATTTAAAAAATGTTAAGGGAGGAAAGGTTCAATGAAATATTTCAAAGCAGACCCTGGAATCAGAATTTTATATGAATATTCACCTATAATATTAAAGTTGATTGCTATAAAACAAGTTGATGCAAGTTACTTTGATCTTAAAACAGAAACCTTATGAAGCAGTGGTTCTTCAGTCTCCAAATGTTGAGACAAGAACCCATATCCATTCCAAGATTGATTTGGAGTTTTACTCTTCAGGCATGAAGAAAATGCAAATGTTAGCCTAATATTTAAATGTTTTGAAAAGAAGGATGTCTGTAGGATACCAGATAGCTAGCTCTTAGGGGTTTGGTAGGCTTTGTTTATTTATTTGGTTTGTTTTTTTCCTTTTTTTTTTTTTAATTGATGGAGAAATGGAAAGACAAGGTCAACGCCTGCTGAGATGTCTGCAGCTACTCACAAGTCTTATCTCTAATTGAAGTGCTACATTTCCAACAAACTGTTATGCCTGTAGGCACATTTTCACTTTTCAAGCACTGTCAGCATGCCTAGTGATTTAACTTGAGGTGAAATTCAGGCTGGTTATATTTATGTTTTAACCTGAACTTGTCAATATGAGTCTGGGGATCAATATCTGGAGTTCCACCTTCTTTACTCAGGATTTTATCCATTTTACTTACATATGAATATGACAGAGTGCAAATCAATATGCTGTGTTTAATAGTGTTTAAACAAACAAGTGTCTGTTTGCTGATTCCTAGGTACTGTTGCATCTCCTCATTTTCCACTCATAGCTAGAACTTGGCTCACCAAGTTCTTGTAACACAGACACAGAAACAGCAGTTAAGAGTTCTGACTGCAACAGAAAATATCACACACACATTCATTGCCCTAGGCTTTATGTATGCCTCCCAGGAGTAAATATATAACCCATAAGCTTATAAACTCTATTTTTTTTCCTTATTTGATGAAACAGAAGCAGGAATAGAAGAAAGCCCTGAAGCATAGATCATGTTATTTTGTTCAGTAACAGGCACAGAACATGACAAACCAGAGACAGCAGTGTGGCAGAATCACAGGAGATACTGGGTAAAACTTCCACTGGCATCTTTCATGTCCTGAGATCTGTGTTCCTGAGGTCACACAACTCATGTCTTCCCTGAACCTTATTAGTCTGCTCCAGCAGGACCATCCCTATGCTAATCAGACCTTTGAAATGCTTTCTATGCGTTTGTTATTTTAATTTCCTAGCACATATCAGAAAGACCAAAGTTCTACTTTATTATTTTACTACCTCTTAGCAGCCTGGGTAGCAGTTTAGAGTGAGTGGAATAAAAATTCAGTGCACTGCTATTGACCCCATACAAAGGCCTCTCTTTTTCTCAGCCCCTTGTTTGTTTTTTGTTTTGTTTTGTTTTGATTTTTTTTTCTTTTTTTTGACAGGAGTAATCTCTATTTCATCTCTGCTACAAGCACTGCTTTTTGGACAATTTATAACTGCAGCTGCCTGGAGAAAGCCTAAAGGAGATGTGATAAAACTAGACTATACAGCAAAACATGTTCTATAAGCATGCAACATGCACAAAGAAATAATTTGAAGTATGAAGGGGAAATGTCAAATACGATGTCTGAAAACCAATTTGGCTTAAAATTCAAGACATTATGTATATGTGGCATTTGCCAGCTTTCCATTTATCCTTGGAGGGAAGGCAGACATCAATCACGTCAGCATGTCAGTTACTGTCAATAGTACCAAAATTCTTCACTGGATTTTCTCATCTGGCACAACTTAATTTAGAATATATTAATAACATCTATAATATATTCTTAATTTAGAATATATTATTAATATATTAATATATTAATATATTAATATATTATGTAAGAACTCTTGTCATTTTTCCTTATAGGCAAACAAAAATTATTTCAGTTAAATATATGCTATGAAATTGAATAATATCTCTTAAGTTGCTATTGATCCAAGCTTGCCTCCATTCAAATGCTGCTGCTTATTAGGAATTACTTTTCTTTCTATGATTAGAACCCTTTGAAAGGTTCTAGAGCTAGAAAGTCTTCTAAAGATGAACTTAAGTGCTTATGTGCTCTGAAACAAATATATTGAAAGCACTTCTCACAGATCTTAGAGGTCTTAGATCTAAGAGGTCTTTTCCAGCCTAGATTATTCTATGATTCTAAGCATGTCTGCAATGCTTTGATTAAAAAAAAATTTTCCTCATGTCTAAATGAAATATTGCTTCTCACTTCTCACATATGCAATATTTAATTCCTTTACTCCCTAGTAGAGATTTATTACTTGCTATTAGTTAATAACAAATTTGACAGACTTCTAAAGCTGTTGTCATGTGATTTGGCCTTACATTTTTTCTGAACTAAGATGATTTCTTTCTGCTTGGGCCAGATTTGTAGGCCTTATTCCATTTGATATTCTCTAAACTTCTTTTAAGCACAAACTGGGGTTCTCAAGGGGCCCTGGCTTTAACGGGGAGCACAGGACAATACTGAAGTATGAAACATATGGAAGAATCTAGCTTATGGTATCTATGATGTTAAGTGTGCATTTTAATGAATGTTCAGTGAATTTGGTGCTAACTCATTTTCAGCTTTTCCCTGTTTATAGTTAGGCTTGGAGCAGACTTGACAAATAAAACGATAACAGTTATTTAAAATTTCTTTAGCCACATTGCTACTGCCTATTGAGCCTTCACATGATTTATCTGAGTGCTTTTAAAAAATGTATAGTCAGTTGTAACAAAAAATATGATGCTGGAATAGCTGTTCCCTCTGATGTTTTGTAAAGAGTATAATAAAAATGTTTGCAAAACCCTCTGTACCTATTGAAACTCCAAGGGGTAATCCTAGGATTCAAACTAGACCATCAGAACTTGGGCAGCTGTCTAAAAAGTTTTGCAACTTTTGTTCTTTGAAAGATAGAGTGTTTAGTTGTCTCTTTTTTGTTTTCTTTTGGTTGGACCTGAAGTCTCCTTCCTTTATTTAACAGTGGTCTACTACACTCTTCTGGAGTTAGCATGCTTCCTGTAGCATTCCATCATTGTGTCAAGGTGGGGCTTCACAATATTTTTCACATTTTCTGCCTCATATATCAAACTGTAGTAGTTATCCATAAGGCATAGCTGTCCTTCTGCAAAATTTTTAGTAATGCTTTCATTTTTATCTGACAGCAAGAAGTACCTAAAGTAATAAAAAATCATTTCTACTTCATATTTGCTTTGGTACTCATTCTGTCCCTGTCAGCGTCTGTATGTTATAGTAGGTGAGATTTATACATCCCCTTACTTTTGGGATTTATACATCCCTTACTTTTGGGACTTTTGGGAGAGCCATGCACAAAACCTGAGACTGTGAAATTATTCCTCTTATCAGGATTAAAAAAATATATATTATTTCAACTCACAAAACCTTCCATTGAATGTGTTATATATGCCCTATTTGAACATAAATCAACACTTCATTGAATGATTTCTGTTCTCTGTATGCTCCTTTGTTTCTCTAGAGATTCTTACATTCTCCTGTTTTACAGTTCTGAAGACCATTAAGTTTCACAGTATTCTTGCAGAAAATTCTTTTATTCAGGAGAGGACACAATGAAAAATCTGCACTTTATTGACACTTCACTTTAGGAATCTGCACTCTGTTCAGTTGAATTGTGTCATTTATCTGCAAATTCAGTTCTCTAAGTAATTAAAATAATCCTGAGGAGAATATAAAGTAAACCTGTCATATTTTAAAGTAATAATTTGCATTCAAATCAATATATACAGTCATCTCATATAGATGAAAAAAATTTTGAAATCTGAATATCAGAGCTTTTAACATGTTTTACCTATTTTGGAGTTTTTACCTCAATATTCAATGTTACCTCTATGCAGCCAAAACCTTTCTGTGATCACTAAAATGTCATGTGTTCAAGGTCTTCTGTTTGATACATTGCTTGATTCTTCATGAGGTGCAGGTTAACTTCAAAGAACACAAAGGATGTACATCTCCATTGGGCTGAGTCCATAACGCATTTGTTATATCATGTCTGAAATGTGAGAAGTATGACTAAACCAGAATTATTCAGTTGTGTGATCATTAATAGATGTCTAATAGTACTGTACAATAATTCCATCTGTTTCCTAAACGCTCTCACATTGACTCCTCCATGTTATTGACTCCCCTATATTGTCACAGATTGACGAAAAAGGCTTTGGAAAAGTTAATGCAAATATTGGCAGGTTATTTCAGTGCCGCCTAGTCTGTAAAGGTACACAGATTTACAAAGATTTAAATTTCTTGTTGTATGGAGGCACTCTGCCCAGTATTAGCAATTCAAATAAGGAGCTGTGTGTTATACCAGAGAGCAAGAACTGTCAGGGTTTCAAAGTTAATTAGACTAAACAGACAACTAATTATGTCTTATTAAAATGTAAGGGACCTGTGACAAATTGCACTAATTGCATGTTCTTATATATCTGAAGAGGTCAAGCTTCTTAAAAAGCGTGTTGTTAATGGAAGACTAATGTAGTTTTATATGCTTGATAGGAATATTATAAACTGCATTATTTATGACTCTGGTAGGAACACTTAATAATTTTAAGCTTTAAATCAAACTGTTCATTAAGCTAGGGAGCCAGCACACAACCCTGAAAATAGTCTGTAAAAACCTGCTGCCAATGTAATATTAATTTGAAGGTCTGTTGTTCCCCCACCCTGGCAATACAAATATACTGCTATTTTAAAGTATGTAAACCTTAAGGGAGTTACAGCTCTTTGAAGTTTTCCCCTACTGTCCCAATCAAATAGCACAAAAACATTTTATAATATTAATATTTTCAAGAACGGCATAAAAATCAACTGCTCTCAGGTCTAAACGTTTGCAACTCTATGTGATAATTACCAGTAAAATGAAGAAGAACGAAATAGTGGTTAATAGGACAAAGAATACAGAAGAAAGGTGGGGAAAGGTGGGGAAATCCCCTGAAATCTTTGTAGGTGTTGCTATTAAATATTGAGCCATTACTGCATTTCTGACTAGATACACTAATATTTAAAGTACCGGTTATCTTCCTTTTAAATGCTTTAGAGTAAGTGTAAAAGCGGGGGTACTTATGATCTGCAAACAAGCCAAGCCAAGACGAAAGCAAGAGTGAAGGTTTGCTGTGATGGAACAAAAGGGAGGTGCCATTTCAAATCACAACTAACACAGGAGGACACAGAATCACATTTAGAAAGCCTTTGTCACAAGCTTGGGAGTACATTATTTCTTAGACTGCTCTTAGGATAAAAATCAGTGCTAAGAAATAAATCTGGAGTGAAAGCCAAGGACACCACAGTGATGTTAAATTTATAATGCTTGCACTGGGAGGTAACCATACTTGCTAAGACAGACATTCAAAATCACAAACTTTCCCAGACATTTCCATAGCAGAAAACATGGAAGACAGTGTTAGAAATTCTGTGGTACTATAAGAGCATTACAGATAACAGTCTGCAGGAGTAGCTTTAATTTCAGGTATTGTGAAGAACAGTAATGTCCATGATCCTCTGAGGTTTTAGAGGGAAAGATGATATGGCTGAGTATGATGTTTTGTGTACATTACATTTTTCTTTAAACTTAACAGTTATTACATTTCAAGTTTATTATTCTTGAATTCTTGCACATTTCTCCCCTGATAAATTAGGGTCTAGATCAATAATTATTCTTGCTGATGGTGGTAGTAAGAGTCCCAGGAATCCAACCATTGTAATCCAACCAGTGCCTAATTGCTTCCATGTTAGTGAAAACTCATTAGTTTGGAATTTTTTTCTTACAGCAAAAGCATGTAGTTCTTGTTGAAACACATTGTTTTGGCTGAATAGATACAAGTTTCAAATATGAGTAAACTCTAGAAAATAATCTTTAGGAGGAGAGATTTATTTGATATGGAACCCTTCATACTTACTGGAAAAAAAAAAACAAAACACCAAACCCCACAAAGCCAAAGAAACAAGACAGAATTTTAAGTGTGACAAATATGGAGATTTAGATTTCATTTCTAATAAAACATGTTCTTCATTGCAAGCATACAAAATGATAAAACAAAGCATTTTTGTTTTCTTCTGAGTTTAAAGGAAAGGAGTACAGAATCAACTAGACTGGAAATGACCTCAGAGATCTTTCAAACTATAATTGAACACTACCTTGTCAAATCAACTATGGCACTAAATGCCACATCCAGTCTTTCCTTAAACACCTCCAGGGACAGTGATTCCACCATGTCCCTGAGCAGCTCATTCCAATGCCCAATAACCCTTTCTAGGAAGAACTTCTTCCTAATGTTAAAGCTAAACCTCCCCTAGTCCAGTTTAAGTCTGTGTCCTCTTGTCCTGTCACTGGTTGCTTGGGAGAAGAGACCGACCCCCACTTGGCTACAGCCTCCTTTCAGGGAGTTGTGGAGAGTGATAAGGTCTCCCCTGGGCCTCCTTTCCGCCAGGCTAAACACCCACAGCTCCCTCAGCTGTTTCTTACAGGGCTTGTGTTCCATACTCTTCACCAGCCTCGTTGCCTCCTCTGGACACGCTCCAGCATCTCAATGTCCTTCCCAAACTGAGGGGCCCAGAACTGGACACAGCACTCAAGGTGTGGCCTCACCAGTGCCGAGTACAGGGGAAGAATGACCTCCCTGCTCCTGCTGGCCACACTATTCCAGGATGCCGTTGGCCCTCTTGGCCACCTGGGCACACTGCTGGCTCATGTTCAGTCAGCAGCCAACCAGTACCCCCAGGTGCCTTTCCACCTGGGCACTGTCCAGCCACTCTGTCCCCAGTCTGCAGGGGATTATTGTGGCCAAGTGCAGGACCCAGCACTTGGACTTGTTACACTTTGTATCACTGGATTTGGCCCATCTATCCAGCCTGTCCAGGTCCCTATGCAGAGCTCTCCTACTCTCAAGCAGATTGACACACACTTCCAGCTTGGTGTCATCTGCAAGTTTGCTCTTGGTAGACTCGGTTTCTTAGGACCCAGCAAAGTAGCTTTGCCACCATGGGTTATACTTTCTATCTCTTTCTTCTGCATCTGTCCTAGTTTCCATGGAATTTATTATTATATTTGTTATTTAGTAGAAGCATTGAAATCCTTGTGTTATAGATTTTTAGGCATTATTGCCAAATAAAAACGTGTTGGATTTGGTTGGTTTTGCTGTGGGGGGTGTGTGTGGTGGCTTTATTTTATTTTATTTTATTTTATTTTATTTTATTTTATTTTATTTTATTGTTGTTGTTTTGTTAGGGGATTTTTGTTTTGTTTTGTTTTGTTTTTTTAGGTTAGGTTTGGTTTTTTTGTTTGTATAAAATCTACATACCTGGTAAACATATGAAGAATATCTTGTGAAATTTCTTTGGTCAACTGAGCCATGCTGAATTGTACAAGGTAGATATAGGACATGTTTTTCACAGAATAATTGAAACAGCTAATATATGATTTGACTGCAACACAACTGTCTGAGAACTTGCCTTTTGCTATGCTATTTTTCTGGTTGTATGCTGTGCATGAACTACTATACATAATAAGTCAGTGCATTATATAAATTAGAATGTTAAAAATCTTGATTACGACTCTTCCCTGAAGTTGATGAGAATCTTCTACTTTACAAGGCAGTTGCACTTTTAAGCCCATTCCGTTTTGGCAGTTGTTTTGATTACATAGCCTTGAATTAAAAAAAAAAAATAAAATTTGGATTCAATAGATATTTCTTGCTAGCTTGATAGGCTGTGACTTTGCTGGAATGAAATTTGTGTAATGTTTCTAAAAGCTCCTACTGTTAGTGTTTTCCCTGGCTGTGCACCACTGGTCATGTTTCTGCAATATACTTTTCTTCATTAAAAGGAGAAGCTAAAATCATCTTTTTGATTAGCTGAAATGGGTAAGTGTAATATTCTAATTTCATTTAAGGAACGAATCTATAGATGCATTTCCTAATGTCTTAGCTGCATCAGAAAATAAATTATGGTTATTAATAGTGATTACAGTTATATAAAATGTAGAAGAATGAGAGAGTAGAAATTATTTAATACAAATGGATTAATTTTGATTACTGATAGAATAATTTAAGTGCTTTGAACCATGCCCCTAAGTAATCCTTAATCTATCAATATAGGGTACACAATACTTTGCTTCAGCAAGTTAATAAAGTTAAAATATAAGATGAAATGTGTCATTTTATAGCCTCCTGACTTAAAATAAGAATATTCAAATATACAAATAGAAGATTTTCGTAGGTGTTTTTCTGAAAGCAAAAAGCTGATACGGTTTGACATTCTCCTTATTTTCTAAACCTCATAATTGGTTTATCCAGTATATTGCTATGCTGGTAAAAATGTTCAGTCCCTGTACAGTGATATGTCATACTTCTCCTTGTTATGTGAAGTGCATCAGAAAAAAAAAAAAATTCACTGCTTTCTCATATTTATCCCCTAAGGGTGTAGTTTAATTGGCCTATGAACAACCTCACACTCAAGAATTTCTGACAAATCTTGCAGCTACACAGTGGTGAACCAGATACTATAAGATTCTTTTTTGCCATCAACAGTACTAGAGCTACATCCCTTGATGTTCCTGATTTTTCACATGAATATTGCCTTAGCTGGCCTTTGGCACTTAATGATGGTACTGAGTTTACATTTGCTTCTAGTTAATGAGCTATCATGGAGTGCTGTTAATTAATCTAATTTTAACCACACGTGAAAGCCATACAGACTCTGCTTTAATATAAATTTGTGATAAAATTATTTTTCTATGAGACTGTCTCTCCTTAACTGACCTGTGCAGTAGCAAAAAGAAATTAGCTACCTCAGAAACAATTAGGTTACATAGGCATAATCTTAATACAATACTGGTAGGAGCACCTTTTATCATTTTCCCAAGAGTGGGACTGCAGCAGAAATATTGGTATGCCCTGCGCAGAAAATGTGTATACAAATGACACCTGAGTAGATTGAAATAGAAGTCGTTGGTGGAATGAAATCTTCTTCTGGAATGATTAGGTTATACTCCCCAGTATGTAGAGCTTACAGATAGGTGCCAAAGTAAATCCATGTAGAGAGGAAGGAGGAAATTGCTGTTTCTGAATGGCAGCCTCTGGCTGTGCTCCCCAGAGAAGATGTCAGGACCAGAGATGATGAGTTTCACGATTTGACAAGGATAATAAATTGATCCAAAATAACCCAAACCTGGTGAACCCTTGGGTGTTGCACATGATGTGTGTGTCTGACAGGATTTCTGTGCATACCTCTTGCATCCAGGGAGGGAGACAAAAGACTGTCCGGCTGGCTGAGCCTGTTATAGTGTTACAACAGGTTATGGAGTTATAGCTGATTATTTTGACTTTAATCTCACTTCTTTGGATTAGATTGGAGATCAGAGGGAGCATGCAATTTACTGATATTGCTAGACATGCGTTTTTTAAAAATTAGTCAGTAATAATATAGGCAGACATAAAACTTCCATGATCTGTGTGACATGTCTCGTAATTCTATCACTGCAAAAGTAATTTCTATCACTGCAAAAGTAATCCTGAGTGGGATGACAACATAGCAGTCTCAATATAATACTTAGTGGTAACTGATTATATCAGGCAAATGAAAGCATTATACATCTAGTGAAAATGCATGCTGCATGCATGTGATTGGCATACAGTCTCGCTATAAAATTTACTGCAAAGGGGAATGGAGTTACTCAGACATGGTCATAAAGTCAACCTTTTCCTTCCAGATATTTTCACACACACACACACACACACACACACAAAAAAAAAAAAATCTTTCTTATGGACAGACAGGACTAGATACTTATGTTTCTTGCAAATCAGTTTGCAGCCAGATGGATCAATTTACTGCTCCATAGATAAATGATTTTCACGTAGCATGTTACAGTTCTGTTCAGAGATTGCTGCTTTCTTCTTCATAGTGTTTGGCTTCACCAGAGTATTGGAAATTTGTAATGAAATTCATAGACTTTTATAGAGTTTCTTGTGATGGTCTCTAGAGTATCAATATTCAGCTAGACAGTGAAAAGAAAGGCAGATATAATTTTCTTCTATTACTTAAGTCCATACACACCCTGCAGAATTAATTCAGAAAGTTAGATTTATTTTGTGTTTACCTGTCTTTTCTTATTCCTGCAAATTTGAACTGTTTACTTTCTGTGCAATATAAAACACTCCCTAATTTCCTCTTGTTCTACATTAATCCCTGTTTCAATGTCAGAGATGATTTGTAAATAACATTTTTTTGTTACTTGTACATTTTGTTATGGGACAGCAAATGCTAAAAATTATCACACCATTTGAAGTAACTGCATAAACACAATTTAACAAGAAATCCTTAGAATATTGTAACAATCGGTATATATCTCTTAATGCTGAAGAAAAGTAGTTTTTCCCATATTTGCAGTAAATTTAAATAAATTTATTCTCTATGGCCTTAAACCAAATGTATTTTTCAGTTTAATGTCCTTGTTTCTGCATCTGCAAAATGATCACTTGATTAATACACATGGCTTGGGATGTTTTGTCTGGGTGCTGTGACTTAAGTACCAACATATTTATTTGTCACTATAATGGATAAAAATTTCTTTGTTTTGCACATAGTCAAAGCTTAACTACATGGCAATTTAATTGTCAGACTGTCATATGGCAAATAGAGTGAATTCAGGTATGGAGTCCTTGATTCCTCTTTCAATTTACTTCTTTACAAAACCTTTTTTTTTCATCTTGGATTCTTTTCTCCCATCCTCGGTAAACTTTTTAATGATAGTCTGCATTTGTTTCCTTAAGCCTAATAGATATTTGCAGCAGCAACATGCTGAAATTATAATTGAAATGAGGGGCTGTAATCATCCTTATCATCAGCATATGTCCCCACATTGTGATCATTAATTTATTCTGGTTTGCTATCTCAGTAAATTAAAACTGATTCATACTTTGTAAATATAATCAAAGACAACAGCTGCCCTCTTCTGCATCTTTAATAAAACGGAATCTTCTCAGCAATCTTTTTGTCTGGAAAAATTACTATTTTATTTCAAGACTAAATCTCTTCTTTTTTTGTATCAGTTTGATGAGTGGCATAAACCATTTGAGTCTAATTCCAAAAAGCTCCTATTATAGAGGCATCATTAGGGGGTCCACAGGATAAACTTGCATTTTGATTTCAAATAAAAGCAGGACTAAAATCTCCATTTGATACTTTAATGGTTGAATTGAATCTCTAAATTCAGCACAACAGCTTTTCAAGGGACAGTTGGAAATTCTATTCTTCTAATAAAATATTTATAACAGTCTTCAGTAGAAACATTTCAAAAGGATCTTAGAAGTGCTACTTTGATTTTTGTCTGTCTTGCCTTTCCATAGCTAAGTAAATAGTAGTTCTCACAAATATTTAGCTGATGATATTCTGAAGGTTTTTTGGGCATAGATATTTTCTGAAACTTTTAACTCCCCTGTTTTGGACTAGCCTAGCCAATTTTGATTAAGATTAAGCAATAAAACCTTCTCTGCCCATATTCTTGAGGCAGTGTATTAAGGCAAGAGAATCACAGGAAATATCATGTGTGCCTATCTTTCAGTACAGAATTCCATTAATTTTATAACATTATGCATAGTAAAGGCAGTCTCTTTACTCAGTGTAAAGAGTTCATTTTAGCTGTAAAATGAACTCAAATTTACACATTGAAGGTGACAGATTAAATAAATGACACAAGACTTCATTTCATTTTTGTTTTCTGTTTCCTTAAGCCCTTTCCAATCTGTAGGTTTTATTATCTCTCTCTGGTTACTGCACTGCATCAAATGTTAGAAAGGTCAATAAAATCTCTTAGCTATTGAAATAGCAAATAGTAAATAGTAAATAGAATTAGTAGGACACATATCTTGCCTCTCATTTCATGGTATACCTCCCTTGTAATTATTGTTTTAAACAATTTAAATTTATTGTTTATTGTAATTTAAATTTATTGTTGCATTTCTTTTAGTTTAGAAATTTGGGGCAGTCAGTCATGGCTGCTATTTATAATATGAAGATTGAAAGCCTGATTTCTATAAGAGGCAGACTTGTCTCTGAGCAAGAAAACACACATTTATTTATGTATATTTAACATTTTCAAAACAACATGATGTACTGTAAGATTTCTAAGATGCAAAGGTGTTATAAAAATGACAGACTTCTACAAAAGCTGTGAAATAGTCTCTCATCCAAATTATTTGTCACTGTCTCAGAAAACGGAATCTGTGCTTTTCACTGAAATGAGTGGTTTTTCATCTCAGAGATGTGAAGGACAGTATTTGGTGCAGAAATAGTGACCACCCATCTAGAACATCCATTTTGGGATGGCTTCTATAGTACCTTTCCTCCATCCCTATAGCATGCCCTTCATTATCATGAGCGGGCAAACAACTGCTGGCTCTATTTTTCCTGGTATGTACTACTCTAATTGCAAGGAAGGAAAAGTGATGTTCTCTGAGTTAAGCATGATCCAAGACCTGTGAAAAGCTGGATCTATGCAAAGTTTATGAGAGGAAAAAACTGGCTCCTGCTCAGTGGGAAACAGTGGTAATTAGGAGTTAGGCACTGTTGTCTCTGAAATCAGTGCTGAGTGCTTTTCCTTGCAGAAGGAAATATGCAAGACTTTGTTTCTGTCAGGTCTTTGCACCCTGTGTGCTGTTAAATCCTGGTGGAGGATTTTCTAGCACATTAACTAGTGGCTGCATGTTGAAAGCTCCCCTGTGATTCCAGGAAGAGCGCTGCATAGTATTCCTTTCATATGATAGGCCATGATGGAGAACAAATGTGATGGAGAACAGGAGTACAGGCATAGGAAACTTCAATGGGAAAGGCAAAGAGCAAGTTTCTTCCACATCGTTTGTACAGGGAAGTTTTTAAGAACTTGTCTGCTGGCTGGCTCTGAGATTTCTGAAAGTCAAGCTGAGTTGTTCCATTCTTGTTTCCCACTGACTCTTGTGGTAGCTAGTCCAGACTTGGTAGAAAGGTGGGTTGTGCACTGGACAGGTGAATGAATGAAAACAAAGATTTACTCATTAGATTTTGAAACAATGTTTTTAACCATATGCTTCAAAAGATACTTAGGGTGCTTTCTACTACCAATTAATGAAAAGAAACTAAAATTGGTGGTGCTGGATGTTTGAGACTTTATTACTCTTTAAGCAGTCACTAAATAATGTATAAAACCACATTAAAACAATTTAAAACCCTTTAAAATAAATAAATAAATAAAAATTATCCTCTCTTACATGATCAAAAAGGTTGCTTCAGGTTTTTAATTGTTCTGTGAACTGCTAAAATCTTACTTGGCAGAAGTTCTCTGATTGTCTTCCATCCGATCTAATTGATTGTGAATGTGAATGCACAGCTCTGCCATTTAAGCAAGTGTTGGACCTCTCTGTTCTGGTCATTCATAGTCATGAGCTCTTCAGCAGGTGTTTCCAAGCAGGTAATATCCACATAGCTCTTGGTGGCAAGGTTTGCAAAGGGACCAAACTGTAACTAGGTCACCCTTTTCTGCTGGCTTAGTCAAAAGACTTTCATGGAAACTAGGAATAGTTTTCTATGTAAAGAAATGCTCTGGGTGACTCAGAGATTAAGTAGTTAAGAAGGAAGAATGAAGTGCTCCTTCATACTGTGGTTAGTGAGGAACTTCAAGAACCTTTTCTGAGTCAATGAATTGTATATTGCTCAATGATGTCTGCAATATCAGGTGTCTCATATTTCTAAAGTGGCAGCTCTCTACTGTCAAAACCTAGTAGGAACAGCCTCTCAGTGGATTCTCAACAGGCTGGCTTTTGTCTTTCTTCTCTTTATATTGAAAAGATTTGAATAAATGTCCTGCAAAATTTGAATGACTATGCAGACATAGCACTATATGAACAAATAGATGATTTGGGGTTTAACACACTGTTGATGTATTTCTTGCCACAGGTTCAAAAATATTGTACCTATCTCTATTCACAAATCTACAACATGCTTTAGCAAGAAACCTGTTCTGATTTGGAAATTAGTTGGCAGTGGTTAAACATTTTGCCTATTTTTATGACTAAGAAAAATAGCAATAAAGGCATAGAATTAATTAAGGCTCAAAAATAAATGAAAAATTAATGGCTAAGGCTAATAGCACCCGTGAAACATCTGTCTGACCAACCTAATGATCACTTAGATAACCAAGATGTTTGAGTGAGAATGATACCTATAGTTTGCTGACCTGAACTCAGAGAGCAAACTTGGGAGAGAAATTAAGTAGAGCTGTGCATTAGAAAGTAGAAAAAATAATCCTCAAGAGCCAGTGTATAATGATATACATTGGTCAGTAAAATGGCATCAATTTTATAAGAGATTGTTCTGATTGTGGCCAGGTCAGGGTTAATTTTTGGAGTAGCCAGGAGAGGGGCATAGTCAGAGAGCAGGACTTTAGTGGCATCTTAAATTTTATCAGCTATAGAAAGGTACTTTCCACACACTTATGGGATGCTTGGAAACGGATTATCTGGTGTTAGCAAATCGGGGAGTGAATTTCTGCTGTAAATGTTAACACATCTATTTTCTCTCAAGCTCTCCTAAGCTTTGCAGTTGCTTTTAGCACTGTGACTACCTTTTACTGAGAGGAAAACAAAATTATATGTGTATGCACCCAAAATAGACTTGAAAGCAGACCCTGAAACTGTGATTTATGTCTCTCTTTACAAGGAAGAAAGCTAAAAGAACTGCAGCCATTCAGTGCCATTCTTTTGCCGAGAAAGGTTAGACCAGATGATCTTTGCTGTTTCTTTCAACCTGCTATTCTATGACTCATTTTATTTGGGGTCCTTATCTATACCAAGATACAAACTAGGGCTATATGCCAATAACAAAACTCTGGTTTTTAAGCCTTTCTAGAGTCTTAAAACTTTCCTCCTCCCATCTCCAGCAGCACTGCTAGATATACCTTTTGGAAGCTTGCGCATAAAACTAAGAAAAGGAGCTCTGAATAACACTCAAGATCACTCAGGCTTTTCTTTAGTACCTATGTAGCTAATCTTTACAAAATCACTTGGCTGGTGTGGTTCATTTATAGTTTTTACTGTTCTTTTTAACTCTACCTGAAGAAAGAGAATTTCAACTGACAGACCAATCTTTCTTTTTAATGACATGAAATATAAGGAGAAGTGGAATTACTGCTTCCATAAATCATGGCTGATGATTCTAAAGCTGTTTTTGAAGTCTAGGTCTTCAGAGGTACATTATCAGAAAAATTCAATGCTAAGCTCTCAGATGCATGGTATTATCTGAAATCTAGCATTCTATAAATTCCATGAACTTTGATTTAAAAGGATGCAGACAGGTAATTTTTCAATTTTAAAACTTTTAAATTTTCAGATTTTTAGTGCCTTGAAAATGTTCTTTGTCCCCCTATTGATCTCATCCTTTTCCATTCAGCAACATTGATTTGTTCTTCTGTCTCTTAATGTAACAGAATCCAGGCAAGACTGTTTTTATTTAACAACTATTTAAATAGTACTTTAATGTCTTCCTGCAGCAGTATCTTCAAATGATGCTAGCACAGCTCTGAGGATGTTATTCAGCAGTGTGCTGTTGAAGTCAAAAGAGGACACAATATATTATTTCTGTGCAAACCACTGGAAAAAAAAATAGTTCTTATTACGTTGATTCTATTTTCAATAGATTTTTTGATAGGAAGTTTTGAAGTATCTTTGAAAATAAATGACAACTTAAAGTAGTTTAAGCTGGGGGTGTTTAGCCTGGAAAAACGGAGGGTCAGGGGTGACCTTATCACTCTGTACAAGTGCCTGAAAGGAGGGTGTAGTCAGGTGGGAGTTGACCACTTCTCCCAGGCAGCTGGTGACTGGACAAGAGCACAGGGCCTCAAGCTACATCAGGGCAGGCTCATGTTGAACATGAGGATAAAGTTCTTCACAGGAAGGGTTGCTAAGCATTGGAATGGGCTGCCCAGGGAAGAGGTGGAGTCACCATCCCTGGAGATGTTCAAGAAATGACTGGACTTGGCACTTGATGTCATGGTCTAGTTGACATGGTAGTGATCAGTCAAAGGTTGGACTTGATGCTCTCAGAGGTCTTTTCCAACCTAAATGATTCTGTGGTTCTGTAAAATAGAATTATTGAAATTAGGAAAATTGTGATTAATTTTGTAAACCCGTACTGAGGGATTATGACTTCTACAGATAGCTCATTTTAAACTTAGTTCCAGGTCCATTTCTAGATGCCCACAAAAAATATTAAGTACATTTGTGTATATTTCTAAGTCTTTAGGCTTTATTCAGCTTAGCTGATATAACCCAAAGCTAAGAGAGAGTGCTACTCTCTGCAGCTTGAAATTTATGCCTTTGGTGACTTGAAAAGTGCATGCAGGAAACTGCCACAAAGAGTGAAGTTCTGATAGCTCAGATTTGCTTTCCACCTACAACTCACAAGTCATCATGGGCACAGAAAGTCCAGTTTAGGTGCTGGACTAGGCAGTACGAGTATCACCCCTCAACATCCCTAGTGAACCCCAAATTTCTTTCCCCCTGCAACGGCAAGTGGATATGGGGAAAGTTTGTCTCATCAAAATGAAATCCAGGGCATGAGCCCTGTGCAAGGTATCACTTAAAACAGTTTAAATTACACTGAAAGTACATGGTATTGCCATGGATGTGCTTAAATATTTCTGACCATATACATGTCTTAAATTCTTTTTATTTTTTTGTGTTAGTGAAGATCAGTTTCTTTCTTTTAAGATCTGTGAAAGACTTAATTTCTTCTTTTAAAACCAATCCTCAAGGTCCTCTCTCATTATGCAGTTGTTAATTTTTTTTAGAGCACTTACATAGGAGGTCAGGACATGAATTCAGTTTCTTCCTCCTGAGATAGTTCTGTAACTCTGGGAAAGAATAATGTATAGATAGTCTTTGAACATTCTCAGGAAAACTCATGGTCCTCTCTTTTGATCTCATGGGATCAAAAGAGAGGATCAGAAAAACTGTGACTGTATCATTGGCGAGTGGCTAGGGCATTTAAATGATCAGAGAGCTCAGTGGGGAAGAGGAGTGGGCTTCATTTTTTTTGCTTGGCATTGTACCTGGTATGGTTCCTAGAATCACTTCCCAATCCCACTCATGCAAAATGGAATGGAGTCTTGAGAGTGATACCAAAGTGCACTAATTTTTTTTATGAATATAGCCATGTTATGCCCTGAGAAAACCTGCAAATCCTTGAGCAATTTAGGTAGAGGATTTTCTCTTGTGTTTTTAGATTTGTCAACATTATCAGACTGGCAGTTCTGGGCTGAGCAAGGATACAATGCTAGTTAGTCAGGAAAACTTGGTTTTATTGATGAAAAACTCAATATGAGCCATCAATGTGCACTTGCAGCCCAGAAATCCAAATGTATCCTGGACCGCATCCAAAGCAGCATGGGGAGCAGGGGAGGGAGGGGATTCTGCCCCTCTACTCTGCTCTGGTGAGACTCCACCTGCAGTGCTGCATCCAGCTCTGGGCCTCCCAACATGAGGACATGGAACTGTTGGAGCAAATCCAGAGGAGGTCAGGAAGTTGATAAGAGGATTGCAGTGTTCCCTAAGAGGCTAGGCTGAGAAAGTTGGGGCTGTTCAGCCTGGAGAAGAGAAGGTTGCATGGAGACCTCATAGCAACCTTCCAGGGGCTGAAGGGAAGCTGGAAAGGAATTCTTCATCAGGAACTGTAGTGATAGGATAAGGAGTTCAAACTGAGGTTAAAACTGAAAGACTAGATTTCGTTGAGATGTTAGGAAAAAAATCCCTGTGAGGATGGTAAGGCCCTAGCACATGTTGCCCAGAGAAGCTGTCAATGACCGACTCCTGGCAGTGTTCACAGTCAGTCTGGATTGAGCACCTTGGTCTATGGGGATGTGTTCCTGCTCATGGAATAGATGCTCTTTAAGGTCCTTTCAATCCAAACCATTCTATGATTCTATGAATTCAAGAGTTGAGAAGAGATACAGAACTCCTCCACGCCATGCCCAAGATTAGATGGAGACTGAATGGGAGTTCTCAGAATTACAGTTTTGGTCTTCGATACTCAAAATCAGTAGTTTTCTGCTCTCTCATGCTCTCACCCTCTCTCTTTTGATTTTTGATTTTCTAGATCTGCTCTTCAGTATTGCATTGAAGGAAAGCTTAGAATGAAGAAATAAAATAATCAGAAAATCCAACAAATTTCTGTACAGACTTGGATCTGAATTATGCCTCTCAAGTTCAACTGTACTCCAGAAGTCATGAAGTGTATTACATATTCACTTCCTTACCCCCAAAAGTGCTCCTTCATGTACATGCCCCACTACTTTTACCTGTACCAAAGGGATTATAAGAGGTGATGGTGCAGTGAGAATTATTATGAAATGAAAAACTTCTGTTGAGCCACAAACTTCTCTGTGGTAGCACAAACTTCAAAATGACCCTTAGGTAGCAGCTTTATGAATGCTTTATGCTGGCACATCATCAAAAGAACTAATCCATCTTTTTTTCTCTGTTCCTTCTCACTCCCTTTTTTGTGTTGGTACAGTCATCTTGGGAAGCAGTTTGGAGCTGAAATGAATGCAGGAAGCTCATTGGTGTGCTTTTAGCCCCAGGGGATTTTCTGATCCTATTCACTGTACATCCAACACTTTTAATAGCACAAAGGGAGAACTCTAGTTGTAGGAGAGTGCCTGGTAACAAGGATATAAATCTTTCCCTTTAAGTGAAATTCCTACTTTTTCCTGCTTAAAGTACTTCTGAAACTGTTTCTTTGAATCAGCAACTACCCAATGGATAAACCATGAGAAGATGATGTTAGGGAAATGTGGCCATTAGTATTAAGCACAGAATTTCAGTCTGTGTCTTAAAATAAAAATCAGGATGTGTCAGACTGAGATTTATGATCAGGTAGCAAATGCACCATCCCTGCCCTAGAAATCATTGTGGAGAACTGCAAAAGAGTGTCTCTAGTAGAGATTGTTCAATATGGAGTAAATTATAGTTCTATTTCAGTCAGGAATTTGTAATGATTTAGCTTCCCTTGGAAGGAATGTCAATCAAATAACAATATTGGTTCTAGTTAAGAAAAAGTTCCAGTTCTTTTTGTGGTAGCTTGCAAAGAAATAAACTTGTAAGCCTATAAAACATTATATTAGTCCTGCATGGCAGTGGTAAGGCTGGCAGGCAGCCCATTCTATACAATGTACACATGCCAACACCACATTGCAATGGAAAATCAATGCTCAGCCAACTGTACTTGGATTGGAAGGAATTTGAGCACAGTTAGTGTTCTAAGTCCTAAATTGACACCATGATGTCTTAGCTCCAAAATAAATCTTATGAAGGTATTGAAGTAGGACTTGTTAAGACTGCACATTAAGAATAATATTTTTATTAAGAGCAGTGTTAATGCCATTTCATTTGAAGATAATGAGACAGGGCGAGTATGAGAGACATACAGATCTCACAAAAATTAGAAATCTAATTAGTGAGATGCACACTGGTGGTGTATGGAAACAAAGGTAAGATTAAGGAAGAGCATGGTGATGCTTTTATAAAATTAAAATAATGAACACACAACAAAGAAAATATATAGGAGCAATAACAGCACAGTTTATACATAATAATAATTCAGCTTTCCCTATTGCATGTGGTTACAAAGTTGTTTAACCAGAGAAGAGCAAAGAAAATTAAGTCTCTGTAAATAGTACTTATTGAATCCAGAGAGGTTTGAAAAATACCCTGAAACTTGATTGAAANGAGAGAAGGAAGGAAGGAAGGAAGGAAGGAAGGAAGGAAGGAAGGAAGGAAGGAAGGAAGGAAGGAAGGAGAGGAAGGAGAGGAAGGAGAGGAAGGAAAGAAGGAAGGAAGTGGGGGAGGGGGGGAGAGGGAAGCTTTTTTACCACACACACAAAATCTCTCCTTCTCTACCCTTTGACATGAGGGTCTATGCCAGCCTGGCAGCTGATAGGGATATGCCAGCCTGGGGCTGGGGTCTCCACCTGGAAGCTGCTAAGCTTGTTCCCTGTGTGAATGTATTCTCTTTCCCCCAGCCCAGACCTGAGTCACTTTACCTTATCTCTGTCACCCTGCACTCCAGGGCCTTACACAGGGCATGGTAGTCTTCTCTGCAGCTTTTATATAGTTTTGCTATAATAGGCAAAAATCTTTTTATGAAGATGTCTAAGTCATAAATTAAAACATTTCAGTCTCTGAAGCATGTTCCCTGGTCTGTCTCCACAGTGAAATAATCTTACTAAAGTGCTTTTAGGATTTAGTCTCAGGTTGGTTTGATTACATGTGGTTGCTTAACAATGAATTTTATGCCTCATAGTTTGCTAAAAAGGCTGATGAAAATAACATGAATGTTATTGGGATTAACCATCTCTTTTGTCTTGTAATACTGCAATTGATGTATTTTATTTTTCTGTATTTGGGAAGAAATCCCTTTCCTTTTCCAGCCATACTTGATTTGACAATTGTTGGCATAGCTCCTCTTTTTCATGCTGTCCTAAGTAATTGCCATGGTGTCACCAAAACTGCAGGAAAAACAAAAAACTCTCCAAGAACATTTTTAGTGTTAGAGAATCAAGGCATTACTTTATTCTGGCCAGGATGTGCAACAGAAGTAATTTCATCCACACATTGCCTGGGGTGTGCAGAGACAATCACTCCATCACACATGAATTTTACTAGCTTTTTCATTTTTTATACAGTTAAACTCTGTAGAAATGCATTGGTTCAATGTTCATAGGTCACAAGTTTTGCAGTTCTCAGTATTTGATTTCATATTTGATATGGATTTCTTCTCTTCCAGTGCTGCTTAGGTTCTCATTCTTATCTCTCTTTCCCAGACCATGCCAGGGGTGATGTTTGGAGTTGATAGTCAATAATGGTCATTATCTTTTGTGTATCTTCTGCACTACTCCTAGTCTGTCCAGATGTTAAACTCATCAGATCTCATCTGGTGGAACAGTCCCCTGAAAAGAAACTTCAATTCCCTTCCCTCCGGGCAAAGGCAAACAAAACTGACTAAAGTTACATATAAAATTTTAAACTTTGAATAATTTCCAACAATGGGAATCTCAGTCCATTTAAATTTTTTTCAGTCCTGTTTAAAGTCCTGTTTTAAGTTTGGAGAGCCTTGATTTAAATAGCTGGTGTGCAAAAGCTAGATGTTGTCTATAAGACTGAAGTTGCCTTTTCAGTGTAGTGGGCTTCTTGCAAACTTCTTTCATGTGGTTCAATTCAATCCTACAAAAAAAAAAAAAAAAAAAAAAAAAAAAAAATCCTTTTAAAAATGAACTCTCTTTTTCATACATTATCATTTAACTTCTTTAGGTTCACATTAGTGCTGAACCTAAACCACTCAGCAAAAAAATAGTACCTGTAATTAAATGAGTAAATATAATTAATTTATTTAATTGCATGAAACACTAGTGGCAAAAAGGAACTACTGATAGTTTGGTCTTAAAAAAAAGACTGCCTGTAAGGACTAGCTTTAGAATACTGAGTGGTGAATATACTTGCTGCCTCTAACTAAAATACTGCTTGTGACACTTATCTTTGGCCTATTAATGCTGTACCTAAATTGAGTGTTTGATGAAATTATCTGAAGCATATTGCATCCTGAAAAATTTTCTTCTACTTTCTTTGTCTCATATATTTTTATGATTTGGGCAAAAGCCCCCAAACCAGGTCTTTCTTGAGTTCTCCTTTTAATGCAATTTAAGCAGTGAAACAGTTCCATATTTTGTATGAAAGGCTATTTTCCTGCAGATACTTAATGAATGAAAGAAAATCTTTTATAACCTTGAATGCCTGTGAATGAAATCTTAATGACTTTTCTCAGTAATCAATAAGCAGAAGAACACCAATAGAAAAGTAGCTGTTTCATAAACAAAATAAATGGTTTTAAATATGTTTAGAAGAGACTTGTAACGTCAGCAGAGATATGATATTCTTGTAGTGAGTCTCTGTGACTAATCCACTGGAAAGATTTACTGTTAGGGAACTCAAGGTCTGCTTTTCAAAGGAAATACTGGTAAGGATTATTATTCCCTTGTCCCCAGCAGTTCTCATAATCCCCTTACACTCAGAGTAGGATTTACAAATACAAAATAAATGACAAAACTGGAATGCTCTGAGGCCCTAAAGGAAGAGCTAAAAAGGAAGAGAGAAGGAAGATTCCTTCCTAAAAAGGAAGCCCAGATGATTTGAATCTTGAGTTAAATATTAGGCACCTATATATTTTTCCCCTCTAGGCAATGTGGGTAAGAAAATAGACAAAGATAGGCCACTAACAAGTGGTCACAACAAAAATCTACATTAAGAAGACCTCAATAACATATTAATAACATATTTACAAGACAGATCTTGAAGAAACTTGATTGCAATTTTGGGATTTAGGATGCTTTGGCCAGTGGCAAATATTTTCAATAAGGAAGACAAAGCAAGGTTAGTTAAATAAAGATACATTGAAAGATCAGTCAACCGAGGTGATATTCAGGTAGCTCAACAGTGTGGGATTCTTTCATGTGCATTTTCAGAATGAAAATGAAAAATGAAAATGTAAAATTTTCCAATGAAAATGTAAAATCTACAATATTAACGTTCCTGTTAACCATTTCAGAGGGAAGCATGGACAGACTTTCAGAGAATTTTTATATATATGCAGGGAAAGTTCCCCTCAGGAGCTGAAATATAGATGAAATCTTTCCTATCTGATGATCATTTATATGGTATTTTCAAAAGGTACTTGCTACCACAGCCTGAATAAGAGCTTAATGGGTAGATGAGCTTTCATATCCTATTCCTATTAGTCCCAGACTACCTTAAGGGAATACTTGACAACAGGTAAGACCGTTTTTATATCTTCTGCTGAGAATACTAATGATGAATTGTGTTTCATTTTCTTAAATACAAAGCCTGCTATAGACTGTTCTTCTTGAACAGTATATGTTGTTTTAATCCACAGAAAATATGTGGTCTACTGTTTCCCTTATAATTTCTCTCATTTAAATGAAATAATGCTAGAGAATAAGCTTTCTTGTGTTATTTCTGTTATTTCCTGTGACTTTAGACCATTCCTTCTGATATTGCCTTTTGAATTCTGAATTATAATAGGTTGCCTGGATTCCATCCAAACCTTTCTTTGATTTGGATTTGTTTTTAGGGAAGTAGTCTTGGGGGCCTTTCAGGTGGAATTAAGACTCACTTAAAGTTAAATCCCATGGCAGAACTTTATGAAATATTCAAACTAAGCCATATGTTGTTTGGACCATAAGTAATTAATGTAAGATCTACCTATGGCTGTGAACATTGTGTAATCTAATGGAGAGGATGAAGAGATATTTTCTTTTAGAAAGAAATTACCATTTTTTAACAGGTCACATGTTTTCCATTTGATCAGAACCCAAATGAATTAAGTCCTTACATTAGATTATTTTGTGTCTTGAAAAGTAATGTCAGTTGAGGGCTCAAACATTTTAATGTGAACTTAGCATGGTCTCAAAGCATCCATTATATCTGTGGGGATACATTTGCACCTCCAAACCTTGTAGCAGTGGGGTTTTTTTGAAGATGCTTAGTCTCCCTCCCTGTAGCAGTGGGGATTTGAAGATGATATGTTTGGTCTCTATCTGAGGTTGTTTGCCACCTGTCTCCCCATGGCAGTTATGATAATTCCAGATTTTTGCCTGTCTGTCATAACTTGTTACACCCCTTTATCCAGAGAGTTCGCTGTCAGTTATGATATTTCCCTTTCTGCCATTGGCATGTGGCTTTCCTGATGTTTACAGTTGTTCTCCCAGACCCCTCCTATCTAGCCATCGATTCAATGGACGATCTCCACCCAGGGATGCCCGCCCCCCTCCATAAATGCCGTGGTTTTTCTCTGTTTCATGCTTTTTTCCTCTGCCACCCCTTTGAGCCACCAGCTCCTGCGCCCCGCCACCACCTATGCGGTGCAGCAGTTCACAGCCGCAGCTGCCCCCGCTCCTGTGCAGGAAAGGAATAAAGCAGCTCAGAGAAGCAAGCAGAGTCCTTCCTTTCCTTTCCAAAGGATTACCCTGAATCCTTTGGCGTGGTTCTGTGTTTTATTGGCCATTCCTGGCGGTCCAGGAGCTCAGGAGAGGTGAGCCGTGATCCCTCCTGCTGGCGGCAGAGGTGGGATGCGGCCGCTCCTGGCGCATGTGCTGATTGTATCTCCTGCAATCAGGACACAACGTCAAAACCTCAATTTTCTGTGCTTGCCTGGCTATTGAAGAGAGGGCTCAAGGCTCTGAAAAAAATCCTACTGCCAGGAAGCCCTCGATGTAAAATGGTTTGTTCACTTCATTGAGCACTTCACAGGATAAAAGTGAAGTTAAGAATATTGCTTCTTGATGATCAAAAGATCAAGCTCAGTCTCAAGAATCAGATGGAAGTGAGAGCAAAGCAGAACATTATTATATGACTGTTTAAAGATGTGGTATGCCTGTAGTTCTAATTACTCCATTTTAAAATGATTTCTAAAATTTGACTAAGAAAAGAAATGCACAAGAGATGGAGTATGAGAAACACCAGTCCAGTCTGATGACCATGTAGCACAATTTAAGCATTTACATAAATATTTAAGCATGTAAATAAGCGTTCATATGCCAGTCAGTGGAATAACTTAACTGTCAGTCAGAAATCAGAAAAAATCAGACAAGAAGCAAAGCAGAAAATGATCAATAGAGATTTTATAAGAGAAATTTCATAGCTCATAGGAAAAAATGCTGTTATGAAAATCAGTTTGTGTAAGTCATAGTAGGAAGAAACTATGATAAAATTATCAGTCTCTTCTCAGCCTCAGCAGACTCAGCAACCACTGAAGTAGAATGAGTCAGAACAGGGTTTTCTTACAGCTTTGACACTTTTGTGCATCTGGGCTTCTTGTAATCTGTAAAACTGCACTTATGCCAGCTACTGTCTCTCCTTGGGTGAACAACTCTGCGTTAATAACATCGAACAACTGCCAATATATTATATATGATTTAGAGGCTCACTATACTTTGTTCTTGGTATGATGATGTTTCTTATCCAGCATGTTTCTTATCTTCTTTCTAAAATACAAAATATCCCTGCATTCTGGAAACTGTCTACGGCTTTGCTTCTAACTTCTCCACCCATGGTAGGGAAATGCATGCAGGAAAAAACAAGAAGAGTGACTTAGTGGAGAGAAGCCACATTATCATTGTTTGAAGACTCTGAAAAGGCATGCACAATTTCTTGAATCTTATTAGGCACAGTTTATTTGGCCCACAGCTTGTTTGTGTCAGAATTTTTAATCTTTAAAACGGGTGTCACTATATCCATTGTCTACCAGACAGGGCTCTGTGGGGATATGGGTATTAAAAATAGAGATAGTCAGTTCATGTGAATCTCGGGCCATTTAAGTATGAAAGAGAGAGGCTGATACTTTACATAAGCTGTTGATGCACTGCTGCCTGCACAGGGTAAAATGATTTTACTGGATTATGCTCACTTTAGTAGGCTAGAATTTTGCCCATCAATGGACAATGAGAACCGGTTGTTTAAAGCAAACATATATTGTGTTTGGCAATTTACTAAGATTTAGAGTGCAAAGAAAAACAGAGCTGTGACACAATTCACCATGAAATTAAATAGCAGCTTACCCCAGCAGCAAACAGAAATCAGCCCTATGCCAGAAATCAAAGTGCTGCTCCCACACAGAGGTTAATACCTATCTTCTACCACACTCTGCACAAATTCAGACTCCTTGCAGTGTCCACTGGCAGTCAATACACTTGGGCTATTTCAGATTAGAAGGGAACTTGTTCCAGGCAGAATACAACCATGGAAAACAGCTTATTACAAGGTATCTCTGCCTTCATGGTTTCTCTGCATGTGGTTCAGAACTTTTTGGTTCTCCTGGCATAGATTAAAAAAAAAAAAAAAA
>VZRH01003034.1:893299-928886 GCA_013397555.1 Urocynchramus pylzowi | reverse complement strand
AGGTGTTAGAACATGGGTTGGACTTGATGATCTTAAAGGTCTCTTCCAACCTAGAAATTCTGTGATTCTGTGATACAAAATTGTAATAGTCTGTTATTTTCCTTCATGTGATAAAGCCACATGAACTTGTAAAGATCTCTCTCCCTCCCTCCCTCTCTCTCTCTCACTATATATATATATATATATACATATATATATATTTACATATACATGTACACATAAGTGGAGAAATTAGTCAGCTGAAACTAATGACAAAGAAAATGAGACCTTTATCTCATTTGAAAGGCCATTACTAAGCCTTTGTTTTATCAATTTCATCTTGAAAAAACCTCAACAGTTAATATGGTACTTCCTGGGAAGCTGAAGGATAAACTATATATTTCAAATATTTATGAGAGCAGAACTACAAGCTGAGAATCAGGGCCATTTATGAAAAGCTTAGTAAAAATCTGTTCAAGTTAATACGAAATCTGGTGTAGGATCCCCACTTCAAATGCATTTACTGATGCATGAAAACCATTAGTCTGAACTGAGCACAATATCAGCAAGTAATTGCATCAGAGGCTTGGTTTGCCAGTCTTAGTTCTGTGCAACTAACAAAAGAAATGATGGATTTGTTACAAGAAAATTTATGCACTTGTAGTTCTGCAGCCTTGACCAAGGGTTATTTTGGAACATATGTGATGTCAGTGTGGCTGCTGTCAGGTTTAGTATAATTTTGGTCCCGTGTGAGTTGACTTGAGCATTCTGTAGTACTGACAATTTGCAAGGTGGTATATACATTGAAGGCAAATGCTCTGGTAATTACTTTAAATGCAGTCTTCTGGGCTTTTAAAGCATTTGGGGAGCTCAGGACAGATTCCTATCTATATGCATGTGTCATCACAATGCTAGAAGAGCTGTTAGCTGGCTTAGAAAGAAGAATGAAACTGGCATGTGTGCAGTGCAACTCAAAAGCAGTTAGAAAAGATATTTGCATCATCTTAACAAGTCACCAGGTCCTTTACTAAACCTTCTTTTAAAATCTGAAGTTTCTTTCACTTTTTCTTGGAAAGAATAGTCACTCAGTGCTAATAGTTGCTAATGGAATAATGTACATTATGAATCTCCTCAATGGAAAAAATAATCCATGTTCTTTCATGGCATTAGATGACAAAACTGGAATAAGAAGAGACAGTGAAGTTTTCAGTGGTTGTACTGGTTAATGGCACATGTACGTGAGCAAACCCACCTGCAATAGACTTCAACATTTATTATCATTTATCATGAAAATTTATGAACACCTGACCTTACATCTCAGTTACAGTGTGCTCAGGTAAGAGTATTAGACTGGAAAGAGTGAGAAGGCAGAACATTTCTTAATCTGAATAAGGCAAAAGTACCTTAGACTCTCCTAAAGCAGAAGGGTCAGCTTGAGTTCTGGGAAGCCTTTTGGCCAACATACCCTGAATTTCAGTTTTGTAATTAAAATATTATCATTGTCAGACTCCATAGGGCATGTGAGAAAATTTTAGTTTGGCGATGGCTCTCGCTAGCTAATCTCTATGATTAGCATATCAGCATAATGTGCTTTCATGCTGTGAGGAGGACATGCTTCTGCTAGCCACTTTAGATAAATAAAAGTAGCATTTGTCAATAACTCCTTATAGGATCATGTTCAAGTTCTGTGAAAAAAAATGAAGAGGAAAATTCAATGTTTTGGTTTGAAAAGATAGGTGTGTGCTAAGGAAGGCAGGAGCTTCCACTGAAATAGAGAATATAAGCCCCCTACCTCCAAATAATTATAATTTTGAAATTAAGGGGCTCTTAGGCAAAGATATGGGAGTAGGAATAACAGTTCTTTATAAGGGAAAAAATAAAATAAAAATGCAGTAATACAAAACAACACTAAAAGAGTCAAAATACGACCTGACACCCTGTCGATCAGGGTGTTGGTAGCACTTCCATAAAATGGTGGCTGCAGTCCTCCTGGAGTGACAGGTGTGGTTCTGTTGGAGCAGTGATCCTGTAGAAGAGTGTAGTTTTCCTAGGAAGGTTCAGTGGTGGTGTAGACGGGCCTGGTCTTCCTCTGGCAATCCAGCGGAAAAGAAAGCTGTTCCTCTGGGAATCTAGTGGAAAAGGCTGTTTCTAGTGTTCCAAGGCTCAGATTATATCCAGGTAGGAATGCTTGGCTCCTCCCCCTGGGTGGAGCATCTCGCAATAGGATGGTGTAATTTTATCAGTCATGCAGTGAGACTCAGTGGCCCATTAACAGAAGATATCTCCTGGAGATTGGTTGTTGAAGAGATAAAGAAAACTGCCCAATTAACAGAAGATAACTCCCCATCTCTAACAGATGGCAATAAAATACACACCCCCAGCCACATCTTGCAACCTAAGACAATGGGAGAAATACTTTTACAGTGCATTCCCTGTCTGACCCAAAATGTCATAGGTAGTTGGTTATCTGTTCTCAGACATAATATCAGGCTCTTTAGTCTCTCACCTGATACTGAATATAGCAAACAGTAATGGTGGGACATGCTCAGCATTTTCTTGTTCCCATGGGAATTTGTCCACACACACTGTGCATGCAAAAACCAGTTACCTCATGTAGTATGTATCATTTCACAGTCATTACCCTTTGCCCACTCCAAGTACAGGCTGTTGTCTTTATATCTGTGTGTAGAAACTTTTGGGTTTATTTTTCTTATCCTACATGCCTCAGACATCATCTGTGCCATTGAAACATCTCAGAATCATGTCGAGGAATGCACCCTGAAGTTGCCCACTGGCTCTGTTTGGCTAGCACTGTACCTCACAGAAATAGGCACGCATTGTCTTCTCCCACACATGAATCTCGCCTCACCCCTCTTCTTCCACTTTGGCAAATTGACTGTTCCTGGCAGTCAATCACAAGCTGCTTTTGGCAGTAATTTGCTGTTTATGCACCTCTGCTCTAAGGGTCAGGCCACGCTGGTGTCACATGTTGATCCAGTCCTATCTAATCCATCAATTTTTCTTTCTTATGCCTGTTACTTCACTGTAATTTTTGTGTTATGTTTCTCTAACCTTGATGTGAATTATTTCTTTCTTTTTTTTTTTTTCATGTTGTGCCTTGGGGTTGTTATAGTATGTACATTATTTTTGTTTTCACTCCAGGCTGAGAGCAGTAAACTTTCAACTGGACAAAAAGGCTTTAGGAAAAAAATCTGCTATACTTTGACATTTTCTTTAAGGTCTGTGAGCAACCTTTTGCTCATAGCCATGAAAATTAGGCAGCAACAACAATTTTGTTTCATATCCCTTTAAACACATGACCTTTTCTAGGATCTAAGAGTGAGGCTTCCTAAAAGAGGGCTCTGACTGAAAGCTTGGGCGGGTTTAACTGCTGTAGTTTGAGGTCTTGCCTTTCCCTTCTGCAATGATTTAGAGACCCTGCTGCCTGGGGAATGAGATGCAGTTTTTCAGAACCATCTTCACCTGGTTTTCATCCCAGAGCTACCTGTTATTTACTGAAACAGATGAAATATCCATGGTGAGTGAATATGCCTTACAGCTTCCAGGGAGGTCTTTCCTCAAACATCTGTGCAGATATCCCAGAAGGTAAACATCTAATAAGTGTGAGTTCAAAAACTTGCCGCATAGAAGTAGCCTCTATTAATAGTAACAGAAGAAATAACAGTAGAAAGTAGCTTTTCAAAAACTACAGGTAATACTGAAGCCAGATTTGAAAGATGAAATACCTATAAAGCCTAGGCCTATCTTTCAGATACTTTGAAATGCTTTCAGGAAAGAATATCAGCTGATGGATCATTGAGAGACAGAAAAATGTTAGCTGGCAGAGGTCTGATAAGCCCCACTATTCAGAAAAAAAAGGAGAAAAGCACTTCAGGAAAATGAAATCTCTGCTAAAAAATCCTGAAAGTGTGTAAGTTTGAACATAAGAATGGACATACCAGAGCAGACCAAAGCTTAGTGTTACCTCTCCTGCAGTGCCATTGATGGAGGCAGAGGAATGATACAGCCAAACTGAACTTGCAGTAAGATTTCCCCCCAATGTTCCTCAATCCTTCATGGACATGTATCTCACCTGTCATATTTCAGAGATGGTATCTATGTAACAGGCTCCTCCACCTTTTAGGATTGCAGGATGCCATTAGCTCCTATGACAGTGCAGTATATGGCCACAATGCTGCTTCCCCTCATCTTTTTACAGCTCATAGCAAGAAAGAACTATTGTTTAATTCTTTTGTCTTTTCATTTTAAAGGATGAATTTAATTGAACACATTTTTTTCAGCCTGCTTGAATTCCATGGAGAAGTTTCCTGCTGCTGAGGGGCCTTCCTGTCTTTGGGACTGGTTTGGTAAAATGACATTATTTTCATAGAATCATAGAATGGTTTTAATTAAGAAGACCTTCAAGATCTTCTCATTCCAACCTCCTGCCATGGGCAGGGACATCATTCACTGATCCAGGTTTCTCAGAGCTCTGGCCAACCTGGATTTAATTCAATTTAGAAAAAAATATACATGCCACATTGTCATCAGGCCTACTATTTGACTGCAGTGTTTGGGACAATCTCCTGGTCACTGAGGGCATCATCTGCCAGCTCACATTAATCAAGACAGCTCTATGAACACAAATCTGAAAAGATCAATGTGTACTCTGCAAAAACATGCTGATCAAAGTGTTCAAACAAAAATAATAAATCTTCTTATTATGAATAATGGTGTGAAAGGTGGAATGAATGTCTTGGCAAGATGGGAAATGACTTACAAAAGAGCAAGCTGAGCAGACTGCAAGAATGTTCTCATACATTGTGTCTTGTGTCAGCCTCATGTTCTTCCAAGTGTTTTAAATAAGTGTTCTGTGATGGAGTGTGATGTTTCTAAGGGGGCTGCAATTCCCAGAGAGGGTTTCCAAAATGTTCTTGGTGGGAAACAATTTAGACTTCCTGCTTTTGATGCCAAACAAAACAAATATTTAAGAAAGCATCTTCTGCCAGTGTGCAGCTTTATAAAGCTAAACATTTATTATTATTGATAATAGCATACAATGTCAGGTTTTAAATGTTAATAGGCTGGTAATATAATTATAATTATTATATTAATGATAGTTTTGTTACACCTTTATTAAGGTTATTGCAAAATAATGTTTTGCTGCTGTCACAAATCAGAGCAGCTTCTGACTTTCTATTGACAGTTAAAGTATCTGTAATACAATAGGATTTTCATGGCAGCATCTAAGTTTGGGGTGTCAGGGCATTCAGACTGTTCTTCAGTAACTCAACCAGGGCACTAGACACCTGGAAAATAACCAAAAATCCACAAACCCCAGGTTCAGTAACTTCATCAATGTACAGGCCTCTCCAGCTGGCATTTTGGTTTTAATTTGTCTCTTTTACAAAGTATTGAAAAAGTATTGGAAAAGTATTGAAAGAGACAAGAATGGTCTGTATTGTCTTTTCCCTTCAGATCTAAAGCTGTTTTGAGATCTTCATAAAGGCAGGCTGCCATCTCTGAGAACCTGTAGACTTCTGTGCTCAGGTCATGAGAAAGCACTAAATCTGTCACATTCAAAGATACCAGTGACAAACTAGAGTTAATGCTAATCTCTGGTTCACTTTTCACTGTCAGATGCACCAGAACTATATCCTAAATGGAAAGTACCTCTCAAGTACCCTCTTTGAATACCATATTTAGAAAAATAACTGTCCATTCTAGATCATATTACCTTTTTGAGTGGAGAAATGTGTCTGCCAGCTTAAGAGAAAGTCCATGTTTTCAAAGTTTTATTACAACTAGAGCAGATGGAGTTTCAAACTGTGTGTTAGTGGGGGCTGGGCAACTTGCATTCTACTTTGGGAAATGAGATTTTCTGCAGAATTGTGTTATTGTGATTATCTATGATATTCTTACTCCAATATGAGAAAAGTAATGACATATTGCTTGAGGCTAAGTTCTGAAATTAGAAATTGAAGTGAGGACAGAACCCAGATGTTGGCTTAATAAACATTGCACTGTGCTGCTTGCTCCCTGATTCCCACCAGTCCTTTGTACTCCTGGGACAGCCAGGAGTTGTGGTTTGAAATGACAAAACCTCTAGTGTTTTTCAACAATTTTATGCATTAGGTGTTGCACTGAGTGCGTGCTCTGTGGTACTGATACCAAGCCCCCAGGGTTTGAGCCCTCAAGACTTGAATCAAAATTTTCAATTAAATTTTTTTAGTTGCTAATCAGTAGTTATAGCTAAGCATAGCTCATTAAGCAATTGCTTGGCTAATTCTTTATTTTATGAAATAGGGAAGTGAATCCCAAGATGAATGGGCTGTCTGGATGAGGGCCACCAGGAATGAGGTGAGCAGAACTGAGCAGTAACTGAGGAAAAGATAATTATGGCAGTGGGAGATTGCAGCGACCGACTGGTTGCCCACCTACTAAAAATTGGCTCCTGACTCAAGTGGAGGAAAGAATTGCATGTGAGGACTAATCAGAAGCAAGAGATACAATAAGCAAATAGGGGTTTGAGTATTAACTAATGAAAAAGTTACATAATCTGTAAGTAATGAATGCTGATGCTTCTGTTTGTTGAGATGTATAAATAGTGTAAAGTTTTGATGAGTTAGTGTAAAGTTTTGTGGGTTACCAACTGCCTTCCTTCTCTGTGCAAACTACAGTAAGAAGTAGAAATACATTGGTTTGTATTGATGCTTAGCACTGGATAATGACCCTGTATTCAAACTAGTGAGATTGGTAAGGAACTGTTGGTAGAGTTTGTCAGAAATCCCTATTCTCTCTTCTGCCTGGCTCCTACCTCATGGCATTTCTCAATCCTCAAGAAAATAGGAATTATCACCACTTTTCCAGTGTTTTTGAAAACTGGATGTGCAAATATACTGGACTCAAAGTGCTTAAGTGCCATGGATTGTAGGAGACAAGAAAAGTCTTATAGAATAAAGGGCCTTTGTTCACTTCTGATCACTTCTGTTCACAAAAGGCACTTTCTGAATTGTACAGTGGACATGAAGGCTAATAACAAGTTATTTAACATGCACATGGACACTTGCTGACTGGTGAAGAGAACATGTGGATAGCAACAGAGGAGGTGGCATGCTGCCAATGTGTGTTTGTTTTAGTTTTCAAGAATGTTAACAAGTATAATTTTAGCCAGAGTATTTTTAGCACAATATTACCTTGTTGTACAGTTTATAAGGCCTTGCTTGATGACAATAAACTTGATTCTCTTTGGAAGAAGCAAAAGTCCGTGCCCTCATTCATGACAATGGGTCGATTACTATTACATAACTTTTATCCTGCTTATCATCAGCAGGATTTTTCCAACAGAGTCTATTTCCCATTGAGAAACCTTCCATATTCATAGAGGGAATGGGGTGACATCAGGTTGGTGTCCAGTCACTAGTGGGGTTACAGGGCTCTATCCTCCACCCTGTGCTCTTCAACAACTTATAACAACCTGCATGCAGGACTTGAAGGTAAATTTGCTGATAACACTAAATTGCAAGGAGCTGTCAACTTCCTCAAGGGCAGAGAGGCCCTGCAGAGAGAACTTGACAAATTAGAGGACTGGGCAATCACCAATAAGATCAAGTGCTGGAGAGTGGATTTTTCATTCCCTTTGATCACTATCCAACCCTTCTTACAATCTACTGCAATAGTCTTCAAATTACATCTTGAGAAAGGGAAAGAAGTGCCATTTGATGAGACTTAGGAGGTTGACTCAGATTCATTGTTGGGGGCTCTAAACAACCTGGTCTAGATGCTCCTGCTCATGAGGAGGAGGTTGGACTAAGATAGCCTTTAAAAGTACTTTTGATACAAACTATTCTATGATTCTTTGATTAACGTGTTTGTCCACCTCTAGAGGAGATCAGGTTTGTGTCTACTAGCATCCTGGTGCTGGAATGGAATTGTCTGGTTTAGAGATGTTACTTGGTTAAATCACTCTGCACAGGACTCATAAATATAACCTAAAGGGAAGGTCCTGAAGCACATGTAACAATGATAGAATAGAGCATACTTTCACGTCTCTTTATGTTCTTCAAGTGTTTTGCATTCTTGTTATGTGTATGTTGACTTTGTAAAGCTGTAATGACTCTTATTGGCATTTTGACCAGAGTGTTAATGTTCCTACACCAAGTTTATTTTCTGCAATTTTAGATGCAAATATGAAAGAACTAGGAAATCTGAGTAACCTCAGATTTGGGTTTATGTTCCCACTTTTGCACAGTTAAGTAATTTTTTTTCAGTGAAATCCTAGGTCTGAAAAAATCCCAGGTCTGAAATCTGCCCCAAATGAAGGAAAAATGTGTATCTTGATCTGTCTGTGTTTCATTTCTCTGAACTACAGTAGAGCAAAATCCATTAAAGAGATGTGAGTCAAGAAGACCTCAGAGACACTATGAAGTTTCGTTAATCGTAAAACAAAAAACCTCTCTTACTTATGCGCTTAAATCACACCACTGTTCAGGAAATCACATTAAAATGAACTTAAATTTAAGCTTATGCATATATCTCACTAAACATGTGCTAAACAGACTTCCTAGAGACAAAGGCCTTTTCAAACAGAAGCTATAATTAATGTGTTGCAATTCTGGAATAAAAACTGCTACAGACAAAAAAATCAGTTGTAATCATAATACCATACTCAATATATTGAAATAATCCTATTTTGTATTATTTTAACTTCAATATTCAGCTTTTAAACAAAAATTACAAATGGTCAAATTTAAATATGAATCGGCTTTTTAATTGTAATTATATTTAATGAACAATGAATTCTAAATAAAACAAAATAATAGCAAATGTATTTCCAGACTACGTGGAAATTGAAATAACTTCCCTGAAGAATGTCCCTAATAGCTACACAAGTAATTTTGCTTATACAGTTTAATAGTTGTAAGAACAAAACTGAAATCCCAAATGCCACACTGTTCTCAAATCTTTTATAGTAAGCAAAAAAAAAAAAAACAAAACCATCTTGTATACGTATTTCAATGACCATCTAAATCCTAATTCTAGCTTGACTCTGTAAATAAAGAGCTCCTATATAATTTATTTTACATATGTGATACCTTTTTTCCTTTTGAGCTTTTAATTACTCTTTCTTTGTATGGACTTAAGCTCCTTAGTTAGCTAAACAAGTATTAAGAATGTTTGTGATTTGCATGCACAAACAGTATCTAAAGGTTTCGGTGATGCTTTTTACTGGATTTACATCAGTGAGTAAGACCTGACCTTATTCCTGTGAATATGAAAAGCTGTGGTGCCATAAGTTTATGGGAAAGTAGTAGTTAAACAAAACATCAGTTCAGAACTTTGCTGGCAGGATCTCCATGTGCTTTGAGGAAAGAGTATGGAAAACATATACTTGCCTCATTTAGTTTGGCTGAATATGCTGCAAGATTTTATAGTGTTTGTTTCCTCCTTCAAAAGAAGGAATCTCCCCATTTCTCTACAAACCCTGATGATTATAATTCAGTTACTTTCTTCTTACAGAATTTCCTGTTTATTTGTTAAACAGTGTCCTATATCTTCTTTGGACAAGTCAGACAGTATTGAAACACAGCATATTTAGTACCAGTGAAGTGAAGAGATCCAGGAAAATATTTGGATACAAAGCCTCAATTGTCTCTGGATTTTAGAAGGTCTTTGTTATTGTTTTGGATCAGGACAGCTACTACACTCCTGGTTTGGTTTAAAGGTTAGCTTGTGGTAAGGACCTTTTCTTGTAGGTACTCTAGGGAGCAAACCGTTAGTTCTGGAAGCCAAAATTCTTGTTAGAGGAATGGGACTTGAGAAAGCAGATTAATGAACATCTGGAGGGTCATTCAAAATTGGTTGAAATACTAAATACAGATTGGACAGTTAAAAAAGTCAGTAGGTGTGGGTAGCACAGCCATTATTTGTGTGGTTTATCCTCTGGTTGTCAAAGGCTGCAGAAATCTGGAAGTTCATAGGAGGTTTGTTGGAAGCTAAAGGGTTTCCAAAGAAGTTCCTTGGATTCACATTCTAATGTTATTTTCTTGGTATGTTTATCTGTCTCTTAAGTGTTAAGGATAGTGTTTTCCGTCAGAAAGGGACCTTTTTTCTCCTTTGTGGATTCTTTGCATCTGCAGGTGGTACAGATGAGACCCAGTGAGAACTGTGTCTGGGAATTGGGAATGTACATCTGTAACTCATTTTTAGTAGAAAATTTGTAATATGATCTGGTAAGTAATAATGTGGTGAAACAGTGAAATACTGTTGCTTTACAACCACTGAATAGTCATTACATAGGCTTTGTAGTGTTCATACTCTGAGGAGAGGCTCTATTCTTTTCCCATTCAGAAGTTAGAAATTACCATGCTGATCTGCATACCTGGCTTTCATGACTAGCCTAACAAAAATTTCCTGTGCCTCTGTGTAATTGCAATATTTGCTTGCTTCTTCCTCTGCCTGTTTGCTCCCTTCATTATTTGATAATTTTAAACATGTAGGAAAATTCTTCTGATAAGTTTGTACAGACCCTGGTACAATATACAATACAAGCTACTTCTGGGGTCATATATGATACTATCATCACAGCAAATTTTTAAATTATCTTCCCCTCCTTTTTTACTTTTGCAATCAGCTGCCTTTGTCTTTGTTAAACTCTTCTTAGGTGTGTCTTGTTCATACTGCTCTGGATTGGCGACAGTAATGGTACAAGTTGATAATATTTTTAGAAGAGTTTAACTTTTTTTGAATCACTCTAGAGCTAATGCACTAAAACTATTCTGTTTGTTAGCCTTTTATTTAAGTTTTGCTTAAAAATATTACAATCTGGTCAGCTTCAGTCTAAGACAATTCTGTAATTTAAACCTGGTAGGAAGCTAAGTCCCACACAAGCACTCACTCTCTTTCCCCACAACAGGATGTTGGAGAAGATGGGAAGGGCAAAAGGGAGAAAAGAAGCAGAAAAGGCATTCTTGACAAGTCTGCAAGTACAGCTCAGCAATAGCTAAAAAATCCCTGTGTTATCAGTGCTGTTTTGGTCACAAATCCAACACAGAGCACTGTAAGAGCTACTATGAAGAAATTCAGCCTTATCCCAGCAAAAACCAGTTGAGATGATTCACCCTGGGGAACTGCCTACTCAATTTGACTGAGTGCTTAAACCAGTGCCTTGCTCACCATTTGCAGATGATGTTTTTGGAGTAAATTGCAGTTTGGACTACTCATAAAAACACTCCAGTGATGTTGCAGTTTCCCTCTTTGTCTACCATGTTCCAAGATGACTCTTTGTGATTGCTGTGCCTTTCTACCCTAGACAAGGATGTACTTACCTAGTAAAAGCTCCTTATTCTCTTGTTATATAGAAAAGTTTTGTCTTAGTAGCTGCCGTGGAGATGCTGCCTTCTCTCTTCAAGCTCACAAGTATTGTTCCAAGGATACAGTCTTGCTAAAACAATCAAGACTATGAACAGCCAATACCAGGCAGATTCCCTGTGATTATATAATTTGCAAGTTTGCAAGGCCCACTTTTCTTTTTTTAATCATTCCACCTTTACATTATTTGAACTGCTCATTCTTTGCTGATCGAGCTACAATTTTGCCCATCTGAAAATAATTTGCAGAATTTATGTTTCCGGAGGATGAGTACTTACTGCAAGGTAATCTTTCAGGGAAGCACTTATATCTCAATATATGACTCAAAATAGGATTCAAGCAAATTCTCATTAACAAGATTTATTTTACTGTTTAGCTGCAATAAAGTTGTGCCTTGAATTGTACTGTCTTTAGGTCACACACAGAGTAAAGGAGTAGACATTAATATTAAACCCTGCATTTATTCAGTGATTATAAGAGATTTCTTACTTATTTTTAAAATGTTGCAACTTCACAATAGATTGATTTTTGCTAGTAAAGAGAAATGTGCACCTTATTGAATCCACTTTTCCTAAATTTTCTGAAACCTTCATGTATTAGAAACAGAAGAGTTTCCATACCTGTATTCCCTAAATCTGTGTAATTTACACAGTTGAACACTGCATTGAAGGATCTGTGAAGTGAATTTTTTTTGGTCTTGTGTATGCACAATGGTAAAATGATGTTTTAACTTTGTTGAAATATTTGAATTTATACAGTATTGTGTGAGCAGACTCATAAAGATAAATGTTTCCACAGAAAGAAAGCATGAACTCACATTCTTTCTCTTTTACAACTATTTCATCTTTTGAAATGCAATTTTCAGCAATTCTTCTTTTGTGTAAATTCGATTTTTATCTTATCATGCATTTGTGGTCTCCTGGGTATTCTGTACTTCCCAAGATTTAATTAAGATATTTTTCTAAAGTTATACCACAATATTTGGCTTCTTATTTAAGAAGGAAAACAGTTGAGGCCTCTTAGAAGTTGGGCTATATCACACATATCACGTTATATCATGCAGAGACTGGATAGTGGTCTCTGTGTTATAACTGCTGTATAAACACTCTGGAGCTGAGATTCTCTAGAATCAAGGGTGAGACCAATTAAGACAGCAAATTTCTCCTGAGAAATTACCTGCTGGGGAAGAAGGAATTGTGGTGAATGTGTTTAAGTAAATGTCTTTAAAAACAACACCTTTCAAATTCAGAGAAACTTGGGACATTTTCCTGCTTTGGAGAATGGGTTTGCTTACCTATGCAGGAGATTAATTATAAGAATTGGTTATACATAGCAAAAGACCTCTAAAATTTATATGAGTGAAACCTAAAGAAAGAAATAAATATTTTTTGATTAAAAAAATAAAGTACTGGATTAAAGCTAGTTCTCCAAGGCATTTACTTGGATGGTGAATGCTGGTTACCTTGCATCACTTCTGTATTCTAATGCTAAGAACATAATGCTCCTTGGAATACTCTCACATGACCTCCTTTGCATATGAAAGATATGTATAAAGGATATGGGAAGTTCTTCCTACTGTCCCTCCAGTTTTTCAAGCTGAACAATATTTCAGTGATCTCCAAGATATTCAATAACCTTTCTTCCTCAGGTACGAAATACAGATATTTAGTACTGCACTCACACTTCAATACAGCTTTCATGAGTTTATTACATGTGCATTGACAATACCTATTGTAAATCGAAAAGTCCTCCATACCCCATTCATGCATAGCCAGCTTATAAACACATCTAAAAGTAAATATTGTTTTCCTCCTGAGCAAAGCTGCTTACAGGGTGAAGATTTTAATTCTGGATTTGACTAACAAGTCAAAGCCTTTGGAATCTTCACCATGGGCAGTATTTCCTTACCAGACCTTGTACTTCTACTCTTTACTTTAAAATGCAGTTAAAGCCAAAATAAGGATCCTAAGATTGTTACCTTTATATCACTGCCTTTGGTGCAATTACATAGCCAGAAAGCCAAGGCTGTAAAGGAGAACTGGGAAAAGAGACAGCCAGGCAGCTTTTTAGTTTAGAACTAATGTTTTCCAAGCATAACATTTTCTCTAAAAAAATGGATATTTTTCAAACAAAGAATGCACCAAATTTTAGAAAGGGAGGAATTATTTTTAAAAAAAAAAAATGTTCAGTAAGTGATGCAATGCAGACTGTGGAGAACCATGAAGCCCTTTTTTCTTCATAGTCATAAATGCTCCCTTCAGCTACAAAAGAAGCATCTGTCTCCAAGATTTGTTTGTGAACTATTGCTACTGCAGTAGGTTTGTTTTCTTAGGTGTGTTTGTGTGTGTTGGTTTGTTGGGTTTTTGGGCAGTTCATATATTGATTTACAAGTGTAAATCAATGTGAGTATTCATATATCATATATCATATCATAAATGACTGTAAAGTCATTCCTTGCTAAGAAATGGCTGAAATTGGAATCTTTCTCTCTAGCTCTTCCTCAGTCATATAAATGTATGCAAACAATTATAGTTACAGTGATCCTGCAGTATGCAAATAAAGAAGAGTAACTGAAATGTGAGATTACTGTTAAAATTTACTCATTTTGAGTATTTTTTCACTATGTAGAGTTGCTGTGCAAATGCTCTTTAGGCCTACTGTCAATTTTTATATTGTTTTATTTTGATGATCAGAGGACTGGAACACCTCTCCTATGGAAACATGCTCTGGGGAGACCTGATAACACCTTTCAGTACCTAAAGGGGGTTCAAGAAATCAGGAGAGGGACTTTTCACAAGGGCAGGTAGTGATAGGACAAGGGGGAATGGCTTCAAACTGAAGAGGGCAGGTTTAGATTGGCTAGTAGGAGGAAATTCTTCCCTGTGAGTGTGGTGAGGCACTGGAATAGGTTGTCCAGAGAAGCTGTGGATGCCCCATCCCTGGAAGTGTTCAAGGCCAGGCTGGATGGAGCTCTGAGCAACCTGGTCTAAGTGGAAGATGTCCCTGCCCATGGCAGGGGAGTTGGAACAAGATGAACTTTGAGGTCTCTTCCAACCCAAACCACTCTGTGATTCTGTTGTTGAAGCAAGTGCTGAAAGCAACCTATCTTCAGTCCCAAACTGTAGCACCTTTTTTAATCAAGACTGTAATCTACTATCTGCTCATAAACTCATTGTATTCTTTTATTTAGGTATGCAATGAAGGTACTTGTGGACTGAGATGTGAATTCATGTGGGTAAAAATGCCAGAGACTTTAATTTCCATCGCAAAAGTACTTTGAAACAGAATATCCTTTGTTGACAGGGTTTCCTTTTACAGAGGTACTCCATGCTTCTTGGACTTGAACTCAGTTTTTGTTCTGATCACTGTGAGATTTGGAAATCCACTTGTGTCTCAAAGCAAGAAAATGTTTTTGTTTTATTCAAGAAAGCCTTTCAACAGTGAAGCGTCAACAGAGATGTTTATTCTTTTAATGATAGATTTCTCCTTTGCTTCAGTATCTCTGCTCATTGAGTTTAAAATGTAAAGCTGCTTATTATGCAAGTCATGGGATTCTTTAGAATTTAAAAGAAGGGAAACATATCAAATAGCAAAGCAATGCTTCCCAGTGCTTATCTGGCAGACTAGAGAACCATGATATTCCACTTGAATCAACTGTTTAAATGAGGAGTTTAATGACAGTCATTGTGTAAGATTTGCTCATGTAGCAACTTGAGTACTTACACAAAGAATAGAAGCTTGATGAAACAGAATTAAGAAATGCATGCCAAACCATCTTGTTTCCACATTTTTTTACATTAGTAGATGTACTCTTTTTCCATAAATGGAGAAGTTTCTATCCCTTAATAAGAAAGAAGTTAAAAAGTGTTCCTTTGAATTCCAATTAAGTTTATGTATCTCTAGGAAAAATCTGAAGCCTTCTTCCTGTTGAACATGTTTCAAAAATGTGTTTTTCCCTGTCATGCAAGTTTCTATTTGTGGGCAAGCAGAAACCATAAAATGATCCAAGAAATGTGTTTCTTCTTGCTAAGGGTACTTAGTAGCTGGGCTTTCACAGTCACAAGTTTCGCTATTAATATGGGATAGGATTCATCTTATCTACAAGGTCTGTAATTTATGTGCTTACATCTAATGGACATAAATCATCTGAGTTGCTTTATGTGCAACTCACTTTAGGGTGAGATGTTTAGTCCATTGTAATGTTGCTGCCTAAAATCAAAAGACAAAACTTTTAACAGTGTTTAAGTGGTAAAAAGCAACTCTTTAATGAAAGCTTTCAGATACACAAATATGGCTCTGTGCACATGTGATAAAGGATATCTACAATTTTTACGAGGTTAATTAATTTCTATATCTAACAGGTACATCCAATAGGAGATCAGTTGCCCAATAACCCACCCTTGGGCCAGCCCCTTGCTGTTGGTCCAGGGGCTTCTTTGCCCCATTTCTTCTTATGTCTCTTAAATTCTGGTGGAAAACAAGACGCCCTTGTCAGCAAGTCTCTTCTTAAGTATAGGACTAAACAGCATTTCCAGAAAATGTTAGTAAGGGTTAGCTTATTGTGAGAAAGGGCAGGAAAAGTCCTAGAAACCATACAACTATATATATAAAATTTACAAGGCTACAAATATATGAAAAATATTTTAAAAAAACAAAAAAATATTTAGCCATCAATGCCCCTCATCTCCATGGAGTATGATGAGATTCTAGTGAAAGCATTTCCAACATAGACTTTGCAATGTAGTTGTCTATTTTTGTTCTGTCAAATCCTCCCATGTGGGTCCTATTAATTGGGAAAAACATTCTATGGACTTTTGTCTAAAAGCTTCCTATGGACATAATTTTCAGCTATAGCTGAAATTTATTACGCAGCTTGCATGTTTGTAGGAATTTGGTACTTGTTAAGGGCATAATTTTTTCCAGTCCATGTTTTTCCAGTTTTTTGAAATCACTATTACTTGAGGGCAGAAGGAAAGATTAGACACCAAGTGACTCCTGTAAAAACTCTTGCCCCTCTGTTTTATCCCAAAGAATGATTCTGGACCACTCAATCTGTAGAATTGCATTCCTTAATCTAAAGATATGGGTGGAGTCTTTCTATTCTCATTGAGGGTGACAGTACGGGAATACTCTTACATTCATTTTATGTAGGTGTTCTGATACATTTGCCCAGAAAAATGCTTGGATAATTATGTAAATAGAGACAGAATTTATGGCATGTGATCTATATATAATTTTAGACTGTAGAATGTGAGTTCTGTGCAATGAAGTGCTTAGAAATGTATTATAAACCAAGAATTATATACTAACATTTTCTCAGCGATAATTTTAAATCTGAAATAAATTTAATGATGAGTATGGCACATTCATGGGCAACTGAAGAATTAAATTGAACAAATTGCTTTCCATAAAGTGTTTCCCTACTCCAGCTATAAACAACACAGATACTGAAATATCTTTTTCAGAACACAAATAGGCATTTACATTAAAATTAGCAGTGTAATCAGAAAGAGAGTGCAGGTCATATGGTAAATTATTCTTAATGGTAAATTTCTATGTTTGTACAAGTCTGGGCTTTTATAGGCAGCACCATTTGAGTAAAGAATATTTAATTTTTGGGGAGCATATTATAGATAGATGCACATATTGGTGGCATGGGACTCTGAACAACCTGCTCTAATGGAGAGTTCCCTGTCCGTGGCAGGGTGTTGGAACTGTTTGATCTTCAAGGTTCCTTCCAACCCAAGACCTTCTATGATTCTATCATATTTGGTTGTAGTTCATTGCAACAAAGTAGATGATTAGATATATACACAGCATAAAAGGTAGCCACAGTACTACTGGCACGTGTACTATAGCCCACATCTCACCCTGCAGTTCTGTTTGCTGAAGACATTTTTTTCTGTTTTCCCCCTCTTTCCCCTTACTGTCTTGGGAATGGTTCATATTCCATAACCATGTTTTGTGTCCAAAAGTGCCACTGTCCCCACCCTCCAGCTTGGTAATATTGTGATGGGTGAAGGCGGCCCAGGATCCTGTGGAGGTTGGGAGCCAGGGTCTGCTCTTCCTTCTGGTGGGGTGATTGACACAGCTGCCATACAGCACACTGTGTCTGACCTGGGGGTCTTGCTGCCCTGTGGTTTTTGTCCTATGTTTTCCTCCCTTGTTTGTTTTTTTTTTTTTTTTTTCCCCCTTCAGGCACTGTGACCAGGGTCTGCCAGCTTGCTTCTATGCCCCTCTGATATNTGGGGGTTTTTTCTTTTTTTTCTTTTCCTCTTCTTCTTTAGGCACTGTGACCAGGGTCTGCCAGCTTGCTTCTCTGCCCCTCTGCCATTTGGGAGCCCAGAGACAGTGAGACAGTGCATGGTGTGTGCTGTGCTGAGACCCGGGAGCCAGGAGATCTCCCCGCCGGGCCATTCCCTCTGTGTGGCAGCCCAGCCTCGGGACCAGCTGTCGCGGGTGAGCTGTGCAAAGGAGCGATCCCCCACCCAGCCCTTCCTATTTTCTGCCACTGCTTCGGGGCTTTTGCAACACTTTAGCTCAGCATCCCGCCTCTGCCAGGACCCGCCCCCCCCGCGCTTCTGCAACCGCTCTGGGGTTAGTGCTGCACTTTGTTTTGGCCCTCCTGGTCGCCTCTGCTGTTCTTGCCAGCTGCTCCAAGGCTACTGCTACTGTCCAGCTCGCCAGCCGGAGTGGCACTGAGAGCGGCTGCTCCCTGTGAGTTTTGCAAAGGGAGCCACCTCCTCTCTTTCCCTGTCTCCTGAGCCACCATTGCCAGTGGAGAGGCGGCTGAGCTCGCGCCACAGCGCCCCCTGCAGCCGCGGGGGAATAATCGCACCCGCCCTGCCCGGCCGGGAGCCCCCAGCGCCCCTGCCGGCNATAGATATATAGATATATATATATATTCTACTAAGGCCTGACAGTTCAATATCTAGCATTTATTTGTCTTTTTCCCATGCTCTGTGGGTGTTCTGTCTGTCAATAAACGGTTGTTTTTTTTTTGTTTTTTTTTTCACTTTCATACACTAGAATTCACTTTCTATAGGTGAAAAGGAATTATTGGAATCCTTTTAAAAGAAACACTTAGTCCAGAGTGTTTTCTCCTAGACTTGTGTCCAAATTGAGACACTCACCCTTGAGGGCTTTCTAGATGTGGTGCTTCCCAAACTTTTTTATTGAAAGAACAGGACAGAATAGCATCATAAATCAATCAGTGTGCTGTACATATCTCACTTTGAAAGGATGCTGTTGGCAAAGCAGTGTGATATGAAACTGGGAGAGGTCCTATTGGTCATACCTGGAGGGAGACACACACTCCAGCCCTGCCATGGCTCCAGCACCTGGGATAATACAACCAGGTCTGGACGGGGCTGCTTGAGATCATGACTCCTCTGCTGATGCAGGCCTGCCTGACCTTGTATGCAATGCTATCCTAATGCAGTTTTTTTCTGTGGCCCAATTTAATAATCTGTAATATCCTACACTATTCTGTGCAGCACAGGGTTGCTGAAGAATACTGTGGCAATTGACACATGGTGCTATGTTGCACTCTAGAGGCAGAGTGGTTGACTTGTAAAAGAGAACCAGACAAAAGCAGTTAAAGCACAAAAATCTGCAGAGCATTTTTAGCCCATGCAACTTTCGCTCTGTAAGTCTCGGCATGATGTTGAAACTTATTCCTAGCACACATAAGTAGCGTGAAAAACATACTGGGAAAAACAGCTGTATTAGTGACAAGGAGTCATATCAGCTTTCTAAGAGCTGCTCTGATGCTGGAAATTATGGTATAAAGAAGTGAACAAATGCATGTTTACCCATTCAAAGCTTTATGATGACTATTCACAATTTATTTTTAAAGTAGTCCCAGTACTACCTACCAATTCTTATTTTATGTTTGTTTTTTGCAACTTGCAATACATGAGTTTGCAGCATTGTGAATCGGCCACAAACATGCCTGTGATGTTCTCCACAATCTTTTGTGGCAAATTGCAATTCAGTTGAAAATCAAATCAGGCAATGAACTTGCATGGAATCCTATCCTCCTGGTTTGTAAGCCTACAAAGAAAATAGATCAGTGGCATTCCAGTTTAGTTTCACAGCCAGATCAATTACGGAAATGCGTTACGTCAGTGAGGCTGCTTTGACTCAAGGCCACATTCTTAACCTCCCACTCTAGAAAATCTGATACAAATGATGAGCACAAATAAAGGCTCTCTAGCTTCCAGGAAGTGTTGTGCTCAAAGGTTTTTCATCTTCAAATTCTGTCTGAGCCATCAAAGTTTTTGGACGTCAGGTTATTTTGAGATTGTTTTTGTGTAAGAACTAGCACCTACGATTTTCTTTTAAATATATTCAGATTTTTGGAAAAGAGCTCTCCCACTATGTAATTCTAAAGAAACCCACATGCAAGGATTGAATTTAGGCACATTTTCACAGACTTTCATAACCATGAAAGTTATGGTTATGAAATTTGCCATAGCTTTGAAACTATGTTTCCATCTGAGGAAAATTTTAATTTTTAAGGTATGAATATCCAGTGAAAGGAAGAAGAATGTATCCAGCTTGATTTGAGCCATGAACGGTACTAGGTAACTGCTACTTTTTGTTTTTCCTCTTCCTTCAGTATGACAAACAACATGTAGTTTTACTGATTTTTCTTTTTCCTTAGAAAAAGGTGAAATGATTACCTAATTCAAGACATTTTGTACTAGTAAAAAAAAGTGAAAAATTAAATGCAGTGAACAGAACAGTATATTCTAAAAGTAATTGTGTTATCTGTCTGACAAAAATTTGTTTAAATCCTTTTGAAATATTAAAGGACCATCTAAGGATATTCTCTGATGGCTTCAGTAATGGCTGATCTCTTCAAATTCATAGTGAGTCGGAGAGATTGAAAAGCTGAATCTATAGGATTTGATTCCTTTTTTCTGGAAAAGGAGCAAGAAAGATAGAACAATTGAAGTACATTAAGGTTACAAGATAGTTTTGTTTTCTGGATTCTGCTAGAGCTTAAAAGGAGTCTCTGAGCATCAAAATCCTGAAGAGATTTGACAGCTTAGAATGCAGTAAGCTAAATTTGTTGTAAAAATTATTTCTTTTGGCAGTAACACTGATCTATGAATATTAATGGTTCAACTTAGCATACATTAGAATTCTGTGGAAGGCATTCACAAGGAACTCTGTTGATTCTCCTCTTTACCTGTCAATCCATGAAATATAATTTTATTTCAAGAGAGGAAAAACATAACAAAGAATCCCCTTTACTTGTCTATGAATCACTTGACTCATGGTTGACTTTCAGCTGTATAAATGTTCCTTCTGACCTGTTGCACTCCCACTTTTCCATGGGAGTCCCAGAGCTGGCATTTGCAATCAGTAGCCTTGATATGTGTTGCTGTTATGTCTTCTTGAGTGGACACGAGAGAACAAGCACTCGCTGCCAAACACCTGTGATCTCTATATTCACACCGAAGGAGCTTCTGCTGATAACATATGCAAGGGCTATAGTATTAACCTCTCTTTTAAACTTTTAATAGAAAAGAGCCATGAATAAAACTGAGGTTCTGGGTATGCTTCAAAACATATGATAATCTTAGTTCTTCCCAAGTATAAGCAATGAGTGGAGTGAACATAAAGCAAGTGAGAGGTTCTCAAAAAGGCATTCTTGTTTGGCAGCTAATTGTGGGATTGGCCAAAATGCCATTGGTGCTGGCAATGGTAATGCAGAGCTCTCTGAGGTCAGGATCCTGGACAGACCTGAGGACCGGCTGCTACTTAAAAGAAACAAATTTTTTGTCAGAAACCTGTGATATAGTGTGGGGTATCATTGACAGCTGGCAGCTCCAAAAGGACAAGTGAGGTGTGTGCTGAGGGTGACCTCTGGCCTTTATGACATTAACAAGGGAATTGAATCAGCACCATGATAACACTCAGAGACAGTGACTTGGATCAGCCTGGATTCAGTGATTGCCCAGCAAGGTCATGGTCCTGGAGCATGATCCAGAAAGTCAAGTCAGTGCTCAAGGGTCAGGATAAGGGGGTATGAGACTTGACAGTGGCAGGGATGAAGGGCAAGATGTTTACCTTGCAAGCTTCCCTGAAGGGGAAGGCAGGGTATCCTGCACTGAAGCTCCTTCCAGCTCCTCCTTCACTCTGGCTCTTGGCAACCAGATGTCTCTGAGAGGTGGAAGCTCAACTCCCAGAGCCAGTAAGACTTGCAATCAGAATCACAGCATAGTTTGGGTTGGAAGAGACCTTTATAGGTCAGCTAGTCCAACCCTCCTGAGCAGGAACACCTCTGATTAGATCAAGTTGCTCTCAGCCCTGTCCAACCTAATCTGGAACACTTATAGGGACAGGGCATCTAGTACCTCTCTGGGCAACCTGTTCCAGTGTTTCACTGCCTTCATCATAAAAAAATTCTTCTTTATGTCTAGTCTGAACCTACCATCTTGCAGTTTAAAGCCATTAGTCCTTGTCTAATTTCTACAGTCCCCGTTTTTCTCACATACCCCTTTTAAGTATTCAAAGGTCACAATATCATCTCCCTGGTGCCTTCTCTTCCCTAGTTTTAACACTGCCTTATTTCTCAGCCTTTTCCCACAGGAGAGATGCTCCAATCCTCTGATAATTTGTTCTGGCCCTCCTCTGGACCTGTTTCAACAGGTCCATATCTTTCCTCTGCTTAGGATCGCAGAGCTGGATGCAGCACTGCAGGTAGGGTCAGAGAGAAGCAGTGGGGCAGACCATTTGTCTGAATGCCTAAGAAATGGATGTGTAGGTTGTGCATACTTGTTGGTATAGGAAAAGACAGTCTTTACCTCACCTTGCTACACAACAGGTATAGCATGTGTACATATATATATATATATATGATGCATGTGGGATACACTGAAAAGAATCCTTGTTTGGATATGATTTTTTATTGTTTGTGGCCATATGTCAAAATGTGTTACTCATCTGCTGGCTAAATATCAATGTGTTTTCTGGTCTGCATTTTTTAAACTTTCATTTTATTTTGGTAAATTCAATCAGCATGAGAAGGGTTGCACAAGAAATAGTCTAAATGAAAGTAAAGTAGGTGCAAGATTTGCAATGTAGGAAAAAGGAATGCAACCCCCCCCAAAAAAAAACCTAATGGCGCAGTGCAGATAATCACAGCAATGTTTATTGTAAATCATAGCAGGCTGATTATGTGTTCCTATGTTGACAGGTGTCATTCCAAACCTCTTCTCCCCCTGAAATTTGCTCTCTATCTGATTTTAACCAATAGTCAGTCACGAGTCATATGTATTAGTCATGTAGGTACGCATAAAGTGTGGTTATGTACAAATATGCTGTGTGAAATACAAGGATTAATTTAGGGCAAGTCAGAGCTTTGATGTTGGAGGGATTCCTTTGCAAAAGGGACATTGTAACCCTGTAATGAGTTACCAGCCTTTTAAAGACAGGCTGTCCTAGGAACAGTCATTAACAAACTGTCTGGGCAAGGAGACAGTTTGGAGGAGGCACAGGAAATATTGGCATATCCAAAGCAAGGGATAGTTCTGGGTTGCTTGAGAAAAGGAAGGCTTCAGCCCTTCCTAACTTCTCCTGGAGAGAAAGTGAGAAGATCTGGTGTTTACTCCTGAGGAGTCTCGAAGGGGAATAGGATCAATAAAAGACAAAGGATCTGTCTTTTATTGTCAAACTCTCAACTTCACTCTGTGAAGGTTTTATGATAAAGCTGAGAGTTGTATGCCAGCTTATTAGAGTTATTTGATCGGCCAAATATGCAGAGGTGACTGTTTTATCTGCTCTGAAAACTCAGAGGATAGAAAGGTGTTTTTATTGGAGGACAGGGACTGGGACCAGGGATGAGTGGACAATAACACAGAAGATAACCACACTCTAATTTCAGACTTGGTTTAAGAACTGGTATTGAAGGAATCTGGAAGGGCAAATCTCCTGGTGCATGAAGTGAGATACGTAGGAGTGCACTCCAACCTCAGGGATCCAGAGAGTCTGGTGCAGCAATGCTAGAGGGGAAAAAGCAATTTAAAATAAGTAAGACTTTTATATTTGTCTGGTTTCATAGTGGTTTTGCTCTGTCAGTCTCAGTTATAAAGTCAAGTACTAAAGAGGGTATTTGAGCTGAGAACATCCTGTTATGAAATTTAATAAGTACTGCTGGTACTATTTCATCCAGAAATGCTTCCAGTTACTGTGAAGCAATTACATTCTCTGCTCTCCCCCTCTCTCTGTGTCTTTCTCTTTCCATTTCCAATAAACATCAGAGTAGTCTGCCCGCATTTTTCTCAACTTAATGTGTGAACTACAGTTGGGAATTGCACCTTAATATGATTTTAATTTATGTTAACATAACTGAAAGGGTTTAGCAACCCTCAGCACCTGAGCATCATGGGAATAAAAGGGGGGCACTATGGGATTATTCCATCATGTCTACTTTTTTTTACATTTTTCTTATTTTCCTGTTTTCTTTAGTAATATCCTAAACTCTCATGAAAGTCTGAATATATTAACTATTTGGATACTAAGAAAGAAACATATTATCTGTTTTTGTCACAAGGGTATAAAGCATAATGTTTGAATTGCAGGCAAGAAAGCATAGCTGGAAACACCAGCCAGCCTAGAGCTGTCAGAACTCTTTCTGTCTCTTAATCATTGGCTTTGAGCAGAACACCAAAGATGACAAAACTCAGGAGTCATTTTGGGGAGCTTCTGATGCTGAAAGTAAGATACCAAACATCTGTTTCTGGTGTGTTAACTTACAAGCTATCTTGATGTGGGGAGAAAGTTGTTTACTTGTTATTATTTTCCTTCGGCATGAGTTTTACTGAGTCCCTCCTTTTNTTTTTTTTTTCTTTTCTTTTTTTTTTTTTTTCCTCTTTTTTTTTTTTTTTTTTTTTTTTTTTTTTTTTTTTTTTTTTTTTTTTTTTTGCCTGGTAGCTACTCTTACACAAAGCTGTCTTGTGAATCTGGTATTTTCTATCTAGATCTGCCAAACTGAAAGCATAATCTGATACCTAAGTGATGCTTTTATACTCACTCACCACTCCTCCATTGAAGAAGACACTCCTCAATGCTCTTTTTCTCTTTCCTGCAAATTTACTGTCGAAGAGTGCTAGGTCAGTTTATTTCAGGACACAGGACCTTGATATATGTCCTACAAAGTACCAGTAAAATATACTAGCTGAGACTGGTTGTCCTTGAGGGATGTTTCAGTGAAGATATCCAGCTTCTGTCAGGGCTGTGAGCCCTGAGGGTGCCCCCAGACCCCTTGAGGGATGTGTGGGCTGCACATCAGTTTTACATGCAGAAATGTAAAGGATATAACTGTCAGGGCTTTATCCATCATGAGTGGTCCAGCTGTGGGAGTCAAAACACCTGATAACCTTTTGAATTCCTGTGTCCTTTTGGCACCAAAAAGCACCTTCTCTTTTCAGCATAGCCAAGGTATGATGAGTGTGCTATTCTCATGTTGCCCAACTTTTGTTCCCCCATCCCATTTAGCTAAGTCCCATTGCCTTTCTGATTTTCCTCTACCTTCTCTCAGCATGTTTAAGGCGTGGCCATTCTCCCATTAGAGTCTCTCCTCCTGAAAGTCATACGTGGTAGGAAGACTTTCTTACTCAACTACAGAGGGAGAAAAATTGGAGTCTCCTGTCAGAAACAACCTTGCACAAAATACTGAATATCTAGCACATGTCCATCTCCTTAAGCTCTAAATGTGGCTCACAGTATTAGACAAATCTCAATTTGCTTACTGTTGAAATAGTAAAGCCTTCTCGTTTTTTTGCTGTGATCAGGATAATGAAAATGGTGTTCCCAAAATGCAAATCTTGCTTTTCTTTTCTTCATGGGACAACTTTACCAGCGTTATGCCTGTTTGAGTGCCTATAGCTTATTTGAAGGTACAAGAAACATCAACCCTCCCCTAATAAAATGAAGTCTTACGTAAGGGTAAGTTTTTCAGCATACTTCAAAGGATATCCACTGAATCTGTGGAGGTTGCTTATTTTCTGTGGGGGACAATATTGTCCCTTAATTAGGCTTTTCAAATGTAAATTCCCAGCAATGAAACATTTTAAGGATAAAAGCATTTGTTTGTGGCATAATGCCTCTGTGTCAAGAAATCTGAGTCTGTAATCTCCATACATTTTGATTACTTGATATCAGAAGTAGCTACTTGCAAAGTAATAATTTTTTCTTTTTTTTTTCCCCTTCTTTTTTTTTTTTTTTTTTTCCCTTTTAACACTCTAGCCACATCTACTCTGAACTTACACCTGGTGCCTGTCCTGTCTCTTGCCACCAACATATGACTGTTTGGGTGGGAACAAAACCACTTTGACAGATGGACATAAATTCAGGGATGCCAAACAACCAGGTCCTGCACTAACTTTGAATGCTAACATGCCATTCACACCCTGTAGTGTCAGAACAACAGCCTATTCACAGCCCCAGGTCATTAGGAGAGAAGGGAGAGAGCAGAACATGTGGTCACATTAATAAACCTGAGGATTATGTTGTTAGGTTTGATCCTGTAAAAATGAGTAAGAAATTAAAATAAATTGTCTAGCATCTGAATTAGAGAACCAAGTCATATAATGCATAGAAGGAAATAATGCATTTTCAGTGTAAGCAGTGTAAGCAAACTCACTCTGTGTATGTCCAATTGCTGAGGAAATTTGAAAGAAATCCAAAATAAATTATTTGTCCAGGATTTTACAAATGGCTTGTTTAGCTGCAGCAGTGAGGTTTTGTAGCTTATGGAGTCATCCTTAATACTGGCCCACTCCTAGTGATCAACCATTTGCATGGGCAGAGCCTGACAATTGTAGAAGACGAGACAGGCTATCCAGTCCTCCTCAGTTTGCTGTGTAGCAAACCAGGTATGCAGCAGCAGTGTTCTGTAGTTGCTGTGTTAGGTCCACATCGTTTTTCAAAGAAAGATTTTGAAGAGAAAGAAATTACATAGAAGATAAGTTGCTACAGGAAAAGAAACAGTTCAGCTGGCTCATGTCCATGTCCTCCTCATCTTGCAGTTCTTCAGGGAATACAGGCTTGTAACTTGTGAATTCTCAGTACCCCCTGCTCCAGTGAACTGTACATTGCTGGTGTTTGTACACTGTACTCTGCAAGGATTTGTTTCCTTTGTTTTGCAAGGAAAGCCTGAGACCTGAGGGATGACAGTATCCATCCTCTTCTTTCTCAGTAATGCCTTTTCATGCAGAGAAATTGAACTTCTTGGTAGGGGCTTGGGGTAAGGTAGTTTTAACTCAGAGGAAAAAATTTGCAAGGGAAAAGCCCTTTATCATCTAAGCCTTATTATCATGGCCAAAACTGCACATGAGTCTTTGTGCTTGGTGTTTTTTCTTGGCTATCTTCAGGCATTCAAAAACATTTAGCAAAAAGGAAACACTAGGCTCAGGGGCTGAGATGGAATTTAGGACAACTGTATAGTACTCAGACTTAACAAATTAAGCTGGCTTTTATCTGGACAAAGGTTGTTGACTCTTTTGGGGTGTTGTTGTTTAGGATTTCATTTACACTTTTGGGCTAAATAAAACCCAGTCTACCTGGTCTGGGTTTTATTTAACTTTTGTTCTGGGCACGTATTTAAATTTTTTTATGATGGAGATTTTTCCAACCCTAGTCTAGGTTTGTTACCAGGGCATAAGGAGTGAATGACACTTCCTGGCCTTCTTCAGCTTTAAACATAGAATTTTTTAATGATGACCTCCTGTTGCGGCTCCTTCATCCAAGTTTCCTGTTACATTTTTTCCATGCACATGTTTTTTCAATTTGGAAGAAGGGTATACTTAAGATTAAGAAAAAGAAATTTCCTTTCTGAAACAAGGCCTTTTTGAGATAATCCATACATGGTGTTTTTGGCCACAAACTTGACGTGTGCAGGCAACACTTGATTTAAAAGTTGCTATGGAAAACTAAAATGTCACTACCCTGTTTTAAAAGGTATTTATAATTCATTTCCAAGACAGCAGCATAAATCATTAGACCCTTGTTTTTGAGAATGCAATGTCAGCTCTGGTCATAGTCACAACTGATTTAACCAGCTTGAGTGCAAGGAGAGTTTGGCTTGTTTGGAATCTGGAGAGCTTAGATTATTTTCTGTTAAAAGAGGGGCACTTTCTCAGAAATACCTCAGAAATACCATTACAAAATCATTGGCATCCAAGAAATACATACATACATACATACATATAGAAATATGTCAATTCCTATGAGAATAAATAAACCTAGCCTTTTTTCCTAGCTCTTGATCTGATAATACTTATTTAATGTATCTAAATGCATAATACTTTCAGGAAAACATCCAGCACAGCCTGGAGGAGTCTTGTGAGCACGATGAACTATGAACCACACCACACATATCTTTTCCTGAGAAATAGTTCTTTGCAATCCTGTTCTGTTGCTGTCTCACAGGGGAAAGGCAGGAAACACAGACACCAGAGTGTTGTGGAAAAGCCGCAGTGTGAGTCCCATTCCTACCCTTGTGTTGGGGCAGGAGGCAGGATGTGTTTGTGGCCAGTGCACCTTGCAGCTGTACATAACACATATTTTGACCATGGCCCCTGAGAACTGCAGATGGAAATAGGTTAGGCTGAATTACGAATATGACCTGATCAACTGAGGACAATTGTTCCTTAATTCCTAGTCTGTCAGGTTTAAATCCACACTTGGGGCAGATGGTAACCACATTTGAGACAGCTGCATGATGTACTAAGACCCAGCACTGTGGCTAGCTTGCTTTTTTTTTTCTTTTCTTTTTCTTTTTTTTTTTTTTTTTTTTGTATGTATGCATGTGCTTTTTAAAAGCTGTTAATTTTCAAAAATCAATATTTTGAAAGACAGAGGAAATCCTGTTAAATATTGACTTTCCCTTTAAATGCCAGATGTTGTGAGCTTTCCATCTGCTGATCACTTCCTAGACAGATGCCTGAAATAAGATTTTAGCCCTTCCTACCTCTAAAAGAGTTCTCCTGCTTCTTTCCTCCTTCAGCCTGTCTTCCCGTTCCTCTCACCAAACTCTGAATTTCTGTACTCCTACAGACATACAGAAATTCCTGTACTCCCACATGCACACAGAAATATATTATTTATTTCTACTCTTTCTATTGTTTCAGACTTGCATTTTATTTAGTGCTTACCAGTTTCCTCAGGCATAGAGATTATGTTTGGGACATTAACAGTGATATGTTAACTTGCCACAAAAAAACTAATAGATGTGGAAGAACCTGTGAAACTGTGGATCAGGCATCACTTTTTTTACTCTGATCTATTATTTTTAGTGATTTCATTATGATCTCTGAACTGCTGGAATTCAGCTGCAAACTGAATGTTTGTACAGTACTGACAGCAGCTTTTCAGGAGCCTAAAAAGTCTCAGAAATGTAAGGAAGTATGGATATCAGGTATGGGTATTCATCTCTATGCTCTTGGCTGCTCTTGGTGCTGATGTGTCCCAAGGAGAAAAGTGTAGGGGGTTTTCCCTTATACATTTAGGAACAAAAAGGAAAACCTTGGGATCACAGCAGAGGACCGTGTTGTGATCTGCAGTCACATCAGAGCTGGTGTAGAGTAAAGTGTTTTCCAAGATGTTTCAGTCTCACCTTTGTCCATCTGGTGGATCAGGAGTCAGAAGCACCCAGGGGACTAAGTGAATGATTATGATTACAATGCTCTAAAGCACTTAAGTCTCACTGACCTGGCAGATGGCTATGGCCTGGTTTAGGTAATTTTGTTCTCCCTCAGCCGTGTGTTAAGGCAGACCTGGTTCAGAAGGCATGCAGACCTTTTAATAATGTCTGAGCAGGAAAGTCACCCATAGAGAGAGGAACAGGGAACTCAGCTACTACCTTGTCTGGAGTGACTCATATATCAGGCCACTCGTGGACATTAGCATGGAGTTTTCTAAACCACCCCTGTTGAAATGGTACTCTTTCATATGAATAATTAAATATTTGGTGGATTAAGGACAGGATGCTTTAAATTAGATCCAATGTTCTTGAAGAAGAAGAGTAATCTGAAGGATCTGATTTTCCTACCAACTGAATATGTACTCTCTCTGCAGTGCACATCAAGATCCTTAGTGCTTTTGGGCAGTGAAATTTAATTAATTCCTTTTTCAGCCTCTTTTTTTTAAAAATATTTCCATCATAATTTTGAAGGCATTTTTTAAAATGGATATTTTCTACTTAGTTTCCTCTCTGAAACCCAATCTTAACTCCAATCTCTGAGTGCTACATAAATATAATGTTGGCTATGTGGTTGTAGAGTTAAATGAGAAACATGTTTAGCTCATAATTTCTTATTGTAGATCTAGCTCTGAGTCAATTAGACCTTTATTTAAAAGGCAATTAGAAGTTTTAAAGGATTTTAGGCACTTAAATACCATTTCAAACTGTGGTTTCAGATTGCTTGAAAATATCAGCATGCAGATAGATTGGGAGAGAAATGGTATTTGCAAAACATTAAGATAGCATTCAGAAAGACCAAATAGCCTGGCAACAAAACACATATTTGCTATAAGTTGAGTACCAAGTTCCTATTTTTTTGCCCAAAATGTTGCAATGTATTTAAATTTTGTGTTGGGCTTTTGGCCCATGGTCAGACCATTTCCAGCGGGTTCTTCTGGGAATGTACTGTCACTGAGTCTAGAGATAAGAATGCTCTGGGCTTTTAAAACAAGGGAGCTGCATGAATGAGTTGCAACACAGCCCACAGTGACCCAGTTAGAAAGGGGTTAATTTTTGCTTGCCTGGAGAGGCTGGCTAGAGGCACAGCTTACTGTGTAGCTACATGCATGTAGTTCAACACTGAACTTTGAATGAAGTCAGACAACATCTGTGATATAAACTTGCCTGATGGCTCCATTTCAGTTGTTGATGACCAAAAATCCTGCTTAATATGGAATACGGGGGATATTTGGACTTGAAGAAGTGGCGGGTAGAACAAGATTATTCTGTTTCATGGAGGGTAGCGTTAGGTCTCACATTGCTCTGCTCCAAAATGAAGAGCACACCTTTGAAAATTCATCCTGAAAGAATATGGGCTGCACTTTGAAGCACACTGCCTGGCCATCTGCTGGAGACACACTGCAGCCTCTGATTCAGGTGCCAGGCAGAGAACTGTAAGGAATTTTGCCCCTATGAAACTTTGTTGAAATTAGAAACCACCAGCAAAACCTGCCAGAAAATTGGTCAGGGATGTGAACTTTTTGTGACCACATGCTTTTGGAAATGAGCTACAGGCATTTCAAAAATTCATACATTTAGCTCTGTTGATTTGATTGAGCATGCCTTTTAAAAAACTGCATAAAAATATTAAGTGCACTGTCCCTTTATATGCACCTGTTATAAACACACTCATAGGGCGATAGTTCATACATGCCCCAGCAACTAGTGATATTCCTAATGTTTATTTAAATGCCCATTAATTCTGTTGTTTGATTTTTATTTATTACTAAGAATTAGTAATTTATTTATTACTAAGAATGCCCTACAGTGTGCACAGTTTTGAAAGCTGTTCAGTGCTGTGCAGCATGCTGTGGAGATAGGGATGGATTCCATAATGAGGGGTGCAATGTCCATCTAGAATTCCGCATGAGTGATCTTCAGCTGCTGGGACTTTAAGAAGGTGAATTAACCTGAGTTAATTTTGCACAGCTCAGGCCAGGTTTCTCCTACTGCCTCATAATTATGACTACTGCGAAGAAATACCCATATTCAACCCTTGTGAAACCCAAAGAAACTTAACAACAAAACTCCAAATGTCTTATAATCCAGGAAGCTTTAGTGAGGAAAGACTTCTGAGGCAGGACTGAACTGTATGTCGTTGGCTCAGTTTTGGCAGAATTAACATAAGAAAGGGTAAGAGCAGGTCTGAATATTGTATCTAAATCCCCCGCTCCCATAGGTCCCTGCATTGATTCAGATGGGAATGTGAATTATTTTTCTAACTACCTCCAGGGCTGGCATAATCTGAGAGGTTAACCAGTAAGATGCTGATAGATCTAGAACAGCATCCAGGTCTCCTATCTGTGTCTTAGCTCCCAAATCACCCTTTTAAGGAAAACTCCCAGGACCAGTCATTGTCATTTCTAAGCATTAAATTCACTGGTATTTTAATTTTTAAACTTTCATACAGCTGAAGAACCTTTTTCTTAAGCTCTCAAGATGCTCACAGGCAAATTTCTTTTATTTCATTTATTTCTTTTTTTCCTTCTACCTAAGCCTTCCTTTAACTGGGGGGAAAAAATTCACAAGAGAGGCTTTATGCTACTTTCCTGTTTTTCAGCATGACAGATGCATTAGAAAGTGTAATGCACTCTAACAAACAAGGAAACTTTGCATATTGAATATAGCACATGAAATAATAAAAGAAGAACAGCTGCTGAGAGACAGAAAGGGAAAAATAGAGATAAAAGTTAACTTCAGTTGTGTTTTATATGAAGAGCTTTGAATTCAGTCAAATTTAAAATTCAACGCGAAGTACATTTACAGACATCTGGGAAATCAGGTCACATGCTCTTTGTTAGGGCTGCTACTACTCATATAAACCATGGCACACAGAAAAGTAAGCCTGTCACAAGGGCAACCTTTTTCTTTCATAAAATGACAGTTTAACAATTACATTCATATGATGATAAATATGACCAGTGATAACCAGAAAGGGGCTATAATAGGGTGCCATCTTTTCCAGGGTTTAAGGCTATCTGACTCTACATGTTCAGAGAGTAACATTTGTGCCAAATCTGTATTTGTTACCTGAATGCTAAAGAAACCTTATGCACCAGGAAATTAACATAGCAGTGAAGGCATTAGGAAAGCATACACATATTGCTGAAGTGACTTGGTGGGATTTTCCTCTGTTCTTGCCACTGATCTCAACTGTCAACATATAGCCAGCTGGGAGGATGTGTACAGCAAGTTGTCTTTGCTTCCCAGGTGTCTGTTATATGTGCTCTGTGTTGAATGTTAGAATTAGATTAGACTGACCTAAGCCAGTGAAGCATCCATCTCCAAAGCTTTGGGGGTAAATTCACAGTGGTTTTGATCTCTTACATTGGCTAAAAGTTGCAGAACAAGGCAGAGAGTCTCAGGGAAAGTGGGTGAAGGTGCAGATGGCGAACTCTGATGCTGAATGATCTTTGGTCATTGTGTGTGCTTACCAGGAAATGTCTATCCCTGGTCAGTTAATGGATAGGAGTTTGATCAAAATGATGTCTGCAGTGTCCTAAGCACAAATACATGGGAAATGGTTGCATCAGTAGTACTTGCACTTGCTTGACTCATGAGAAATAGGAAGAAGATAACAATAGCACAGTAAGTATAGTTTATGCCTTTTTATTGCATTTTGGTTTTGCATCAACCACTCCTGTAGATACCTTCAGTTCTAAGTATTCACACGTATTTTAAGTTCTAAAACAGGGTGTTGGTCCCCCTCCTTTCCACAGAGGAAGGTTGGGAGAAGTTGGTTTGGCTTGGATTTGTATTAACATTCATTTCAGTCTATGAGGTAGTGGACCATGAGACCTGTGTTCAAGTCTTAGCTGAATTTTCAGAAATGTATGTAGTCCCCAGCAGGGCCTACTCCTCATTAACACTTTAAATGAAAGTGAGAAATTAAGCACACTGGTTGTGCCTCCTGCTTTGCTTTCTTTGCTTCAAGTACACAGCAAACTTAATAAACCCCAAAGAAGGTTTAAATCCAAGCATTCCTTGTAGGCTCTGGATACTCCTTGTATGCTAATAAGCAGTTCCTTCCCTACATATTCCATTAATCCTTTCAGTCTCTTACTAATTCTGTTGAACAGGCTCAGCAGGTCCAGCACTTGCCTCTTTCTTTCAGACCCAGCATTGCAAATATCAGAGAACAGATTGCACAAATTTCAGCATATGTGCTCAGAGCCCAACATCAGCAGCTGGACCAAGCCACTAGTGGGCACTTTGTGTTGTGCAGCATTTTGGGATTTGTTGGGAAACTAAAATATTTCTTCATGTTGGCTGGAAGGGAAAGCAAAAGTACATGTGTGTTTCCTGCCTCAGTCTCCCTGCAGCACCAGTTTCAAGAAGACATAAAAACTGAACATTGAGGGTCAGCAGTGCGATATTTACAATAATCTATTTTCTTTCTGTAGTTGGCTGAGAAGTGGGTATGAGCAAGTGGGACTATTCCTGAGGGTGACAGCTTGGGCATTCTTGTAGGTCACCTGAGCAGAGTTAATCCAAGGAACCTTCATTGCCTGGTGACATGGGCAACTGGCATTTCCATTGACATAGATAAGGAGTGCAATGGTGAACTCTGAACAGCTCTGGTATGAAAGCAATAGCCTTCTGTGGGGAGCTAGCAGTAACCAGCTTGGAGGCTGATATGGTTAGAAGTTGTCATACTTGTGTCACAGAATAATGATAGATCAAGGTGTATTTTCAAGGCATTACTGAATTTCTCCAATAAATTTTTCTCCTGTAGGATTCTCATCACATCCATCTAACGGATTTACCTACTGCCCACATTTTAGAAATTAGACTGCTCAGTGTTAGCCCTTTTAAGTGGGAAGATTTGTGCTCTCCAGCTGCTCCCAGGAAGATTCAGAAGGAATTTGCAGTTTCACAGAGTGATGCTTACCTGCCTGCATAAACTCTCCTCTCCTATCCCCTGCCTTGCAGAAGTTGCATAAAGAGGGTTGTACAGAAATGAGAATCTGCCTTTCCCTCTTTTTTGATCAAGGATGGTAGACCTCTCTGGCAACTGTGTTTAATGTGATGATAGTAGGAAGGTGCTCTCAAAGCTGTTAGAGAAATCTAGCCTGATACCATTCCAGTAGCCACAGCACCTGAAATCCTTTATTCATTTGCAGTATGTGGTGTTTCAATCTCCCTGCCTTTTCTCTTCCTCTACTCCTCTGCAGTAGGTTACAATCCCTCAGACAAAAGCTTTGGAGATGTTACTTGGGGTTGGTTCCTAGGCTATACTGGATATATGCCAGTGGCTGATGAAACAAGCCACTATTTTAAAAAAGGCATCATATTTCTTTGGGGGGCAGAGTGGTGGGGACAAGGGGAAAAAAAGAAAGGAAAGATGAAGAAATCTTATCTAAGCCACCTGTATTTTAAATGTTGATTTTGCCATCACATTTTCTTGATGAAGATTAAAAGCTTTAAAAGAAAATAAGACTTTGCAATTAGATGATGATGCACGAAAGGATGAGTCTGGATAATGTGACAGATGATCCTAACTTTCATTAATGTGATTTAATTGGATTAAGCTCTATGAAAAGCCTTTTCTTCTCTTTCAACACCTTCAGGGCTCTTGGCTGCATGACTTTAATGTACAGCACATCCTGCAAAAGGGCACTCATCCAGCTTCAGAGGTATGCTATACATCCTAAGTTAACATAAACAGCTTATCTCCAGTGACATGGCCCCTAGAATGCCAAAGGGGTGTGGCCATCAAGTGATAATTGGGCAGTTACAAGATTTATTGCAGCATTTGGAGCACTAAATTCCTTTACAAACTAAATGGGTCGCTGTGCCAGGGATGGAAACTGTCAGCACAGATATCAGCTATTTTTAATAAAAGCACAGATGATTGACAAAGGGGCAGCCCCACCACTGCTGTTAATATTGAGAATGCTATTTCCTACAAGACAAACTTGTCTTGCAGTTTTCAGTAGGACGACCTGGGAAGCAAGGTGTTACTGAGTGTAAGCCAAAGTGGCAGCTGTGCTCATAAAATGATGGACAGGAGAAGAAGAAATATGAGTTTTGCCTTGGCAGACTGAGAACATATTCTGCATCATTTTAGACTTTTTTTGTGAATGGAGCTTACTCACACAGTATTTTTTTTTTTGCTTTTTTCTGACCTCTGACTCCATACTTATTCATTTTGGCTGCTTTTAAAGACTCAGCACTGGCAAATTCCTCACAAACGTTCACTGTAGTGGATTTGGGTGCTGCTTATGGGCGGTTAGTGGGTGTGGAAAGATTAGAGAGAAATAACTAAAACCAGGCTTAAAGGTAGGGGTAGGGTGCAAGATGGGAGCTATGTGCTGGAAGAAAAAGGGAGGAGAGAAGCTTTCTAAACCAAGAAGTATGTTTCATGTCTCATAAAATACAGCCCATCTTGTGTTAGCCCATTTTGCTGATCATGGAGCCTTTATCTTAAATGGTACTTAACCACCCCCCCCCCCCCCCCCCCCCCGAAACCACCATGTG
>VZRH01003034.1:862178-887098 GCA_013397555.1 Urocynchramus pylzowi | reverse complement strand
TGGGGGCACTTTGGGGGACCTTTGATGGATTAAGGCACCCCCTCAGCTGCCTCTCACGGGAATGTCCCGTTGGGGGTTCCACAGCCAGGTTGTGTAAGGGAGGATGGGTTCCCTGCCCCTGAGCAGAGGTTCCAACACACCCAAAATTCCTCCCCCCACCTCGGTTGGGGTCAAATCTGTGCAAACCTGCTCCCAGCAAAGGGGTCTGTGGGCTACGGCCTCCCCCATCCCGAAGCAAGCCAGAGATGGTTCTTAGCACGGCGGCTGCGTTTGGCTCACATTCTTTTCCTTGTTGACTCGTTTGTTTCAGGTGACTGAAGAATGGGCTTTCCCTTTATCTAAACTCAGCAGTTTGACTTTTAGTCCAAGTCCCAGTCAGGTATTTTCAGGGAGGTTTCTTTGGTTGTAGCTTCTTTATACAGTTTTTGTTATCATAAGCAAAACTTCATATCAATGTTTGAGGTATGAACTATTCAGTCTCTGACAATATAAAAGACCAGAATGTCAAAATTCTCATTGGAAGATGTAGAGAGTAGTGCCTGCAAAGGTGAATTAGTCCAAATATTTTTGGCATCATCATAATAATAAAAAATTCCATTTAATGTATTTCTTCTAAACATATGTAATGCAATACACATTTTTCTGGTCAAAAATACAACCTCCATATAATGAATGTAAGGACAGTCATATGAGACTTTTTCTATGAAACAAAACAACCTGAGTTAAAAGCATTCTTCTTAAACATGCTATTTCTGGAGCTGACCACAATTTTATATGCGGAAGTTTGAAAGTTTATGCTTCATAGAAACACAGCGTGAGCTTCCATGAGGAGAATACAAGATGGCTGAAGGCACCATAAATTCAGATTTAATTGAGTCTTGTCCACAAACAAAAACAACTATATTAGATTCTTCTCTTTACAAAGATCATGTTTTCCTCCTGGAAATTACAACGATTATGTTAGTAGAGCTGAAACTAGATTCCAAGCAACTCCCAAAAAATTGCTCTCAAACCTGTTTTATCTAGAGTAACCATTTTATGGATATGAGATTCCTAAAAACGAGGATGTGGCAGATTACTCTTCCATTATTACTAGGGGAGGTGTGGGGTGTGGGATGTGGGATGGGGTGGGGCAGGGTGGGTTTTACCAGAATTGTCCAGAGTCTCTCAACAAAAAGAGACCTATGACTTTGTAGTAATTTGAACTTCCAGATGCCTTTGGTAGGAAGTCTCCTGCAGATTTTTCTGATTTTTGTCTAAGGATGTGGTTCAGCCTAAAAAATTTGAAGGCCAAATTACTTTCTTTTGTCGGCGCTGGTACACCTGTGTAGCTACCTTTGGACTGATTCTCTGTCTCCAGTAGTGGCTCATTGAACCCACCACAGCTGAATACAGATCACAATAGTAGTAGGAATATTTTTATTTGAGAGGATGGTATCGAAGGAGGTCAGTGAAGAAAACATCCGTAAAAGTAGACATAAGTAAAGATTTGTAAACAATATGTATATTGCTTAATAGGTGGAAGGATATGATTATGGAAATAATACCATATATAAAACTTCTGCAGAGCTTCCCAAATAAGTCACTTTGAGCTACATCAAGAACTGATCTGTGAACACTGCCAATGACCCAAGAAGTTAGGAATAGGTTGAAGTAGAGACACAGGCTGTAGCCTGTTTCCTACTTTCTTTCTCCTATACCAATAGCAGGATTTTGCTCTAAGTTGGCAGTGCTGTCCCATCCATGACATTCCATGTCTAGTCACAGCCCATCTTTTCTTTCTCTTCCCTTTAGCCATTATTACAAGGGAAAACTGAGCACTTTATAATGTTATCTCTCCTTTTTGCCACAGTTATCCCACAAGATCGGGATAGAAGAGGAAGTCTGAATTAATTTACTTACCTTTTGTCAGTCACAACAGACACAATGCAGGATGTGGTCCTGTCTCCCAGTCAATATTTCTTCTATGGCACAGCAACTTGTGTAAGCAAAACTCCTTGTAAGTTGCTCTTAAGATGAGTTTTGAATGGAAGAATGTGCAATTCTAGGCAGTTCTAGAAAGAAAATATTTTCAGACAGGATTTTCTTCTGTAGACAATAAACTCTTTCTTTGCCCATGTAATTGATTAAAGGTGGCCTTGTCTGGGCAAACACTGAAGGGGGGAGTAATCAGAAGTAGTTGTTAGAGTGTGTGTAGTTTACATATTGAAAATGCAAATCTGAACATCAGCTTTGAAAACACAGGTTTCACAGGCAGAATGATGAGGAACTCTTTGAAGAGCAACATTGAAAATTGTTGAGGCTTCAAGTACATGCTTCAGCATCTTACTTATGTCTGTCCTGCCATGCTAGCTTCATACAATGTTATGTTCTTCCAGAAGAAAAGAAGAACATTACAGGTGGGCCCAATTATCTTAACTACAGGGTGACTATACTCATAAACTTTGCTCATTTCCATTTAGTTAAATGAGTTTTTAAAAAACAAACAAACAAAACGGTGTCTGTACACTGCTTTACCATTTGTTCCTGTTTATTCACATCAGTGGAGCTCAATTCACAAGATCCACCCCAGTCAGAGGCCAGTAATAGGCCAGTAATATTTGATCAGAGAAGAGAGCTTTGCAGAAATAAAAGGTACAATAGAAAACTGCGCTAGATAAAGGAATAAAATATTTCTCCTGGAACTAAATTACTTTTAAAAAAATTATTTATTTTAATTTAAAAAAAATACTAAAAATGAGGACAGCTCTACTGAGAAGAATGCTTTTTTTTCTTTCAGATAAGGGTAACAGAAAATAATCCAACATTTTGGACCTGAGTGACCTTTATCAAAGTCAAATGCATCCAGCTACAGTGAGTTATCAAGGCAAAACCTGTATGCTATGTACTGTCCTTGATAAAGGTCACGTGAGACTAAATGTCAAACCATTTTCATCTCTTTACCTTAAGTAAAAACACTATTTTATCTACTAAGCTGTCTTGATTCATTTAGTGTTTTAAGGAATTATTTTGGTCCAGCATGCCCAGGGGAGATTTTTGTTAGTCTATAACAAAGGAAATGCTGAATTTGGAACAGGCAGCACCCTGGAGCACCTGTTTTGTGCATTAAAGAGTAAAGTCAGGCTGGTTGTCTGCCCCTGTTCAGGACTCACCTTGCTCTTTTAGAAGTCAGGTGAGAATAAAGAAAGCTTCAGGAGAAAGTCAAGCATTCATGAACTACAAGGAGTAGTGTGGCATTAATATACAGCCATTCTTTTTTTGGGCTGTCATCTAGAAATATTTTTCACCAGAAGCCAGTTTTCTCTCATATATGATTCTCCTTCTGTGCAGGTACAATTCCTCTTGCCAGGTGTGACCTCCTTTATCAGTTGCCCTCACTGTTTTTTTAGGAACTTAACTACAGGCTTCTTTGCACCTGAGGAACAGACTGTGCTCAATTTTCCAGCCACTGTTTATAAATAGCTGGGTTGGAGATGTTAGTCGTCAGTGAACATATTTGTAGCTTCTTCTTTGAGATAATATTTTTTTAAAGAATTTTTTTGTTGTTTAAGTAGAAGTAGTGCACATTATTTAGTATTTTAAGTGGCTCTGGATAGGGCAACTCCATACCTGAGAGGGGACTACAAGGGAACTGGACAGGCACTTTTCACAAGGGCAGATAGTCACAGAATCACAGAATGTTCTGAGTTAGAAGGGACTCAGAAGGATCATAGAAAAGATCATATCCTGAATAGCTGGCAAGCTAGGCTGTAGCAGGTGATGACTGGCACAATTTGACTCTAACCATTTGTTTCCTTGGACTGTCACTTCTTACCTGGGAGGAGGAGCTGACCCTCACCTTTTAGGTAGTTGTATAGAGCAATGAGGTCTCCCTGTGTCTCATTTTCTCCAGGCTAAACACTCCCAGGTCCCTCAGCCACTCATCCTCAGACTTGTGCTCGAGACACTTCTCCAGCTCCACTGCCCTTCCTGGACACGCTCCTCACCTCAGGCTAACAGTGATGTGTACAGCAGGGTCCATGGTGCTTGACCATTGGCTTGAATCCCAAAGTACTGCATTATTTAAGCTGAAAGAAGGCAGGTTTATATCAAATATTAGGAAGAAATTCTTCACTGTGAGGGTGGTGAAGTACTGAAACAGCTTGTCCACAGAAATTGTAGCTGTCCCATCCCTGGATATGTTCAAGGCCAGGTTGGATGGGGCTCTGACCAAGCTGATCTAGTGGAAGGTGCCCCTGCTCCTGCCAGGGGGTTGGAACCCAAACAATTCCATGATTCTATGATAAAGATGAAGAGGTCATAACCCAGAAACTTCCAATATCTGGGTGTGTAATGGGGTGAACAGTGGAGATGGAACCTTAGCATGAGTGCTGTAGCAGTTGGAGATTTTCAGCAAAGTAGTTATGAAAAACTAAGAAAAGACTTTGGGGAAGCTCTCTGATGAATGGGTCCTTGGGCCACAATAGAACCCTGAAAAGTACCTGAGAAAAACCTGAGGCCATTGGTTTATCTGGTTTCCTGCACCAGATAAAACATTCAGCTTTAGATGAATGATAGGGCAGGAAAACTGCAACTGCATTAAGAGCAGCACAGGATAAATTCTTGCCTCATTCTTCCTTGTAAACCTCCTGCAGCATTTTGCAGCCAGTGTGGGGAAAAAGACTTTGCTTTGCTCTAGCCAGGCAAGTTCCCGGTAACAGTTGTGCCAAAGGAAGATATGTTTTTCCTGATAACCTCTCCAGTCAGCTATCCTTTCCTCCCTTTTCCTCTTTTCCCACTGATTACCTGACTAACTTTGTCCTCAGTAGAGATTCTGTTCAGGCTTGATTGAGGATTTAAGTTTAATGTGGTAATTATTTTGATAAAATTAGCATACTTAATCTGGATTTGCAAAATGTCAGGGTGCCTGTTTTATGTACTTCATTTCGTCCAAGCCTGAATTTATGCTCACTTTCCATTTGACTTTAAGAATGTACTTGGAAGTTCTCTTATTCTGATATGTGAAGTGGGTCCACACTCACTTAAAATATATAGCATAATTGTAGAATATCTATGAATAAAATCTCTAGGTGGGGGTAAACTGTTTTTGAAAGGAACATAGCAAGGTATTCCAGGAAAATCAGAATGAATTTTCAGTGTTGTTAGGAACTTGCTTTGAGAAATCACTTATTCTCTTAATTATGATTCACATAGTTTTCCATTTTGTTTGCAATCTCTCTTTCTATGGTTCTTGATTTCTGCTGAACTCAAAAATTAAAATTAGTACCTATGATTTGCAGAAAGAAAAAACTCCACAACTTTTACAAAGTTGTAAAGCCAGTATGTTTACTATAGCACTGGATGCATTTGGGGATTGCTCCCCCTAAAAGGCATGTGTGCCTCTGGGAACTCCAGATTCTTTTTGTATCTCCCTTGCTGATTCATATGCATAGAATTTCACAATAGATTCATACATATTCATCTTACTGATTTCGTGTTACCTTTGCAGCTAGTTACACTTGCAGCTAGTTTTTTGTTTTTTTTTTTTATCAGAAAGTACAGAAAGAACTCCTGGGTCATCCTGCCCTGTCTCCCGCAGTCTCAGCTCAGCCTCAGCTTTGGTTTTTGTCTGTTTCAAAGTTCAAGGGGCCCCTGTTATCTCCTTCTCATTCTTTTCCCTCGGCCGAGGCAGTTCTGTGACCACTGGATTTTTTTGCAAGAACAGACAGTCTTGAGCAAATCCCACCTACGCAAGCAAGCTACAGACTTAGTAATTCAGAACAGCATCCAAAATGGATTTCTAGCCTGTTAAATTTCCACTCTGTTTCATCTACATGACCATTCAGTTATAAAATACTTAATGCTGAAGCCAGAATTATCAAATTATTAGACTTGGTTGTCACTAATCTAATTCAGTTCTGATTTAATCAGTGCTACTGGCTGGTTTTAGCTCTAGTCAGGTTAGCACTGCACTAGTGCAAGCTGCATTTAAAAAAACTGTCCCTAAAGATCAGTTGTACCAGTTTGAAAACAAACCAGTAAGAAACTCCAAGTCAGAAATACAATTCAATAGGAAAATTAAAATAAATGTGATAGTACAAAACCAGAGTCAGAATATGACCTGTCACCCTGTGGGTCAGGGTGTTGGTACCAGTCCTATTGAATGGTGGCTGCAGTCCTCCTGCAGTAACAGATGTGATTCTATTGAAGCAGTGATCCTGTAGAAGGGTGTAGTTTTCCTAGGAAGGTCCAGTGGTGATGTAGATGGGCCTGGTCTTGCTTTGGGAATCCAGTGGAAAAGAAAGTTGCTTCTTAGGGAATCTAGTGGGAAAAGGCTGCTCCTGGTGTTTGAAATCTCATATTATCTCCAGGTAGGAATGCTTGGCTCCTCCCCCTGGGCAGAGCATCTCGCAATGGGATGATGTAATTTTATCAGTCATGCATTGAGACTCAATGGCCCATTAACCGAAGAAATTTCCGGGAGGGAGGATTGGTCATAGAAGAGATAAAGAAAACTGCCCCACCTGGTTTTAACAGATGATGGTAGAATACATACTTTCGGTTGCATCTTACATTCTAACCTAAGACAACAGTATATAGATTTATTCTAGAGAATAAATAGAATTCCTACTTTAAAAAAAATAAATAAAGAAGATAGGATTGCAGTGCAAGGTGCAAGTCACTTAATTCCATCCATTCCGTTGCTAAATAAGACAAGTATAGCTAAAAGTACACTCATGATTTTAAATTTAGTTTGCATTGACCTACCTTTGAAATAATGGCATATAGAATAGTTTGAAGTCACATATCTGATAAATCTTATGACTGTACAATAAAGTGGAAGAAATAAAATTTAGAAGAATCTGTAGTAGCATAGTCTAGTGTGTTGAGATAAGACAAATATAAAGACAAAATAATGGAGTGCTATTAAAACAATATTTATGCTTTCAGACTATTTTGCTGTTTCTTTTGGAGGAACTACTGATATGTATACATCAAGTTTGGCTGGATCAGCTAAGATAAGAGGTCTGGACTCGTACAATCTAGGCTGATTGCACAAGCTAGATGATGAGGGGCTTTTTGCTATGAAAAACAAACGTACTATACAAGCTTCCTTTTCCCTCTTGGAACAGAATGTGACCTCCTCCTTTCACTCTCCATTAAAGACAACCTGCCTGAGGAAAGCAGTGAGCCTGGAAAGTTTCTGGGGTAGAAATCTTGTTTTGGGAGATTGTCTAACCCCAAGGCATGGGCTAGCTGAACCACTGTGAAAACACGTGTTGGGCTTGGTGAATGTGAAAGGGGACTTTTGTTACATAAAACAGGTCCAGGGCAGTGCTTTGCATGATATCAAAGGAAGTTACTATATGACAAGTAACAAAAAAAACAAAAAAAAACAAAAAACAAAAAACAAAAAACAAAAAAAACACCAAAAAACAAAAAAAAAACCAAAAAAAACCAAAAAAAAAAAAAAAAAAAAAAAAAAAAAAAAAAAAAAAAAGTAAAGGTTATACAAAAGACCTTTGTGTATCTCCCGGGGCAGCACTGTCAGGACTGAAAGGTCTTCTGCAATAACCCAAGCGGAAGAACATTGGTTCTCCTTTAACTGTGGTTGCAAATGGTTTTAAGGTAATTAAAAATTGCCTAAGATTTTACCATTTGCTTGCACTAGTTCTGGCTGGTTGTCTAAAGTCCACAGGAATGTCTCATATCCAAATGTTCAACCCAATCTCCTGGGTTGTCTGTTCCATATTTCAACCATAAAGCAACAATTGCAGAATTGAAAATAACTAGATCAGATTTCACTCTATCCTTCCTACTTTGGAAATAGATCACTAATGTAGAGATATATTTTCAGTTTACTGCTTTCAGATATGATATCAAAGATAGCCCTTCACTGTCATCAAGAGGCATATTCACAGAAAAATTGCATTAAATAATGATAAGAAAGATAATTTTTTTCCAGGTGTGTAGTCTCCATTTTAAGGCAAAGTGTCAAAATTAGTTGCATTTTTGGCATCTATGGATGAGTTTTTTGGAAGATCTAAGTGATGAAAAGCTTGATTTTTACCAGAGACAGTAAGTTTTTGTTATTGATAAGTGAGCATAATCAAGTAGTTCTAAATGCTTTTGGAAATTCCACCTATCCTCCAGTATAGTCTAGTGTGACTTAAATTATATATTCATTTTCTGTGTCCTATTTTCACCATGAGCTAATTTAGTGACTGTTTTTTCACACCTCTGCAAGTTTGATTGTTTTTCTTTCTATAAGTATCAACAATAGTTTTAAAACTGTCTCTTATTATCTTTGTCTCATTCAAGAAATAAGACTTTTTCCCTAAATCACTTGGGTATTTAATGAATCAGCATTTCCCTTCCCTCACTTCTCCTTAGTTAAAGAATGCAATCTATTTGCTGAATCCATTTTGGATCTAACTGTTCCCATTTTTTCAGAAATGGTTTTATTCTCAGTTCTTCACATAAATAAAATTAAATGAAAAAACACTTCAAATGCTAAACACAAGATGGGACAAGCCATATTCTTACTGTCTTGAAGTATACCAGAATGGTTCATTAGCCTCTGGAACTTCAGTCACAAATTAATTTCTGAAGGTAATGCCTTATTCAGCAAAACTTTCACATTGTCTGACTGGTGCTTTTATTGATTTTTTGCAATCCAAAGCACACTCAGCCCCCTGGAGAGGCTCCCAAATCCATCAGCGGGGTTTGGATAATGACCAAAGAACGATGTGTGGTTAGGTAGGACGCTCTGCCAGGGTGGAACAAGGCTATAGTCTCCACAACAGGATGAATTGGCAGTCAGGTCTATAAAGAATTCTTTAAAAATATTACTTTTGGCTGAGTCTCCATGACCTCCCCTTTTTTTCCTTTTCTATAGTACTCATTTTGGCAGAGGTCAGTAAATTCTTGGTTCCCACAAATTTTCTTAAAATTCCACATTTAAAAAAAAAGTTTTGAAAGAATGAGGTACCCCAGAAAGGATTTAGATCCTTCATTTTTCTTCAGACACATATTCAAACTCTGAGAAAATTAAATATGGATGGAGGAAGAAAGTAAATAGCAGTGTCAATAACATGGAAAAGTATCTTAAGATAATATGTGATCCTGTTCTAAAGGATGCCTGATATGATTTCTGTCTTAAAGGTCATTTATTTCAATGTGATTTAATTTATTTCTCTTCCTGTATTAAAAAATATTTAGAAAGGAGTATTGATCAAGAAGGATAAAGTGTCAGATTTTGTAATTTAAAACAACTCCTGTTGCTAAAATACCTACAGGTGTAGGAATAAAAAAAAAGAAAAAAATATTTTTAGATGCCATTTAATATACAGGGGAAAGTGATAGTTTACAACAAAAAAAAGACTAGTGAAATGATATATCATATGAGATTTTTACTGTACTGTGATGTGTAGAAAACTTTCACTCATGTATGTAATCCAGTGGAATATGGTAGATAAAGAAATTAAGACTTCATCAAAACTAGTGGGGCTTTCTTTTCTGTTGAAAACCATTTTAAAAAATTCTCTTGAAATGTTAACAGTATAATTAGTCAAGGGAACAGCACATAGGTGGACTCTACATGAGGCTCAGATTAGGTATTTTTAAGCATTAATTACACACATCAACAGCTTCTTCTAGACTTGTTAATGTCACTCACATAGTAACACCTAACATGGCCTTAAGTGCTTGGCTATTGCAAGGTAAAAACATTCATTCACATTTAATGATTTTGGGAAGTGTCTCTCCTTTTTTAAACCTCACAGAATCTTTAGACTTCTAAGATTAAGACCGTTATGAGCTGGTTCTCATTAATGACTAATCAAATGTCAGTTCCTGAATGTGTTACCTGCTGTTGGTATAAGGCACAGCAGTAATAGTCCTGTTGGTGTTTTCAGACAGTATCTGAACTGGAAACATGTACTAAAAAAATCTGACATTAAAAAAATCATTATTAACTGCCCACTTCTAATATTGGGCTGTGGGACAGAATTGATTTTTATAAAAATGTACTGGTTATTTAAATGTATAGTCCATTTATGACTAGACCTGGAATACTAATGAGCTTTAAAAATGTATTATTCTGCCATGCATTTCAAATAGAGCGTCCCATTTTAAATAGTCCCTAAAGAGCCACTCATTTTAATGTGTGCAAGAAAGTAATTAAAAATTCAAAGCAATAGATAAATCAGATTTAATGTGTTTGCATCAGATTTAAATTGTCTAGAATGTCAAGAACCACAAAACTGTATCCTAGAAGTGTCAATTCAACTAATTAATTTTTCTGAGCTACAGGTGCATGTGAAAATATATCTCTTAAGATTACAGGCAATGCAGAAAGTTTTGTTTGGTTTCTTGAAAACCAGGACTCCTATAACCCTGTGGAGATATAAGCTTCATAAATATTATTTTTTAGGCACTCTAATAAACTGGCAAAGACCTCCTTTTTTTTTTTTACTGTCTGTCTAGTACTATCTAGTACTATCTTGTTGCTTCACAGCTTAGCAATAATTGCATTCAAGGGTGTCAAAACATTGCTCTACAGAATCAAAATTGCTTGATAAACATTGCTTTGTGATTTATTTGGATGATTCTCCTAATAAAATGTGGAAATATAAATATTTTATTTTGTTTTATAGCCTTAATGTAGAATCGATAAATACTAAATCAGAGGGAAAACCAGGCAGTAGTAGGTGCGTGTAAGTAAAAACTCTGTGTCTGTCCAGTGTAGCAGTATGGACTATAACATTTAATTAGAAATTCATCTAGAGAAGTAATTCTATGTTTCTGTGATTGCAAGATGATTTATCCTAAGAATTGTCTTCCATGTTAATATAGGGATGATGCTATCAGAACAGAGTATGGCACTGTTTTACTCTGACATAGTATTTTTTGCTCCTAATGTTACTTGCATTAGTTCCCAGTAAATAGCAATTTTGTTCTTGTACTAATAGAATGCCATATAATAAGTATCTCTCTATGATGCTACCTTCACAGGGAATTTCCTGAGGACAAATAGTTATTGCTGAGTGTAGTACCCATAAATAAGAAAGATAAGAGTTTTTATTTCCATTCATTAGTAGATTCACCACCCAAACTATGCTAAAGCTATAGTCTTTGTTAGATGGTAAGACACCTTATGGACAAAAATCTCTTGTTTCAATGACTTTTGCAACATGCCCCATCCCTGGAAGTGTTCAATGGCATGTTGGAAGGTGCTTTGAGCAACCTGCTTTACTGAAAGTGTTCCTGCATGGGGGTTGGAATTAGATAGTCATTGAGGTCCCTTCCAGCCCAAACCATTCTGTGATTCCATGATTTGTTACAAGAAACATAAGGCGTTGCAGTCAGGGGAACAGCAGTATTTCTTACATGACATAGACATTCCTGATTTTTGTTAAAATGTCTTTCTCTCTATCTGGCCAATATCTAAGCCCTTATACCACTATGTGTTGATTTCCAAAACCCAAATCCAATTCTGAGTTCAGTATTTTGGTTAGTTCCTGTTGTATTGTTGGTGCTTTTAAAATACTGCCATGTCTGATATTCCACAAGATCAGATAATAATATACTATTTAAGGAGCCACCAAAACAGGGGTGGACTTGAAAAAGACCAAATTTGGATGTATGGGTTAGCAGATCCAAGGGCTGCTCTGCTCTTGCCTTGGTTAGGGACATGCTGTCACTGAAAGCCTGGAAAGGTCATTCATCTCCTCTGAGAAAACTAATGAAAAAGTAGAAAAGAAGACCCATGATTTGAGGCTTACCTGAAGCTGTGCCTAGTAAACATCACAGCTTTGTGTTTCTGAGTGCTGGACCAGGGGGTTAAAAAGAATTTGTTTGGTTTGCAGGAATAATGAGTGATGGATAAGGAAAAAATGAAAATGTGTCTAATATTTGTCAATCAAATTAAAAAAAACAACCCACAACCCTCCCCAGAACAAAACTTTCTTAGCTTGGTTTTGTTCAGTGGTTTTTTTTTGCTTTTGTTGTTTTTGTTTCAGTACTCTGCTGAGAGCCCTTTATTCAGAATCATGCTGTTAGAACATCAGTATTTATTCTTCTACTTAGTCTATAACTCCTTTTACTCTAGCTACTTATTTTCTCCACTGTATTAGCTATCTTTTGGCACACAAATGTGATGTGTTGAATACTATCTGTCTTAACCTTACTCAGAAAAAGTGGAACTTGATCTGAAGAGTGAAGAGGAATTTGAAACCAAGTCCTTTGGACTCAATCTCTTAAGGGATTTTGAATCCCAGCAAGTCTTTCTGAAATAAAACTTCCACTGATTTCCAAAGGAGTTTTCATTTCATATGTGCCTTATGCAATTTCAAATCTGGCAAATTAACTGCAGCCATATTCTATTATCTGACATTATAGGAAGTACTCAAATATAATATATTAATTTACACAAATTTATCAAATGATTTTATCAAATTTTGTTAAAGAAGCAAGAGGATTATTGGGATTTTTGATACACAATTTAAATTCCTGGAGTGATTCCTGCATTTCTAAATCACCTTCAAAAGAGAGAAATATGCTGAAGTGAGAGAGTTCAGCAGGTAAGGCTTCAACTTGATGTGCAATTTCAGTTCCAACTGCCCTGAGGACTCTAAGAGTTAACACAGTTTGGAGAAATCATGTGTTATATATATTTTTTTTTTTACATTTTGGGCACAGAGCCTACTATATGGTTCAAGGAAATAAATTCACAGCTTTTAGTAAAGTGTCAATGGACCTAACAGGACTATGAGTAAATTAATGCATATAAGGGGTCTACCTCTTTGTCTCACAGTTAATTGCTTACCAGGGCCTCTGCTAGAGCTGGCATCAAGCCTCGTTAGTGTATGTGGTTTAAGCATTGTACATCTGCAGCAGAGAAAAGATTTTTAGAGTTTTTTAATTTTCTGGCAAGAGGCTTTCTAATTAAGGGCATGAGAAAGTGATGACCATATAGATTGCAAGTTGAAAACGCATCTGTTTTTCCTTTTGCAGAACTGTAGCACTACTCTGTAAACCAGCTCAGTGGAAACACAAGTACAAACCAGGACACTTGAGTAACATGCCTCAGTTCAGCTTTTCTCCAATTTCCCTGTACCCAGCCTGTGCTTTGACAGATAACTAACTGTAACAAGCACACTCCTGCCATGTGGAAGTGCTGGTCTGAGATTTTGTGAAGGATATACTTCACTATCTAAGTGTTCAAGTCATTAAGGGAGGAAAAGTGAATTTTGTTATAATGTAGTTTTCCTTGCATTAATTCTTATGGGCTGGCATCATGTTATGCGGAGAAACATCTCTCACCATCTGCATGGGGCTCACAAGCTGCTCAACACTTCCCATTTCAGAGCACCTTCAGACTTTATTTTCACCCTGCTCCTGGAGTTTGGCTTGTTCTGTGACTAAGTGTCCTTGACAGTAAAGTAGAACTTGCACTGATTCTCCTCTGGAGCGGTTTGAGGCTACAGTGTAAGAGGATGAAAGCTGCAAGACAGACAGAAAATCAAGAAATAGTGTTGGCTTTTGAGAAAAAGCGAAGTGTGTAAAGCAAAACCACAAGTAGGGACTCAAAGTGCCCTACTGTCTGTATGTGAAGTGAAATGGTGCAGGGTTTACCTCAACTTCCAGAAAAAAATTGGACATCTGACCATAAGCTGCACAAGTTTACACAGGGGTTCAGATTAATTCTGAGCAAGTGAGCTCCAGAATCAGGGAGAAGAATTAAATTGGTGTCCTATTAATGAGCAAGCTGAGAAAAGCAGGTATGTCAATACAGTAAGATGGCTTTCTTGCCCCTGGTGTCATGGCTCCAACTTTTCTACCTATGACATACATCTTGCTCCTTAGGCTAGAGCTGAGTCACTGTACTGATGTATAGGAAACCTTGCCTGCCTGTGATAGATTCACAGAAAAACACATATTTTGTCTTTGTCCTAGGTCAATACATTTCCACAAGCAGGTTTAGCAGGCATCTGGCATCTACAGAAGTACTGTTCTTTGAAATTGTTCCATTGTCACAGACCACCTTACGTGCCAGGGGATGTTGGTTTGATTCTAAATTATCTGTTTAATTAATAATTTAACTAATAACAGACATAAATATTAGGACCTTCTTCATTACTTGAAATATTTTACAGATCAGGCCTTTCCTTCCCCCTGGAGCAGAAATAATCTATTCAGTTTGCTGTTCTTCTGAGACTTCTTTCTCAGGAAATTTTTGCATCAGGTTTCTTTGAGGAAGCCTTGTTAATAGACCTAACTAAGAATGCATTTCCCTTTACAATGTTTCGAGTCTCTGAAAAGGCCTTTCAGACTCTCAAGAACTGTTTCAATTGTAAGTCTGTATATGCTTCTCCTCAATGAGGAATTCGCATTTCAAACATATTTCTGAGAGGAAATAGGGTCTGTCTTATCCCAGGAGGTCAATGGACAGAAGTATCTATCTAGACTAAATTGCTTCTAAAGCTTACTTGATGACAGAGAAGGAATTCCTTTTTATTGAAAGGCTCTGAATATCTTCACAACTGTCTCTTCAGTAACCAGTCAGAACTGATGAGTCTTTGAGACATCTGACATGCTGGGAAAATGTCAGTATCTGAAATAAAATGTGGTACTTAGCCCTCAGCCCTATTCCTTCAGAAACAGAATACTGTATTTCCATTTCTTTAGCATGGAAGAATTTGACATTTGCTATACGGGTCTGAAGACCATTGCTCACTTGTATATGGATGTCTAAGGAGTGCACAAACTCAAGAATGGCCCAGCATGGAAAAAAATTCAGGACAGAAATTGTCAGGATGGATTTAGGTCTTCCTTAATGCAATACGTTCCAATTATACATATTTTATTTGCTGCTGATAATCAAGAAAAAGCAAGAAACAAAGAAAGGGAAAGAAATTTCAGAAAGGAACTGATTTTACAAAGGCAGGACAACACTTCTCAGTGGCTGGACACCTCATGTAATGAACCTTACCTGCTTTCAAGCATATTTTCATAATTATATTTGAGGTGGAGGAATTGGGTTTTGTAGTTTTCTTGTCAGGGACTTTTATAACTTCTTTTGTGCTCTCAGAGGCTTTGCCTTTCTTAAACTTGAAAGACTTTCCATTTATTTTTATACTTTTTTTTCTCTTATGCATATCTTCTTCTTTTTCCCCCCTTTGCTTCTCAACTTTAGCTGCATTTCTGATTTCTTTCTTTCTTTTTCTTCTCTCTTCTTAATTGCTGCATTTGTAAAGCTGAAGTGAAAAAGGGGCTTAAATATTCTTTCCACAGCAATAGCAGACAGAACTGCAAAATCTCTGAACACCTACCAAGGGCTTATGGAAAGAATTTTTGGGGTTTTTTTCCCCTTTTCTTTACTTTTAACTGTTCTTTAAACAATCTGAGAGTGTACAGTTTGTTCCTGGGCAAAATGTCTTGAATTTAATTTGGTTAGTGCTGTTATAAGGCACTGCTAGCACAATGTAATGCAATAACACATAAACAATTAGTGAATCTCAATGTACACCATTGGAAAAAAGGCCAATTATATGAATACTATAAGTTTATTTATAAAACTTCCATAGTTCTAAACTGTTTTAATTATATATCTTGTATTTTAAGTGCTTTAAGTAATATGGGAATAGTAGCAGAGAGCTAAAAGGTGGCAATATTAATACTTTAAGGTTGTCTTTGTTTGTTTTTTTTTTTAATTAGAAGTAGAAAATAGATAAATTTACATTACACTGATCCTGTAGGATGATTAATGCTTTCTTTCACTGAGTGCTCAGATTTCCAAGGCAGGCATTCCTGTTCCTGCAGGACTGACCACTAAATGAACATTCCTTCAGGCTAGTTTAGCTTATGTTGGACCCTTATGAGAAGTAACATGCTTAGCTTGAGGAGAAAGTAAGAGAAATGAGCTTGTTTAGATAAATTTTGCTATTTCACACTAACTTTCATGCTCCCCCTCCTTCACTCCTTTACATGTTGTCTGCACATATACTGACACATTTAGGCTGAGAAGAAATGTTCAGGCATGTTGGGAAGAATCTATATGTTCAAATGCATCTGTTCTGTCTTTTCCAGTGCACATTTTCTCTAGCTGATTGTTCCATTTCATTTGAAATCATGATGCAAAATTCTTAACATTCCTGACATTGGATGGAGCAGTTTCATGAGGAACCTAGGGGAATGGCAAAATTCCGTGGAAGAATAATTAAAACCTTATGGAATAGTGTATAGCATAGCTATGCTGTCTATCCAGAGAGGACAAAAACAGCTCTTCAGAGAGAAGGGAAAAAGATGAAGCTGAACATTTTTACTCCAAATCTTCATGCCATGATCTTGATTCAGCAGTGCAATAATTCAGCAATAAATTGAGAATTATGACAGGTTTTCTGGAACAGATTAAAACCTGAAAAACTAACAGATGCTATTATGTTAAAATTTTAGGACACAAAGCATATCAGGAATTAGTGGAGAGAAAAGGGCATCTTTATCTGTTGATGAAATTTTAACCTGCAAATTAAGTATGAAATAAGATGACTAAATTTTGTGTCTTCACTATGGAGAATGGGACATTAGTATTTGAAAGCCTGTTGAATTTTTATGGCAGTTTGGTCAGTGGTGGGTTATCTGAGCCCCTAAAAATGAATGGATAAAGTTGAATATGAGTAGAGACAAGCAGAGGAAAAGAGAAAGGCATCAGGAAGTTCAGACAAATTTGGATAATCTTTTTGAAAGAATCAGAATTGTGGAGCATTTGTGAATCAAATTGTTAGTTTGCCTATCTTTTTTCTTATTACTTTACCCCTTGATTTGGGCGTTATCCCTACATATAGCTTCTATGCTGGCACATAGCAGTATTTAATCTTTTGCTTCAAACAATGTAGGAATTATTTTCTGCGTGTTCCTTATTAGTATATTGAAAGCTAAGGGACTGACCTCCCAGCATTTCCTGTTTAGAAAGCCTTCAGTTCTATATTTTAAGGCAATATCTAAAAATAGTTGTTTATAAACACATTTTTAGAACCTAGCTGCATAATCAGAGCCAAGCTGGATGTAAAGGATATTTAGAGTTGCCCATGTAGCCAGATCTAGAATATTACTTATTTATTACAGAGTTGTTTATTAAGAAAGGTCTTGATGAGCCAAATAAAAAAGGAATGGTAAGTTTGGTGAAGTTCTGTTTAGTCAAAGATCTAAATAAATTCCTGAAAGTTTTCTCTTGCTCTCTCAGTTACTTGGTACCTTTGATCATGCACAGATGTCACATGTGGGACTGTTATGAGATCCAAGGGCAAACTTTCTGCAGACTTCCAAGCCACTTCCACACCTTCCTACAGCCCAATTTATCCAAACAATAGGTAATAAACCATACACTTCAAGGCCTTCTGCCACTATTTTGCAGAATGGGACTTCATCCTGCAGGACCCATGTCTGAAGCTCATCTGGGAACAGAGAAATAGGTGTGGTCTGTGTGTTGTCATTGCTCTGAAGAGTAATAAATTCAGAATTAAGTTTGCTTGATACTTTGGCTATTTTGAATCACAGAGCTACTATGCTGTAAAATCCACCATCTAGCCTGAGCTGCAAATCTCCACATAGTTTTCAATACCGCCAAGAAGGAAAGGAAAGATAATGGTTTTTTATTTAAAGATATTTCAATTGAGACAGAAAAAAAGAGATACTTAAAAAAGGTAGTTGAAATTTTAAAACTGGTACAGAGACAAATTTTTTGAATGTCAGTTTTGGGATCTTGTATTTGGCATCTTCTACCCATACAGAAACTGGACTAAAAAGATTTTTTATACTACACTTTTGGTATTATGTAGTTTCTTTGTAATTATAAATACAAAGTAACTTGTTGGTGGACTTGCTTTTTCAGAGAAGAAAATATTTTTATTTTCCTCTCATGTGAAACACATCAGTACAGCTACATTGTTAGAGTTTTTCCCTCCATAAAGACAATTTTGAATCTGGTTAGAACAGAGAAAGAAAAAAACAACCAGACTTTCAATTATTCTAATTAGTATGATTTTTAATATTACAACACCATCACAACAGCTTCAAGAAAAACCCAGCTACATTATGAAATATCAGTATACTTTGCTTTGGTCTACAGACATTAAAGGATCATTCTGTGTCTTTTCTCCAGGAATGGCTCCTTCTCATTCAAGACAGCTGTATCTGGCCAATAAGAACATTCATATTGTCATAAGGAACTGCCTTGACCTCCCTCTTCCACTCCACTTTTTGGTTGTAAAATGTGCTGTCACTTTTCTCAATTTTTCTGCTTTATTTCTGTGGTTGCATCCCAACAACTTTTTTCTTTCCATCTGTTGAAAGAACTGCTGTGCAATTTAATCAGATAAGTTACAAAGCTGCACAATACTTAATTTTATGTTTGGAGTTTTCTTTCCCATTTAGAAATTAGATGATCTGAAATATCTTCACCTGAAGGATTTCATTCCTGTCTTATGTGGACATCCTAATATTCAACAGACAGTTTGCTACCAAGGCTTCCAGCATAAGTTTATACAACTTGGCAAAAACATAGCTGAGCATCAAAGGGATATTAACATTTGAGTTTTCCAAAAGTGGCAGACTGGATTAAAATATGGCAAAGCAGACTCAAAATATTGGCCTCTTAAAGAGGCCAACTTTTAATGCTGTGTTTCATGTCCAGTCTAAAAGCATGCTGGAAGACATAGCTAAAGCTCTAAAGAGGAAAATGCATCTTATGGCAATATTCAGCTAACAAAAAGGCAGGGAGAGAGATGCACATAAATCTTAGGGCATTCCTTTAGTCCAGATACATGGGTTGAAATAATAATTAGTAAGGATTTTTGCCTCTCTCTTGGCTCACAAGTATCTTGCAATCACATTCTGTTGCTGGGCAATGTCTTCCTTCATGCTTGCTGAATAAATTCTGTGAATTATTTGCAGTGTTGTGCTTGTTCACAAGCATTTCACCAGTCATGAGGGTTTGCTATGCACACTGTTTCCTTTGGAGGTGCAGGTCATAGAGCATGTCTGCTCCTTTGCTGGAGCAGAGTGAAGGTTTGTAAAAAAAATTTTCTGATGATGAATTTAATGCTTTTTTTTTTTCTATTTGAAGATACTTGTATTTCCCTACAGAACATGGTTCTGCTGATGTTTTTCCTGATCAGTTTTAATGCTAAATTTCTGAAAAAATAATTAGCTAAAGGAAAATGTAAACCATATGTCTGTACCTTTCTCTATAAAATGACATGCATATACAAATATCCAGGAAGTCCTGTAGATCATTGGGGTCCTATTTAGACTAAATTAAACATGTTTTGGATCTCACCACTCTTGGAAGGCAGTGTACTTGTCTAATCCACTAGTCCAGACTATTAATGGAAAATATTTTTTTCCAATGTGCATGCCAAAAACCACACTTAGTGGAGCTGTAGAGAGGAAATTTGAGAGTGGGTGATGCATGCTATTTCCTATCTTGAGTCTGCCTGTCTGCTCTTGCATGTCCAATAAATCTGAGCAGCAAAACCCTGGTGTTGTAATAAACTCCTCAGATTGGTCTTGCAGGGGGATGAGGTAACTTGAGCAGGACCTTTGCAGTTCAAAAAAGAAGTAAATGCATCTTCTTGGTAATGGGAATCAGTTTCCTGGCTCCAAGTGGGAGGCACTGAGAGCCTAGGACAGAGGCATTTCAGTTCAGTGTTTCCTGGGACTGATGCAATTTGTAACCTCCCCTTTTAAGCCCACTGCCAACCTCTTGCCCCATTTCAGCTTTTCAAACTCAAAATGGGTGGATTTCCTTGAGAAATGTGAACAGGGGGGGTTTACACATCATTAGCCAGGCTTCAAGGTGTTTTGGCTGCCATGGTTGGTACAATTTTCAGTGTCATTCAATGCACATTCACTGACGAGTGAATTTGCATAATAATTTCTAATGGCTGGCTTTGATCAAAGCCCACCAGCCTGTGGGCAAGATGCTAAGAAATATGACTGGAGCAGATGAGATGCAAGTGAGGATGTGGTGGGTATTAACAGCCATATGTTGAAAAGGTGTTAGCTATGTGACTTCTATAAGGAAAAATCCACATCCCTGGAAAAGTAGGTTGGTGCTAAAGGAGGGCACTATACTTCCTTGTGCTTCCTCCTTACTGTGGTTTGTGTTCCTATTGATTGGCATTTCCTAGTGTGGTTCCATAGGAAACAATGCCCATGGATGAGAGCTGGTGGCCCTGCAGGCTGCTCACCACAGTGGTCTTGGGCTACCAAGAAAAGCCACAAACTGTCTCTCTGTGGCACAGCTGAGTTTCAGTCAGTGGCACTGCTGTTTCCAGCAAAAGCCTTGCCCCAGGCAAAGATAGAAAACCTCAGCCTAGGAGAGAGAAGCTGAAGACAGCATGGCTCAGAGAGCATGGCTGGCAGTGGGTAGTGGGTACTGAGCTGCAGCTGATGGAATTTTAAAGCATTAAGAAAGAACAAATCAGATTTTCAAATACGCTTGTATTTGGCTAGGTGGGAAGGGACCTGTCTGTCATTTATTGAAATACCAGTACTGGGGCATTTTTAAAGAAATGTTTTATTGAAGTGGCTATTAGAATACCTAATCCTTTCAAAAGTGTGTTTGTGAGCATTTTTTAAGTCACATAATAGCTAATAATGAAAATATTTGAAAGAAGAAACACATTTTTCTTGAAATGCTTTCCCTTTATTAAAGCTACATCATTTTCAGATGACTATGAACAAAACAAGAAATGGAAAAATGAAAGAAACTACACAGCCAGCTTTGCTTGGGAAGAGGATCATCTGTTCACAAGGCAAGACAAATCCCTAGATGCAATAGTTTTCCATGTGAATGAAAATCTGGTCCAGACAAAGCTATTTAATATCTAAAAACTATGTTGATATGTTTTTAAGTAGCTTATTCCATATAAATTAAGGGATTTTTTACTAACTCAGCAATATTTGGGAATGAACTGATGAAAATATTCTCACATCTGTCTGGACTTGTTGATGATGGTTTCCCAATGTCAAAGAGACACAAAACCCATTTGCAGTTCTTTTAGTCTTCTGCTTTCTTGTTCCAAGTTTAAACTGTGTTCAGTCAAGTGACTGAAATGTTTCCAGCTGGTAGAGATGAAGCTTTAACAGCTAACCTGTGATGGGCTCAATATGCCATTCCCCTTTGAGCTGCCAGAGGAAGAACTGACAATATTTTTTTCAGGTTACATTTTTTAAAAAGCAAGTACTTGGGGACCTCCACAGAGTGGGGAAGACAATTCAGACAGGACACTGAGAGCACCAGCTTTGTGATTTATTGCATATATGAGGTCCCTAAGAAAAAGGTTATGATGAGTTATGGTGAGGGAATAGTTTTGTCCTTTGAATCTGACAAATAACTCTTCTTTATTCTTTGCAAGAGAGACTGGATTCATTATTTTGTCAAGATTTTTCCTCACTAATGTAGCAATTGCTTAGGAGAAAAGTCTTTACAAAAAGTCTTTTCCATGTATCTCAAACTATGAAGAACGATACTTTCCAGGAAAATAAATCCCTGAGATGTGGACAGGAGCTTTATCTTTGTCTGTTTATTACATAGCATTCAATACAATGGCATGAGTTTAAGAAGCACCTTTTGGTTTTGCAAAAATATTTGGGTTTTTGCTATAACATCAAGAGCCCAACCTGCTGCAGATCCCAGATGAGGTTTTCATATAGTTGTGAAAACCATATGCTAACTTACAGAGAGATGCTTTGCAGTTTATTATATTTAGACGTTGGCTGGTTTCAGGGACCCTAAAGTACTTTATTTCTTTATAGGATTCACACCTAGCAAATATCCAGATATTTCAAGATTATAGATTGTTCTGCTATCTATCCATTTGGCAAGACAAGGGCCATGGTGGTGCACACTCTCCACTTCCCTCTTCCTATCCTCCTTACATGATGTTTCTCCTCTCCCTTCTACTACCTGTACTGTGCTTATGATGTAGGAGGAAATGATTTTCAATGATATTGAGTAAAATCAGATGTGGTAGCCATTCAGTCACCTATGTAAAGCCACACAGTGCTTAACAGGGTTATTTCTCAGTCTGCAACCACAGTAAACCCAAGTGATTTGAGTGTAGGTGTCTGTGAGATTTGGACTTGCACAATAGGCCAGGTCATGAGCTAAATGAATTCTGCAGATTAAACTGCTGTGTGCTCTTGAGTCAAATTATATGTAATGGGAGTTAGGTGGGCATTTCAGAGCTCTCAGGAGCAGCAGTTTTCCTGGAAAATGAATGCCTTTCTGTGTGCTGTTTTAAGAGACTGCTGGGGAATGAGTGTTACCATAGTAATACAGAAAAATTTTAAACAGTTAATACTTCATGTATGGCTGAATAGAGTGGGCTGAGTAACAGAATTTGCAATCATCATCTTTAGCACAAGTAGGTTCATTTTAAATGCATTTATGAAATGTTTTCTTATGTCACACTGGATAGTCTGCAGAACCTCAAAGTGCTGTGCAGTGTAACAGATCATTTGGAGCAGCAGCACTCAGGGAGAGGCACATTTAAGTGGAGTGATGACAGCTGAGTACCACAACACAAGATGAATCAAACATTGGTGAAGGACCAAGTGTGACAGTAAGAAAACTGCCAAGTGATGTTGTGTCCATTTGAAAGAGATAAGGACCTTGATTTTGACAGTCCCTTCTACAGCCAGACTCCACTGTAAACTGCATATTATGGAAGGCTGAAAAAAATCTTTTGAGGAAAACTTTCCCTAATGCACCAACTATGTGATTCTCATTTTTGGATTTTTTTTTCCTTGAGTCATGCTATATCAGTCTTCTGCCAATTATTAACAAAATTGACTGCTTTCAAAAGAAGCTATAAAACAGCAGGGAGATGGTTCTCCCTTCTCTGGCACACCTGTCCAGGAATTAACTCACCAGGCTAACTGTGCAGTTGATAAGTGTATGAGCTCTTATGTGTTTTAGGGGTATAGCTGCGGTGTCTGTTTCCATTATCTAGCTGCTTAAAATTAAAGAGTCTCTTTTACAGCTCACTTTTAGATTGACTACCTTGAGCAGTTTTATACTATCTTCAAGCTTTTGCTTCTCATTATCTGAATTTTTGGACAGTTTATGACTCTGTTGAACACTCTGGGTCTCAGAACAGGTCCATGTAGGATTTATGACAGAAAAAGTATTTCATCACTTCTGTAAAAGGAATATTTAACTTGTTCCCTTTCTTTTAATAATAATTAATTCACAAGAAAATTCTTTTATTTTTCCTTTCACATGGAGTAACATGAATGTGGGATCTTGTCTAAAGGGTTTGAAAGAAAACTTTCAAAAATTTCTCTCAGTACCAAATCCAGCATTGCCTCACAGGGAACCTGGACATTTTCTATACCATATTTTTCCAGCTTGGGGAAATAAAGTTGCTTAGTTGCTGAAGATAGTATTTTCCCTCCATGATTAAGAAGTGTCACAAGTAGCCTATATCCAGATTTCTCCTATAAGCACATCCAAAACAGTCCCAGTCCTTAGGCCCAGCTTTTCTTGGTGCCATGCTCAGCTGTGGAGACATTATTCCAGGCAGTGCAGACATAGGAAGCTCAAAAGCCTCACAACAAACACATTGTTCTAAAGTAAGTTTGTTATGAAACCACACTGTCATCAATGCTGACAGAAGCTATTTTTTTCCCTATTTTTTTTTCCTGAGGTGCACAGAAAAAAAAAAAAAAAAAAAAAATAGTGCAAAGTAATGAGTCCAGCTATGGACTTGCAAAGTTCCATTATACAGTCACCCAAGGGCTTCTCCTTGTCCTTGCTGTGCATATAGAAATGTGCAGTCTAGCAAGTAACTTGTATGTGACTGCATATTTTATTTTTCCTCTAAACACTGTGCTGTCAAAACATCACATAGAAAATCTGGCCTGTCACATAGAGGACCCATGTGTCAAGATAAGCTAAATACCTTTGAATAGGTTAATGATGACTAAAAATTCCATCATTTTTGAGCTTCCATCTTTTTTTTTTTTTTTTCAATTGATTACTTTTGGGAGCGAATTATGTTTTACAGTCACTGCCCGCAAGTTTAAGCCCAGGCAGGCTCATGGTCTGTATGCTTTCATAATCTGTGGTGGCTGTGTTCATTTTTAAGCTGACATGCTCATACACCTGGGTCTGATTGTTTTCAAGGGAAAATCAGCTATTTTTATAAACCACAGCTTTTGCAAAATCATTTGTAAGCTATGGTACACTTTTCCATATGAATAATCACAATAGATTTGCTCTGTATTCTTTTGGGTGTCATCTCTGTTTAATGTCACTGTCTTTAAAGGATTTCTAGTTTTTTAATTGTGATTTTCCTTTGAGACAGTTTAATGACTGACACATTACAGAAGTTGCATTCTTCTGTACAAGCATCTCTGTCTTGATGATCCCCTGAATAGTGTAACACAAAGAGTAAGGAGGAAGGAAACAAGCTGTCAGCAGATGTGAAACCTTATATCTCTCAGTTCCCTGTCCTTTTTATAGCTTTGGATTGTCAGGAGAGAGGTAATACAAAATTACTACAATGAGTTATACGTAGATAAAAGTGATGGGTAAAGAAGGAAAAACACTTCTGTCTTTGCTTCTGATTTGAATCAATAGTCTCAAGGTGATTAGCTCTTGTTCCTCATCTTTAGCATTCTGAATCCCTTTCAGCTGTATTTTCTCAAATAAATAAAGAGTGCTTCCAGATCCTCTAATTCTCAGAGATTTAGTGTAATTGGTGATATTGTCTCAGAAGATTAGGCAGCCAAAGTGCTTTAACTTTAGAAAAGATAGAAATCCCTTGGGATATGCACTCACTACAGTATTACCAGACTCCTGTTGTTTTTGTGGGTTTTTTTTTGTTTTTGTTTTTGTTTTTTTTTTTTTTTTTTTTTTTTTTTTTTTT
>VZRH01003034.1:640854-862121 GCA_013397555.1 Urocynchramus pylzowi | reverse complement strand
TTTTTTTTTTGTTTTTTTTTGGTTTTTTTTGTCTTCCCACATTCCCACCAATACACCAAGGTACATGTCAAAAACAAATAGTATTTCCAGGTCTGACTAGCTTGCCTTGGTTCTTCTCCTATTTGTGCTTTCTCCCACTAGAATACTGAGAAATGTTGACAAAGCAAGTGTTAATAATCCTATAGTCAGTTCCCACAAATTCTTCCTTCCCTGCTCCGTACCCACAAGGATAGCTTGAGGACTAACGAGAGAGCAGCTGAGCTTTGCAGCATGCAGGAGATGTCCTCAGAAATTCAGTAACATACCCTGCTGAGAGCAACAGCAGAACACAGAGTCATGAAGATGACTTTAGAAAGTGTCTGTGAATGTCTCCTGTTAAGCCAACCCAGATGCTTGGGCCCCAGGGGCAATTATTCCAGTTTATTCTGTTGTGTGAGCATGTCACACATCCCTTTTGAAAAGGGACCTTCAGTTCCTAAGTGATGTCAGAGTAATAGTAGCTTTATGAGCTCAGCCTGCTTGCTTTTGCCCAAATCTGGAAGAATCCCTGCAGATGGATGAAAGATGAAACACTATTTCAGGCAGGGAAAGTGACAATATCATTGTATTGCTTCTAATATATGAGTTCTATTTGGAAATTGTTATAAAATAAGGTAGCTAGGAACATTTTTTTTTTATGTAATTTCTTATAAATTTCCTATTTCTGAAAAGGTGCACAGCAAATCCTGCTACTTTCAAACATACTGCATTAGAAAGTTAACTGGAAATTACACACATTTTATATATCTCTGGTTGTTGTACCCCACCAATTAAGGGAGGTAATAGAATTTTTCCTCCTGATCTATGAATCTTCCTGTGAGAACTCAAATAGCAGAGTTCTCTTCTAATAAAAAATTTGGCCACATTTCTAAGGAAATGGATACCAGAAAAACCTCACTAAGAATTAAAATATTTTCTCTCCCCCAAAGCCCTTACCACAATGGATAAAAAACAGGGAGAAGCAAGGGAAGAATGAAATAACATGAAATGTCTCCAAGTGTCAGAGAGGGATTGGTTAGGGGCAGGTATTTCTCATTTATTTATTTGGTTATTTAATCCAGTGAGCACTAACACATACATTTGGCAGTGAAAATTCTTTCTGTGGTTTCTTCAGGGGACAATTTAGGTGCCTTTTTTTTCCTGCACAAACATAAGAGCTGCATCCAGTTAAAGCTTCACACAGCACAGGCTGGTAGGAGTACAGAAAGAATATGTGTTAATAACCTTTGTGTTTTGATCATGTCTAATGAAGTAATTATGAATTCACCAGAAAACAATACTTACAAGAATGTGGCACATGTTATAATACATACAAAGGAATTTATTTTCTCAGTCAAAATAAACAAATCTTGTTAAAAATGTAAGTACTTTTTGATCTTTGAACTCCCATGTTGGGAATACTCTTTCTCAGATGATATTTTAACACTGTGGCTTTTGCTGTAGAGCAAAATTGTAACTTTTGTATAGAATTTCCCTTTTGTTATTATGTGGGTGTGAAAGTAAACTTCCTGAATTTGGGGAGGTGAAGGAGATGCCTTACAGCTCATTTTCTTTCTTAAAATACTGTCTCTGAATAACTGAATATCCTCATCTGTTTTCTGTTAGGCCCGCCAAGTTACTGAGGAAGGAGTCTTGGGAGCTGGTGTGGGATGTGAAGTGCAGGAATTCGTGCAGTTTCCCCATTATTTATAAATGAAAAAACCAGGATCACTGAAATAAGCTAAAAAGATTGTTACTCAGACCACATGCTACTTGCTAGCAAATTGGCACTGAGCCCCAAAAGAAAAACTGTGATCAAGCAAAGCAGAATCATGTCTCCTTTTTAATGCTACCTGAACAAAGCATATCTTATCCATTTTCCCTTTTCTTTTTTTTTTTTTTTTCTGGTTCAATTTTCCATCTAAAGAATATGACAGTATATCTGAACTTCTTGTCATGCCCAGCTTACGATTCTTGAAATTTATTTTTCATGTATTTGAAAACACATATCTGGCCAGAGGTTTCCAAAATAGCCTTCTGCCTTTCCTTTTCACAATATGCAAGTTATTATACTACCCTTACTACATTGGAGAAGCCATAGTAATAAATATATAATTTAATAGGGATTTTTCTAGGAGGTTTTTCCTGTGTGACCTTTTCTTAAACTTAGTTTCTCTTCTTTTCATCCCTTCTGAAAAATTAACATGAAGTGATGAGAAAGAATTTGGTACAAAGTAGTTTAATAACGTTATCATCCAGGGTACTGGCTATTTTTAAGACCTGTTATTTCGTATTTTGCTCTTCTCCATCACTTTCCTCTACAAGTCAGTTCTGGTTGTGTCTGAATATCACACACTGGAAATCTGATCCATCTGGAAAACAAACAAAAAAAGGGAAGGGGAAACTATAGAAAACTTAACAAATCCACCTTGATATGTTTTCCATTAAGGCCTTTTTTTTTTTGGGTCATGTGGATAACAAGGCATCTAAATTCATATTACAGAAAGATGGGATTTGTGTCCTTATATGAATATTTACATCCCTTCTTGCCTGAAGGAAATGAGCTGCATCATGATACAATTGTTCCCAGGCATGCCATAGGATCACTCCCTTTTTCCAAGAGGGTTGATAAGGCTCACATCTCTGTCCTCATTGCCTCCCCTTCTAAATAATAGCCTTGCTGCTCAGAAGCTTCCCTTGCACAGAGATTTTCTAAAAGCAAAAAGAAAACAGGTGCTGAAGAGTTTGTATTTTCCATGCAGTATTGGTTTTGCTGAGCATCAGCATTAATGTCATATGCAATAGTGTATTTCTATTGCTTATATGTGTACAGGCTATAATTTTGTAATTTGCTGGTTTATACTGTGAATCAGTGTTTTTCAATACCATTTTTAGTGTGCAGCTCTTCCTAAAAGATTTGAGATAGACCAGTTGCTGTCTATGGAGCTCCCAATGCCAGTTACATCCCGAGTTAATGCAGAAGCTTTTGGGCTTTTTTTTCCCCAACAAAATGGTCTCTGAAAGTTTAGGATTAGTAAGGAAAGTAGGAAGGGGGGAATAAGAGAAGACAAGGGTGGCAATGTGTTCTTTCTGGAGAATGTGTTAAGAGGCAGGACAGTTCTCCAGGCCTGGCATATTGAGGGTTTGTATCATTGGGAAAGCAGCTCTCCTCTATAAATTACTGTGATGATAAGGAGAACACATATCCTGCTCCTCCATCTAAGGAAAAATAGCCTGCATTTGTTTTTCTTCCATAATTATCTTTCCAGATACACATTCTCTGACAACATAATGACTTGAAATGTACCCCAACTAGTCTCCATGTTCAAACATTTCAAACTCTTCATATTTGAATTAAGTGAACAGTAACTGAGACAGAAATAATTCTTATTTAGATGTTAAAAAGGGATTAAAACCTAAATAAATATGTTCAAACTCCTACATGCAGAAGCCAGAGTAGTCATTATTCCCCATTGCTAGGGTGGGTGATGCTTTCAAGACCAGGCTCTTTGAGAACCCCCATTGTAGAGACATTGGAAAAGAGGAGGATGTGTTCTGGAGGCTCATTATCACAAAGCAAGGCCAAATACGAGGCTTTTTTATTCAAATTCCATTGCTTCTGTCAAGTCCATATATTTTATTGTGATTACACTTTTATAGAAAGGATAATTTAAATTATGACCCCACATACCTAGAACATCAGAAAGGCAACAAAAGAACATCTGGAAGGCAACAAAAAAGAAACTACCACATAATCAGCACTTCTGAGGCTCCCCAAACCACCTTTCTCTAAGATGCCAATTTTTTCCCCTCTTGGGTGTGAATTTTTCAGCCATCTAACCTATTATAGTCCTTCAGCCCTCTGGTATGAAGCAAAACCACAGGATCATGCATGGTACTTTTAAATCACAGACAACTTGACTTGGGAGGCAGGAATACAGCACAGTGCTGAGAGGTTGTTACGATGTTGTCCTGCCAGGTTATACCACTAGTTCCTGCTTTTACAAATAATACTCAGGATAGTGTTTTGTAATAATATAAACTTGAAGCCACAAAAGCATGCTGAGGCCAGATCTTCCAGAGAGAAAAGTTCACAAATAATTTGACTTCTTCTGCTCCGAAGTGTCTCCAAGGTAAATTTGGTTGCTATTCTCTTGGATTCACAGAGGTATGATGAGTCCTTTTTTTCTTTCCTTTTCTTTCTTTTTTTTACTTTTTTTTTCTTTCCTTTCCTTTCCTTTTCTTTTTCTTTTCTTTTTTTTTTTTCTTTTTTTTCTTTTTTTTTTCTTCTTAAGAGATCAGGCATTCAGAGGTAAATGCTCTCCTTCTGGTTCTGTGAAGAGCTTTTACATTTCAGTGGTCATACCATTGTAATAAGTGAAACCAAGAGACCATCTGGTCTTCTATTTGATCTCTGGTAATGGCCAGTACCAGATGCTCCAGAGGACAGAACCGCAATCCGCAGCCGAATAACCAGACAACAAGAGAAGGGTTTTTTAGCTTCTGTCAATTAGTGGCTCATTTATGCCTTATAAAGTGAGCATTTTTTACTTATTTTACTTTTTGCTATCCAATAATCTTAGTCTTTAAATTGTTCAGCATTATTTTGGCCTTGGATTCTAGAAATACGAATGGTAGAAATACGTTTCTTATCATGTGTTACCTTTTTCAAGGATTTATTTCACCTTTATATTTGACAATAGTCACAGGACTCTATGTTTTATGATATAAAGGCACTAGCCATTGCAGATAAGTTACCAGTATTTGTTCCAGTGACCATCCTGTACTTCAGCTTGGACTTTGGGTTTCACCCTAGTTCACTGGGAATTTAGTTTTGTACTGATTAGAATAGAAACTAGAAAGAATCTTAATATATACTAAGGCTGAATTTACAAGAAGCTACTGTTTGAGTGGGCCTTGCTTTGATGCAGGTCAGACATAGTATTGAATCCAAATTTATAATTCAGAATTATTGAGTCTAATTAGTAGCTCAGATTCCAAAGGCTTTGTTGATCTCATTTGTGTCTAACTGCATGTTTTTACAGCCTTTGCCATAGCAAAATGCCACTTTCATTAGAACCTCTTGGAGGTTTTGCTGTACCAACTGCTTAATAACAATTTCTAGTTTGCAGGGGTTTGAATTAAGCACAAGCTGGTTTGATTCCAGGCTGCTATTTCCAACTAATGTGTTACAATGAGCTATTGCTGGCAAGGCAGTGGGGCGTTCTCAAGTCAGAAATGGTTTGTATATTTTATGTTGTTATTTTTCATTTTTAATAATATCCTTTGTTTTCCCTTTCATGCCAGAATGGTGAACATTCTTATCTTGTAAAAATAAAGAAATTTGATGCACTGATGGCGTCAAGAACTTCAGAGCTGAGTCTCTGTATTGCAGCCAGGTGATGGAGAGTCCGAGCTGTGCATCCCAACTAACCAAAGGGGTATCCATGCCTTATGACATCATGCTTAGCAATAAAAGCTGTGAGAAAGAAGGAGAGGGGATGTCTGGAGTTATGGAATCTGTCTTCCCAAGTAACCTTTATGGGTAATGAACTTGGCTGAACACTTGCCTCCAGCTGGAAAGTAATGAATATATTTATTTTGCTTTGATTTTATGTATAGCTTTTGTTTTCTCTGCTGAACTGTCTTTATCTGAACCCAGGATTTTCTTCCCTTTTGCCTATCCCATTCCTCTCCCCCATCCCACCACAGGGGAGCAAGTGATTTTTTGGGGCTTATCTTCCTACTGGTTACTCCCCAACAAATACTTTAAAAACTCAAGTATCCTTCCCAAACAGATATTGACCTCTTGGATTACCTTTCAAAAACTGCTCAGACTCCCAAATTCCAGAGGTCTTTCAGACCATTTCTCAGATATTTAGATCTGCTTTTTTCTACCTTTGCTGTGCTTCATAATTTTCTCTTTTCATTTTGATATTCACAAAAAGATCTAAGAGTGAAAATGATGGTTTTGTTTTTCCATTAAAAGATTATCAGATAAAGAACGGTTCACAAATCAGATCTGCTGTCTAGCCAGAAAAGGATGATAAAGAATTAATTAATATATGGGAAGAGCATGCAGTAGAACATGATTTCACTTCAAAATGCACAGAACCAGCACATTTATGACAGATTTACTTTGCAGCTACTTCAGGGAACACAATATAAAAATCTGATGCATAAATGGAGCATTAGTGCAAAAGGCATTGAAAGTTAACTGCAGCATTGTGAGGTGTAATTCTGTCCAGTCTATAGGAAACTTATTGATATCAGACAGCAGCGAAGTCTCTGCTGCTTCATGGCAGAGTCACGGCTGATTTGGCTTCATATAGAGCCACGTGTGTACATAGATGAAAAATTCATGGGCGCTCTAGAAAATCATCATCAGCCTTTTGGACAGGCTTAATGTGCAATCTGCTGTATTGGTTTGGATGCAAATTTGGCAGGTTTGAGAGGCTTTTGGTGTACAAGTGTAGATGCAGATCAGTTCCTGGGTAATGAAACATGCAAATGCTGCCTCAGCTTAGTTAGAAGGTGATGTCTAGGTGCAGTTCTTCCAAGCCCTGTGTAGCATGGGCATTTCAGAGTATGTCATATGTTAGAAATCACCCAGATTGCACAGAAATGCTAAAGAAATCAGTTGTTTTTCTTTTACTAAACACAAAGTTACCATGGTTTTCAGCTCAGCTTTGTGAAAATGTATCAGCAATTTTTACAAATCACTGCAAGTAGTAGAGGGGAGGGGAAGAAATAAGTAAAAAAAAATCTTTCCAGCGTGAATATTTACTGTGGCATAAAAAGATATTGATTCTCACTGTGATTAACTTCAAAGAATCCTTTGACAGTAAAAAAGCCAATGACAAATCGGCACAGGAAAGGGATGAATGAAAGGAATAGGTTTTCAATACACACATAACCTAAATCATGGCCTCAAGTCACCAGATGGCTCAAGGGATTAGCAATGCTATGTAGTCTTTTCACCTTCTCCGGTTCCCTCCCATTCAAGCAACAGGTTCAAATGTTCAAGTAAGCAGCATAAGCATCCAGACAGACACAATTTAAATGATCTTTAGCTACAACAGGCAGTGTAGTAAGTGTGGTCACTGCGAAGTAGTGTTACCTCTGTGAGAATAATTATATGCTGGGGATGTGTGAGTGTTTCTTTGTTTTCATTTGGGTTAAATTGAAATCTTTCCTTTGAAATGTTTCAGTTTATTTTCAGGCTCTTTTAAAATGTCATTATATTTATGGTCATTTCGTAAATTTTGAAAAGAAGCACCATCCAGAAAAAAAGCAGTGCAGTTTAAAACCTGTTAGAAATCACAGAATTGTTTGCTTCAATTAGGAAAGACAGATGTGAACTATAAATCTGTGAACTAACAGAAGTTATATGATTCTGATTCTTCATTTTTAATATACAGTGTTCTGTCAGAAATGTTTTGATGAATTTTGCTTCCGGTCCTATTGTTTTCTTAGGGTAACACATGCACATATCATAGAAGTATGATCACGACTGTTAGTAAATTAAAATCCTTTAGGAATCCTTAGTAAACTACACACTATAGACAGCTTCCTATTTAAGACATCATATGAGAAATTGTGGAGTAAAAGCTGTTGAGAAGTTACCTTTTCCTCTATGTTTGTAGGGCTTGCTGAGTAGAGAAATAAGATACTTTAATCCTTTTAATGAGATCTAGAGGCTATGTTTCAATAGCATGAAAATCAATAACCAAAATCATTGAGCATGTTCTATATTTAAGTTAACAGTGATGAGTGAAGTGAAAAACAAGACCAAAACAAAAACCAAACAAGTAACAATGGAGAAAAAGCTTAGACAAAAAGCTACTGAGGTTTGCATATAAATTAGCCCTGAATATTGTACCATTTATTCTTTTGTGACACTCCTTCAATTAAAAAAATATGTGTCTAACTTGAATTTTATGCTATTCATGCTCTGCTAGAACTAAATTACTTTCTTTTCTTCAATAAAAGTAACAGTTTACCTTCTGCAAGACAAATGCAGAAGTAGATTTTGTGCTGCAAATTTTATAAACCTCTACTTACTCCTTTTGCTCAGTTACTTGCCTTCTGAAATTACTTGCTTGTACCTTGCCTAATTTTTGCAGCTAGCTGCACTACAGTGTATGATTTATACTTCAGATTCTAAAACATTTATTTACTTAAACATTCAGGCAACTTCTTTGTGTTACATCAAAGTTTATTTTGCAAATCTTGACCTTTCAAGATGATATACTGGCCCCACTAGCACCACTGGCAAGGTTGTTTTGGGCTTGAAAAGAGGGCAGGTTACTCTCAAGGATGCTGTTTTGGTAAGGCTGCAGCACTCCTAGGGAGCTCCTATATTCAGATTAGATCCATATTGCCTAGGATTTCACTCTTATTTTTTTTTCCTAGTACATGCTAATGGTACCTCTCAGATACCAGTACCTATTCAACAGGTGAGCTGTGATATTTGAGTACACCAGTACAGGTAAAGGACAAAGTTTGAGCTAAGCCTTACTGACTCTTTTAAGTCACAACATAATACAATGTAATTTGTGACTTAGGGCAATTCACTGCCCTCCCTCCTTTCCCCCAAGGATGTAAGTGGTGTGATTGCAGATTATAGGGCACAGACTGGCAAATCTCCAAAACTGTGGGAACCTCTGAAAGTCCCTCCCTACTTAATCACCACACATATCCTCTAGAGTCAAGGTCCTTCTCTTTTCCTGTACTATATAGGAACATGGAGAGCAAGGAAGAGGACTTCTCTGTCCTTTGCTCCTTTATAATGAGGCTGTCCCATTTATATTAAACAAAACCAGAGAAGACAAGGATGCTCCACTTGAACAACAGTCCCTGATTCTGCTTGGAGCTTTCAATAAATAATTGCTTTGTGCATAAAGAAATCATTAGATTAAAAGTTTTCATGGAAGAGAAGTTCAAAACAATGTGACAGTCATCACTGAGCAAGTTCAATACTGAATAAGCAAATGTTTTGCTCAGATTCTCTTTACTTATATGGTTTTGCCATTATCAGGATAACTAATGAACCTAGAAGAAAAGCACCAGGAAAATAAATAATGTAATGTAAGCTAATCTTGAATACCGTTTGGCTTTTAGAAGCAGGAATATCAGACTGAGCTGAATGTTCAACAAGGTCTGCATAGCAAATCATCAAGCACTACACAAGTTCACAGCAATTCACCTGAGAATAGGGGTTCACATCTCAATAATCCTCTTTTGAGACTCTTTTTCAGGTTTTTCACATTTTGTCTTAAGCTCATTTTCTGCTATTTAATACTTTATAAGCAGCAGACTATCTTGTTTTTTCTTTTAGAACTTTGCTTTGTAATCTTCCTTGGAACTTGCTGGATTTTTTCCCCATTATATATCCAGTGTATCGTGATACCATCATGCCACTTACAGCATGAATTTCAGTACACTTGCAAACTTAACAGTTTTAAGTGCAATTACTGTGATGTATTTGGCAGACATATGAGCCTACATTTCTTATTTGGGAAAGACTTCTAGAAGTTCATGAGTTAATCAGCAGAGACAAATCATGCTGACATTGAATGCATAAAGTTTGCTTTGTGTTTCTGCATTGCTTCATAAAACTTGATCACACACTGGTACACTGAGAGTGGTCAGTTTTTAGCATCTCCTGCTTTCCCTGGTTATCATGGGCTTCTTTTGACTCTCTGAAATACATGCATCATCCTATATCAGCTAAAGGTTCAATTCAAATAAAAAGGGGGGGTTGGTCTGTTAGTCTTCAATCATTTTAGCCTAGTATGTTGGTTTCTGTGAAGTATATTCTGTAATAAAGTAATGCTCAGTTTGAAAGTTGCAGAACTGGTATCTAAACAGAAATTTACTGTAGTCACAGTATTTCTACATGAACTGTTTATTGACGTGCAGAATGTACAGCTATGGACTCTAACCGTGGACAACAAAATGTAAGACATAAATGCTTTTTGTTAAAATATACTTTTTAGTCCTTCTCTGAGTGCTGTCAGTATTGTTTTAAAAATATTTGAGTCTCAAAATTTGTTTTAGATGAAAAACCCCTTAAAAATGTAACTGAAAGACTGTAAAGTTTGGCCCCCCCAAGTTCAGTGTCAATATCGTCTGTGCTAGACTTATTTTGAAACTGGGGAGTTTTGGACAATTTTGCAGTTGTTCTCAGATTACAATAAAATACAAACCAGACTCCAGAAATGTGCACGTTATTGTTAGCCTGTGTCAGCTCTGGGCTCATAAAATAAATTCGAAACTGCAACTTTCCAGCAGTAAAGGTCTCAGACCACTCACTGTTCAGGGCCATGTGAGATGAAATGGAGTTGGGAGGAACACTCTTTTTAGAGGTGGGCACAGGCCATGTAAACAGATGTGTCTAGGCTGAATGGGGAGCCTGAATGGTGGCATTGTTCCCTGCCTTCCCAGGCTCCCTCCCACCCTCCCTCCCTCCCAGTAGGGACCCGGCACAAGTCCCACTCCCAAGATGAGAGCTTAAACTCTGCCTGTTACAAATCAAGGGAACTGGAGAGCACCGAAGTTTTAAGTCTATCAAATACCACACTTGCTCACCTCCCCAGAGCCATACCAGAGGCATTCCTGAGCAGTTTATAGGAGGGGGTTTTTTTCCTAACAATATGGCAGAATTAATTTTAAACAGACACTTTCAAAGTTTATCCAGTGGGACTTTTGCATTTCATAATTCATTGTAGTTTATTTTTGAAAGTTGTCTGTGACGTGATGAACATATAAACAGTATATTATATATATATATATATATATGATACTGTTCAATAGCTTTACATTAAGTACATTCCAAGAAGGAAGACTCAGGAGATACTACAAACATATTTTATGCAATTACATATGCTAAAGTAAAATCTTCTAAACTAAACTTCTAAGCTGATTGTAGGGACACAATTCAACAGTGTTGATAGAAGTTCATCCTTTAACCCCCATGCCGCTGCTGAGTTTCTATATGCATGTTCATGGATTTATTTCACTGGGAGCTGGTATTGTGGAATACTTGCAAAGATCATATATAAGAGCATTTGGAAGCTTGCCCAGGTTGCTTTAAGTAACCCCAGGGACAGAGAGTTGTGTGATTTCTGGGGCCTTTGTAGGGAAGAGGCAGAAGCAGTAACTTAATTCTAGTTTAAGGGTTTAACTAGACTTTGTTTCATGGAGATAAAACAGCAGAGTTGTCCCCAGTTATGTTCAGAAACTAAAGCTATTAATGAAATAAATGAAACTTATAAACTGAAGTTATCATTAAATATTCAAGTTCAGTAACTTGTTATTCATTAAATACATGCTGTTGCATTCTGCTGCACAGGAGTGGTGGTTTTTCCTCCCCCTTTTTAGTGATAAAAGTTTGTAATCCGTGTATTTCAGATTTGTAAATTCTATCATTGTGCCAACTGTGTGCATGAAGGTCATGAATGCATTTTATAGGCATTCATTCATTTCTGTGAAATGAAGCATGTCAAACATCACCAGAACAGAAAATGAGAAAGTGAAACAGAAGAAAGAGGGTAAAGGAATGTATGTTTTGTAAGTGCCAGTTTGCATTTCTTTCATAGTCAAAAATTAGATGTAATTTCTCTGTAACAGCTCAAAGGGCACACAAAGTCATAGGTCTAGTTAATTTTCTGACCCTAGAGTAATTTTTTTTGTATTAGCAGTGGCTTGAGGAAGCAAAATGAACCCAACAGCATGCTTTAAACAGTATTTCAGGGTCACCCTGCCAGCATTCAATTTGCAGTTCTGCTGTAAATCTGCCACCATAGGCAATGTACAGGAGTGTGCTCAATCCCTTTTTTGGCTGGGATAAGACTCGCTTGTTTATTTTTTGGCACACTATTAGAGTCTAGTTTGTTGTGGCTATTTTTTCTTTCAGTACTATGATTTTGTCTCAAAAATAGTGATAGGGAATAAATAAGGTGGCCTGATTTAATTTCTTGTTCTGCCACACACGCTGACTTTGTGTCCCCTGTTGTTAATAGATTTAATAGGATTTTGGCATGAAACTAAAGAAGAGGAGGGAGGAAGGGATGAGCTGCAGAGAGTGCTGGTGCCTTTCTCAACCAAAAAGTGATGTCAGGCCTATCAGCCTTCTCTTTAGTCCTTCCTGACAGAGCTAGAGGCATTTCTCTATACATGAGTGTGTCTCATGCATTCATGAGGCTTTTTGACACCACAGCCTCTTTTGTTATGAGATAGATCAGAGCTCTGCCCTTCTCCCAGCTGCCATATGGTGCAGTGGAAAGGGGCTTTCAAAGGGAGAGCAGGACTGAGGAGCTGAGGCAGGGAGAAGAAAGTGATTGAACAGCAGCAGATGAGATTGATTTATTTTCACAGTGAAGAAGGCAAGTTACTATGACTGGTGGAGAGAGAGGGAAGGGAGGGGGGTGCCTTAGAATAGAAAACTGTCTCCAGAGGAGGGGAACAGGCTGTTGGGGTGGCAGCCATGTTGTGCTTGTTCTCCAGGCACAGAGCTTGAAAATAAGCATACACATTTTTGTTAGTAATGCTGGCTGAGAAAAGCTGAGAAAGTATTATACCCCATGTGCCTCAGCACAGGATCTCAGCTGCCTCAGCCCGGCTCAGATTTTAGATTTCTCTGAGAGTGAAATCTTTCTGCCCTACCATGTGTGCATAACTGTCAAGCTTTAGTCTGACAATGTTAGAAGAGTCCAAAAAATATTTGTCTTCACCATGGTGTTTGGAAAAGGACTGTTTAAAGGGAAACATCAGATGATAAATTCTTCTCTCTGTTTAGTGAGTGCAACTAAACAAAAATCAACTGAGTTTTTCAGACTTATAAGTCATTACCCTGTTTTACCAAGGTGACTTCCTCCATTAAAGAAGAATAATTAACTGACTCAAATTTACTATGTGCTATTTTTCCTGTCTTTTACTTCATTCAGCTTCAAAAGGAAGTCTGTTTCACACCTGCTTGCAACCACTTTGACTTCCAGATTTCGTGACCAAATATTTCAGCTTAAAAAAGAAAAAAATTATATGTGTGTATCTTAATCAAAAGAATTTCTTATTGAGATTTCTTAAATTGTGTGGCAAATTGGACTTTGATGTCAGCATACATCAGAAAATTACATGTAAGGACACACTTCTCAAAATTTAGCAAAAATTCTGATAAAACTGATTGGAATTGCAGTTTTTATTCCCAGAAGAGTTATTAAATCTGTGTAATATTTTAATATTCCTGTGGGACTGAACTAAATTATGCAGAATGCACAGGAAGGGAATCAACTATATTACCTGGAAATTTTGAAATGTTTTGTTTTAAATACATTTAAGGTCATTTTCATTCTCCTGAACTGCTTCAAGAGGGTTATGGAAATTACAGTTCAAGGGACATGTTAGAGGACTGGGAAGATCAAAGATAAAGACCATTTCCACAGGAAGGTAGGATACATGGATGGAAGAGGCTATGAGAGGGATGTGGTACAAGTTTAAAAAATTGTGCTTGGCACAGTAGCTAGGGAACCATTAGTCACTATTCCTCAAGTAAATGACTGGAAGACACCCAATACCAATTTAAAATAAAAATTTTGAAATAGATCAGGTAAAATTTTTAATTTCACTATGCATGATTAAATTGAAGCTTTTATTGATACTGTAAATTCTGAAGGGCAAAAGTATAGATGGGTTTAAACAGATTCATTTGAAGAAGAATAATGTTGATATTACAGTACCTCAGATGCTAAGTGTAGCTCGGGAAGTCCTAGAAATGGTGCATTTTGGGGAATTAGGACATGTCAGAAGAGGCAATTAATTTCTAGTTTTCTTGTATCATTTTACCTCTTCTTCTGATCACTGAAAATGCTCAAATATATATGAGATTAACATTTTATGGGGCCCAGTATAATTTTTCTTTTGTTTTTATAAAACATTTATCAATTCCAGTAAGCTGGGCTCTCTTGTTACTCTGTTTATCCAGTTGCGTACCATTCATATGTTTAATTCTGTATTTCACTTTTGAGGTTTGACTGGAGGGAAGATATAGAAGCATTTGGGAGATGTATCAGAAATGAAAGGTTGCCTCAAAGGGGAATACTCCAGTCCACATCCCATGAGACAATAAGGGAAGCTCAAGTGCTTCCTGAAAGAGACTCTAAACAAAATACTACTTTCCTAAAAAAGTAACTGCTTGACTTGGATTTGACATAAGATTATGTTTTAAATTGAAAAAATGGTGGTTTTTTTAAATAAATAAATTACAGATTTTGTTGCAGATAAATATACAAAGTTTGATGTTTCCATTTCCCAAACTGTGCTGCTTAAGTTCGTTTATTGACTATTGCCGATGGCAACAGAGCTGTTGGGACAGATCACACATGTCCACTGAAACACTGTAGTACTCGGTGTAGAGAAACAGGATTGTCCTTTCCCACTTTTCCCTGGTCAGAGGAGGTGGAGAAATGCCAGTCTGAATTGCATTGGCTTGGATTCAGCAATGCTTTTGAGTGAGAGTCAGCAAAGCTTGTTTTAAGTTAATGATGGTGATACACACAGCCCTCATGGAGAGCATGTGCAAGGGATCATGTTCCCCTTTTATGCACTTGTCAGCCCTTGAGAAAAGTAGAATGAGATGAATAAAATCACTTCACCAAGATTATTTCTGAGAATTTCTAAATGAGTCATCCAAGTTTCATGTCTTTCATAACTTAAATTATCTATATAATTGTGCTTTTCCTTCTGCAAATAAAAACATATGCAAATGAATGAAGGAAAGGAAAACAATTTTTTTGTGAGCAAGTGGTGGTCACAAAAGAATTACTGAGTTACTTGTTATTGCAATTTTTTCTGTCAAGTGAAAAGATGTTGCCATTGCTAATCATCTTTAAAAATACTGCTGCTTTTTGAAAAATGAAAAGCAGCATTTGAGCTAAATTCTAACTATGCATGGTAAATCATTGTTAGTCACAAACACATTTATTCAGTATTCATCCTCTATAGCTAATTTTACAGTAGGAAGAGAATGATAATTTTATATAAAAGAACAGAGAGGTAAGTATTTTTTTTCCTTCTTTTATCACTATTATTGTCATTGTTTTGACTAATGTTTTCACTTAAGGAATGAAGAAATGCTCTGCTGGGTGACACTGGTGGCCTAGCTTCCAGGAGTGCTATAGGGAAGGACACATGAGCTTTTGTACTTCCAGAAGTCCAGTCCCCTCAGTCCCTGGACTTCCAGAATTGTGGTACTGTCTGGTTTAGGACTAGGCAGGCATGTACCCCTTTAAATCTATTTGATGATCTTTTGACCATGAGTTTGTCTAATCCTTAACCTGCTAATACCTCTAGACAGAAAATTGAAAATACAAATAACTAATGTGAAAGAGTACATTCTTATAATGTTTAAGTCAATGTTTTACAATGCAAAGGAAATTGTTTATTAAAACACACCATTTAATATGTTTTATGGGATCAAAGAATTTGATCAAATAACTCTTGGTTTCCATGTAAGATTTAAACCAACTAGCATAATTTTTGATATTCAAATAGACAGATTTACAATTTAAGATATAACATATATAGCTATGAGTTTAATTGTCTCAAGAATGCCAAATACAATAAAACAAACCAAAAATGAAATGTTCCTAAATTTAATTGAAGAGAGTTGAAGTACTTAACACCTTGCCATATTCTAAGTAATCTGCTTATGCACTATCATATGGTCATGACACACAAGTGAAGTGATATGTTCTTAACAAGGTCAAGCAAACTATTGAAGAGTTTGATTTTCTTAAGGGCTTGGTCTCAAGTACAGATTAGAAGATAGAATACAAATTGCAATTCCTTTAGACACATGTCTTTGTTCCTAAAATTAGTCTCTATGCATTATATTTGGGCTATCTGGTAAAACTTCCTTATTCATCTAGGCAGAGAAGGAGCTACAATCTTGGTGCTTCAAGGGTAGGTAAAGCATGTTAATTCATGAAATGTTTCAGCAGCCTCATAATATTCCCCGTGTGCCTTGCTTGTGAAACTGTATTGCAAATCGACAATAATTGTATTGCATGGGGGTAGTTCTGTCCAAAACTAGTAGTTTTTTTAAAAAAGGATGCTAAAGCATCAAAGATATCTTGCTTCAGGTACCACAGCTACAGAGAATCCTAAGGCCATATGATCCAGACTAATATTTATCCATAAGGATATGACATTTATCTTGATTTTCACTGAATCCAGAGTTTTAGAAAATCATTTGACAGGACATCGGACAAGAATTGCTCTACTCAGGCATCTCAGTGCAGGATTTTGAGTAGCACAGAAGTGTCACAACGCATTTGATTTCAGTTGCTGTTATTCATGTATGGTTTTGACAATGAAGGCATTATTATATCAGATTTATTCAAGTACCCTAATTTAGCATCTCATCACTTTATAAAAATGATGTCCTGTCAACAACAGCAATGACAGCAAGAAGTATGGGATATCGGTAGAAAGAGATGCATATTTTATATTTAAACATAATGTGATATACTTAGAGCCTGTGGTACATATTGTTTTGAATTTTTTCAGAGAAGTTAACTGAGAGCACTCATTGTATCTTGAGAGCCTTGCAGCCTCCAGATAGGTTATTGCTGCAGTTTGGAATTGGAATTGCTCTTGAGTCTTGCCTGGTATAAGAGGATTTTGGGAGAAAGGTTTCTCATTGATGATACTCAGAGAAAACAACTGCTCACAAAGGACTAGGCAGCTTATATTTTATCAGAGAAACATTTAAAAGTTATGGATAACAGTACTGAAAACTTATGTTTGGAGATGCATACACAACAAAGTTGCAAGTTCTTTCCTGCAGTGAATGGAAGAATTTTTGGAACACTTAATGTATCACCTATTGCTACAAATCCTTCTCATTTTAGCAGTATTAATTCAGCAAGACTGAAGTAAATAGATACGGCATAGCTAAACTAATGCAGTAAATTTCTAGGAGAACAGTACCCCACAACTTGACACTAGCTAATCCTATGCTTGTGAGGGAAACCTGCTTTTCATTTTGTACCCAAAATTTCCAACAGCAAGATGAATCCAGCTTACAGGTATGGCAGACAATGCCTAAGCTAGCATTTCTGTTTCCACTTAGCCTTTACAAGCATAATTTCTGTTAAGGAATTATGCCTGTAAAGGCTGAGTAGAACTCTGCTCTCCAATTAAAACAAATTGTTTTAATTTTAAATATAATAATTTTTTGATAGCAATGAAATAGATCAGTAGAATACAAGCAGAATGCTTAAAAGATTCTTAGGGATTCTTTAAGTCTATGTGGGAAATAAAACATTCTTATGTAAAAATTCTTATTCCTGAGTTAAAGGCATTATCAAAACTGAGTAATATAGATTATCCTTGGTACTGAAGCAGAAGAAATTGGTAGAAATTATGACACTTGAAAATGGTTTAACATTCAGTCATTCTTAAAAATAAATTTTCTTTCTTTTTTTTTTTTTTTTTTAAGACACTATGTAGAAAGAGCCAATTCCTTTCCCTGGAAACTCCTGGGTTCTCAGCTACTTTTGTTGAAAGCAGTCTCTTACATGACTTTACCAACTTAAGTTACAAGATTTTGCAATGTTCAGACTTTCATAAACATTTTAGTGTTGCAGTTAATTAAAAAAAAAAAAAAGACAGTATATGCATCCTTATATCTGAAAGTGTCCAATGCTTTTACACATAACATATCTTTAAAGAAAATGATAGTGGTTTTGTCCATGGCATTGCCCATGCTGAGATATGTGGTATCCTGAACTGTGTGGGCTGGGAAGGAAAAAAAATATGGAAGGACTACCTTTCATGCTTAATGCCCAATAAATGTTAGTGCATTAAATAATTAATTTGTGTCCAGCTTCATTACTCATTCTGCTCACTGCATCCTATTTCATTGATCTCTTATAAGCTGGAAGTGTACTTTGGTTTGTTATCAAGGTTTAAACTTTCTGCCAGATGTGTTCTGCTACATTCTGGAAAAAACACCCAACCTCGAACATGAGTCTTGTCATTTTGTCCCCAAGTTGAGCACAGGTCAGTGGCATTCATTTTTACAGCCTTGAAAGATGCTTTAGGTAATTCCTTAAACAAAACCAAACATAAGCAGAGGCCATATTTCACAGATAGCTCTAAAGTCAAACAAGTCCCCATTTCATTACCTAGTACAGTGCAGTAAGTACATTCAGCCTCTGAACAGAAACACATTTCTTCTGCTATTTCAACCCTACAACACATTGAAGCATCCCTGTGGCCAATTAAAGTAAGATGAAAAAATCCCATCTAATGAGAAGCAGGATATTATCCTGTTTGTCTCTTTTATGGTGACACATGCCTTCTGATGTTAAGGCTAGACCATATAGCTCTTTCGTCACATAATAAGTAACTAAACACTTAGTCCTCTGAATCTCCCCTCTTCCTGTCCCTGCTCCTTCCTCTCTGACCCTCAGAGGACCTGAGTAAAGAGCAAAAGAAAGGGAAAAAGAAGACTTACATGTGCTAGGATTTAGATTCTGGCAAGAGACATTATATGGAATTCATTTCCTGGCACATAATTTACATGTCCAGTCCTCTCTCCCACTCCTTTTCTTTCTCCCACCCTTCCCCCCGGAGTGAGCTGTCTTCTCACTCTGCAGTGCTTGCTGCAACTTCCTGCTCTGTGTTTGCTTTCTATTTTCATATCCATGGGAAAGGAGTCTGCTGTAGCACAAGGCTGCTATACTGCTCCTGCCCATGCTGGTCATCACTGCCACTTTTAGCTTAGGCCACAGGTATTTGGACTCCATTAAGTGATGGGGAAACTATCCATCAAATTACAGTCATTAAATTTTAGCCAAGTCAGCTGGAGAAATTTCCTCTTTGAGGTTTTAACTTTCTGCTTGCAAGCTCCAGACAAAATAAAATAATTTTCAATTTTAAATATTTAATCTAAATCCTGATTTAGGGTTTTATTTCTGGGGAAAAGAGTTAAGTCCCCCTTGCTCATTAAAGGGCTCTCTGTTGTGAATCTTTGATGCTGCTTTGGGCAGCTCTGCTACTTTGATCCTCTTAGAAACAGGCTCATTACAACATCCACCTCACAGAGTAACACTTCAAAGCTTTGCAAAGGACAAAGGGAGGAATTTAGAAACAGAGCCAAGTGGCTCTCAAGTATCTTGACTAAATTAACTTTGTATTAAGTGTTACTGGCCCAGCTGCAATTTTGAGAGGAGGAAACAAAGCAGTAACTCTATGTGTTTCATTCATGCATTTTATATCAAACTAATAAATATACTTGAAATCTTCTAGGACTCTCTGCCACAGCATCTGCTAAACAAGCAGATACCATAGTTGCTGAATCAAAGTTAGCAGTTGCTCTGAAGATGTTAAAAAGGCAGATTGACGTTGTCAATTGACTTGATTTATATTGTTCAGAATGATAGAGCGAATATTAATCAACTAGTGCGATTAACAGGGGAAATAGGCAGTTCTCAGAATCATTATCTCCAGAACCAGCAGTAACCACATTCATCTTCAACACTTTCAGATCTATCCTTGTTGTAATGATTAGCATTATGGGCCATTCTCCAGCCTTAATTTATTATTTCTGACGTGTTTGACTTAGTACTTTAGTCAGGAAGTCATTACTGTTACAATATACTATTTTCACTATGTGCTTTCAGCACAACCTGCAGTGCAGTGCTATTAACACAAGCCTCTTAGGCAGTCTTGTCCCAGTGAAGGTGCAATGGCAATTAGAGAGCTCAGCCATACCCTCAGTGTCACAGTCCTGCTGCCTAGCAGGAGTGGGCAAATCAGTCTAGCCCTAGGGGGTGACTGTGAGCTTAAACTCCCATTTTATATTGCCATAACCCCTGCCATGAGAAGGGTTCTTACTTTTGAAATATCAGGTGATGCTGGTTTAGGTGGTAATGATTCCTAACATAAACCCTTTGCATAAGGTGCTGTAAGTCAAATGCAAAAACCCCTCTATTTGAAAACCTCTATGTTGGTCTCTCTCAAAGACAGCAGAAAGACTTTCAGTTGAAAGTTATGATTTTATTATTTATTCTATTTATTCTGCCATTTGAATCCTTTACCAGGAGGTTTCTCTGAACAAATCAGAGTACCATTTTCTGAGATCCTACTAAAATAATCTAATCTTGTCAATAGTTCGCTACGCTTGAGACATTATTTCAAAAATTCTCCTCTAACTAACAGGTGTTTTACAGTACTGAGTGTTACAATGCAAGTTGTGCTTCTGCTTTGAAAGTGTAGTAAGAGTGTAATAAACAGAAAAAAATCACCAGGAAGCCTGCACCTCTTAGGTTGCAGGATGGAGGGTGCAGATAGCTGCCATTTATCAAGGTTAAACCATGTTCATTACATATTTTATTGCTCCAGAAGAACTGTCATAGTACCTTGCTCACACATATTTCTACTCTATCTTCCTAGCAATCTTTAAAATGTACTTATGTGTCTCTCTGACCCATTAATTTCCTTCTTGCAAAGACTTATCAGTGAATATAAAAAATGAACTATGATTTTTTCTAGGGGAAAAACAAGAGTGCTATATAAAGTTTTATAATATACACAATTTCTTTGAAAACAAAGAAAATCAGATTTTATACACAATTGGTCTGCCAAAAGCAATCCTTTGTGAGGTATGAATTCAGTGCTAATATAATTTCAAGCTCTTTGTCTTGATTCAACAGGACTCCCAGTAGTCTTCTGGGAAAACAGAGAAAGAGAACATGACTTGAATCTCTAACATGATGAATTTTAGGTAGAACATTTGAGGACCAACAATGAAGCTGGTAATTTATTTATTCATTCCAATTAATGAGGAATCTACTTCCCAGCCACTCCAGCCCATATGAGCCTACCCAAACAAATGATATGGTAACCGCCTGCTTCAATTTTGTGAATTATTTGTTCTCTGCTGTTAAATTGGAGATCAAATATCACTTTCATTTACCTGTCAATATGTCCTGGAGCTGAAGCATTCTCCTGGAGGTTACTGTGGGCTAGAGAGTTGCTGCTGTTTTGGAAGCTGGAAGTTACATGCTGTCCTGGACATGGAGCCTCAGGACGCTACTTTATTCTTCTCTATTGTTCTCTTTAATGTAAGCCATGTTCAAGTCGGCCTAATTTCTGGTTGATCAAAGCATTCCATCCAAAAGGCCACTTAACTTTTGCACTTCAGTGACAAGTCTGGAGAATCCACTTGGCACAGGCAGAACCCATGCTTGAGGTTAGGAGCGTAAGAGTGCAGGCACCTGCAGAGTGACTTATGTCTTCATATATGTGTAATTTACCACCCTGCATGCTGGGTAAACAAGAAATCCCAGATTTGTCCATGTCAGGTTTGCTTTGAACATCAATACCTGCTCTGCCTGGAACATAAGGCATCTGTATAAAGAGACTAATGTTTTGTAATATAGCAGAAATGAGTACTGCATGCTGCATGAACTCTGGCATCAAATCTTCCCTTCAGGAAGTGGTCTTTAGGTAGAGTAGCACTTCACTGTTTCTACTGAACCTGATCTCTGATGCAATTTCCCAAAGTAAAGATCAGCTGGTAATGCAATTTCTAAAATTTTCCCACTTTTATTCTCTGACTAGCCACAGAGCTTTTGGGCACTGTCAGCAAATCCCAACAGCAATATTTTCTCCACCAGCATATCAGTGACAGAGCCAAATGGTAACAAATAGAGTTCTTTCATAAATGCAGTAATTCCTCACTATTTCATTCACATTTATATTGGCATGGGGATGCTGTAAACACTGTGATTTTGAAATAGCAGGGCACTAGCACAGTGGTTGTTTCTTTTATGTAGAGATGTATTTATTTCCCTGACTGTGCTAAGCAAAGCAGGAGATCTTGAGATATTCTAAAATATTCTTCCACTTGTGAACCGACTTTTGCCATTTCTGTCTCTAAACTTATGGTGTATCTATAACCAGGAAATTCAGAACTATTTGAACAGAATACTTGCTGACTGACAATTTGCCTTGAGGAAATAAACTTCTGTAACTAAGCACCTGGAAAAAGCTCTTTTGGGGCAATTGGAGGTTTACTGTCCTGATGTTGTGCATACCCTCCTGAGGGTAGTTCTTTCAAAGTTATATCCTGCTCTAAATTTCTAACCATCTTAAATGCAGTTGATCTTTAGGCAAGGAAATATTGGTTTCCATTCACATCTGAGTTCTTCTCAGTTCTTTCCCCCGAAGTCGATCTTAATCCATAATTCAGTTTCTTTTTAATATCTGCTTCAGGCATATCTTTATGGAGAAATGGACTGAATTTTACACAGTTGTTAGCATACCCAATGGAACATCCATGCCCAGTATATGAGGAAACCCAAATTTTACTGATCATTTTAGTTGGCTCATAATGTTTAATAGCTCTCTGTCATCTTCAAACAAATAAGATTTTCCTTGTAAATACTAGGGCTCGTATTTCACTATCTATTGCATTCTCCTACTTCTCTATTTCACTGTTGACAGAGGAAGATCCTAATAGAACAAATCATACTGTTTTAAAACCTGCTTGCTAGAAATCCCAGTTTAGTTCTTGCACAATTTATTCTATTTTCAGCTATGTATCAGCCTCTGTAACAGATACAAAACCAGCAAGTAGTGGTTTCTATTGCATTATTCACAAGTCCTTTGATTTGGTCTGAATCTAGATCACAGATGAGTTTTTAAAAACTATTCTATTTGCAGCTGCTGTCCTTTGGACAACTTTTCCTCCCCTTTAGTGCCCCCCCTCTTTTAAGGGAAGAGGGTGCTTTACTTGTGAAGCACCCCTACCAGCACTATGAGTACATCTAATTCATCATGCATTGTCCTGAAATGTCATCCTTCTACAACTTATAAATATATTTCTATTTTTAGAGCAACTTAATACTTCCTTATAAGGCAAAATCAAATCCTGATACATTTCTCAAAATTGTGACAAGTCTCTGGGAGACTGTTGCCTAACTGCACTTTTCAGTTCATACTAAGTTTCTCTCTCAAAATCTTGGGTTTATCAGCTTATGCAATTTTCAAAAGCTAAAAGGAATACATAGTGATAGGAATATATTAATGAAATTGGGCTGCTTTCTCATGGGAATCTTGTTTATCCATTTGTTTACTTTCTGAGCTAAAAAAGAAAACCCACTTGTTTTTATCAGGGAAGCTAAGAAATCAGAGGAAACTGTAAAGGACAAATAATGGAAAGGACTGACAAAATAAGACTGGGGGAAAAGGAAAGTGCTAGGTTTTTTTCTGCTTTCAGTTACAGCTAGTCCTCATTTTACCCCCAAACTCATGTGGAGCTCCATTCCCTTGTTCCTTTATGGCAGAAATAAAACCCAACGACCCCAGTTCTTTTCCAAGAGAAAGATTAAAAAAAAAATTTTGATAAAATGCCATTTTAAAGGCCTCTAGATAAACAGATAAGCAGCCTAACATTTCTTGCATAGCGTGCAGGTTAGTTTCTAGATGACCAAGATGGTAATTTCATCTGAACTGTTCTATTCTAAAATATCTTGAGAGCTGACACCATACAACAGTATCTAGGTGCTTGTGACTATAGACATCTGTAGCAGTAGTAGATACATTCATTTCCCATCCATACCTTTTACAATTTTCCATTGCAGAAAAGCTCTTTTCTCCTCTTAATCAACATGTTTAACAGAAGAAGGCTCTATTTTAAACACAACTTGTCATTTTGGGAAAAAAATCCCCGTAGTTTAAAAAGGAGCATATTGAAATAGCTATTTTTAATGACAACAGTTGAAATAAATTATTTGTCAGGATGACATGTTCCACTTCCAAATGAATTCTGAAATCTTTGTATGCATTTTTCTAAGGTATTTACTGAAATTATGAATCATATTTCCTAATTTATGGATCATTTAAAGATTTAAGACAAATGAATGCTGACAGATCCATAATAATGGAATTTCAAAATTATATCTGTATCATGGGCTTATCAAGATTATGTACAGACTGAATGCATTACAATTCACTGGCTATTTTCTAAATACAAGAAGAGGTAAGCACCTTAAGGCTGATAACAATGGTGTTTATAAATATAGAACCTCTAGTAATTATAAATTCATTTTTGTCTACTTATTCATAATGTTCTCCGATGTTCATGCATTTTGGGGTAGACGGTGAGCTGTTAATCTGCTAAGGTATGTGAAATGGGATCTCTTGCATCATATGGGATTAACACACCATTTACATGGTTGTTAAATAATGGATGAGATAGTGGAGGCTGAGGACTGGGTTCCCTTGGTGGCTGGTCCTGATGCTGCTTGTGAGACCTCTGGGTTCCTCTGACTGCTGTAGGGGCAGTCTAGTATGCCAGGCATTAAACAAAAAGCTTTCCAGCTTATTTCTGCAAGATGAAAAATGAGATGGTAGGGTTCAGTGATCCAAAGAAGTTAATGTGACCAAACTGAGACACTAAACTGAGCAGGCATAATTCACAAACTAGTGTTACTCCAGGTAACATGACCAGGTAAAAAGTGCTCTGGTCCAGGAAGATCTAGTTTTGATGTACTGGCATCTGAATGAGAAAAGTAGAATTAAGAGCCACATAATTTGTTTCTCACTCCAACCCCTCTTAAGGTATTGGATAGGATTCATGAGAGAGCACAGAGGTTTAATGTCAAGGCTGATGAAAATTGACCCATTTCAGTTTACATGGGACTGGCAAAATGGATTTTAGAGAAACTGTGGCAAAACCCCCACATTTTAACTGGTGAATTGATCTAAAATTGAATCTCTTGAAGACAGCAGATGGGAAACAGAGCAAAGCTTTTATAATACGGTGGAACAAATAGAGACATTTCCAAACCAAATACATAAAAAGATGAAACCATAGCAAAGAGCACCTTTATAAAAGTGGGTAACAAAGGGCTATAGACTCAGCCACTACAACAAACCTTTCTTGTCCTGTCTTTTTGCAATCACCAGCACTGTTATGAGCCATAAGCCAACAGTAGCTTACTGAATGACTGATCTACACATTGACTGCAAGTACAGCGGTAGAATGAGACAAGGCATTTTTAGCAATTCAATGAAAGTATGAGGTAAATACATCAGGTTTGAGGTACTGATGTACCTCTTTTTCTATTATATGGAAACTAAATTGGTCTCAACAGTATCAAAAGTGTGATTTAGAGTTGCCTCTGAGGTGCATGGATTCTACAAGCTTCAGTCTCAAAACTAGGCAATTATTAATGCTGAAGGCTGGTCACAAGCTTATATGCTCTGCCTACAATTTCTGGACTGAAACTGTTGCTGAGGGAAGAGATATATCTTTTTCTACCTATATAAATCTGATGCAAAGGAATTATATAGGGGTTTATGTCAGATTAGCTAAATTGGTTCACAATTTAAGTCAATGCAAGATATTAGAAGTGGTCCTATGTTCCAGATACAAATGTTTCTTACAGTGCTTAGTCATGGCTATGGAAGAGCTGCCTAGGTATGGAAGGCCACTAAACTTAAAAACAACTGTTGTGGATTAAATGTGGTGAAACTGCTCAAAAATGCTGTCTGTAATTTGCTAAGTCTCACACAAGGATAATCATATTTTTTTGAAACTGCTTTGGAAGTGGTACCCTGCTACTTCTTTACTCTTTTTTTTTTTTTTTTCTTTTTATCCCCTTTTCTCCTAAAAAGCAGAATTTAAATTACAGTTTCTGTCTGGAATTACTTGTCCTTTAGACAAAATGGTGTTTTCTTTCTCTCCTTAGCAGGTACAGCTGCAAACACTGAACTGAAATGCTTTCCAGACAAGATCACAGCACATGGATGGTATGAGCTGGCCATTTGCAGGTAGAATCAGCTGGCAATACCTGAAGGGGTTTATAAGAGTCAGGTGTGAAATAATTTGCAGGCTAACAGCTTTTCTCTCTATATATAAATGTCTCACAGATATTTTCTTTCTTTCAGAGCTGTATTTCTGCCCACCTTGTGTAGCTGCATTTATTAGATGCCATGTAAAGCTCCATTCCTCTCCAGTTTGAACACGGGATCAGCCCTGCACGAACCATGGCTACAGAGCTCCCAGGCAGCTCACAGCCAGGCTGAGCTCTGGCTCTTAGAGCCCAGTCAGATAGCACTCATATGGGCCTGCAAAATTCTATATAGGATTTAACCTTCATTATGTCAAAGGGGCCTTTGAATATCCATTTCTTTTCAGAAATAATGGCTCTGAAATTTCCCAGTGTTGGCTATATGGTAACATTTTGCTCCCACTAATCTCACCTATAAAGTTGAAGGTCAGGATTAAGTGGATGAGTTGATTGTAGCACAATGTAATGTCTACTGTCCTATTTTTACCTTAGAAGGAGCTAGAACCCTTTATCCATATATTATATTCATTTATGCCTATTTGCTAAGTAATTATTTTCTTCTTCATCTTTCTATACCCTGACACCTTAATCTTGCAGAAATCTTACAATTGTTAATGAGAAATAGCTCCCTGTCTTTACCATGCTTGCTTTCCATCTCTTAACACTGAGGCATCAGATGATAGTTCACTTTGCAAGACTTGAAATTGTCATGTCATACTCCTCTTTTGAAGAATACATTTATATTAACAAAGCTCAAACCAGGAGCAATAATGACAGCCTTACAAACATGATTACTAGCTGAGACACAAGTACAGTCACTCTCTTGAATACATCACCCAGGTATTATTTTCAGCTCCAGACCTGAAAGCAATTTCCATATTCTACAGACAAAAACATGACACCTATCTTTAGGAGAAGCAGAACCAATCTAATATCTGTGGAAATACAATGCATCTTCTAAATCACAGGGATATCTATAAACTCTCTGTCTGGAGGGTATTTCATTAATTCCAGTTCCTATAAAGTCCATCATCTACTTATGACATGGAAAAGCTTTTAACAAGCAAGATCTCTGGCTCTCAAGAGACAAGGTGTTCTGAGAAAACAAACAATTCAACTCTGTTAAGCTAGTGCTCAAGACCTAGTTCCTGAAAGGAAAAAACAAAGCCAACTCAAACCAGCAAGGTGTTGAATTTGTTTTCAGTATATCTTTAAAAAATCCTAATAAGAAAATCCAGGTGACTAAATAAAACATAAGCTATAATGGTAGTAATGTGACAAAAAGAATTAGTAGTGGGCAGGTTGCACTCACAGCACTCTGAGAAAAGGCAACAGCGCAGTCTTGGTTTCTCTCAGTGAGCTGAAGTTGTGACAGGAGTATGAGGAGAATTATTGAGCCACTGCTGAGCTGAAAAGATACTGCCTGTACATGAGGTGCGCCTTGCCTTTTCATGCCAGGTTAACTACTCTGTGGCTGAAATACAGAGTGTATTGTTAAAAGAAAGCCTAACTCTATATGGGAAAAAGGAACTACTATTTTTGTTTCAGCAGGGAAGGCCGTTGTCTGATGCTAGTGTGCCTTATGCAACAAAGATTGCCTGCTTCTTCCAGATAAGAATAATGTCCAGTGTTATCTGTTTTAGGGTAATATCCAGGTTGGGAATCTGGCGACCTCTCCACGCATACCATTTTTAAAGTCCTGTTGGAGCTTTGACTGCAGTGTGTTGTCTTGGTTTGAAAGACAGTTAACTGTCTGCCAAGGAAGGTGGGAACCTCCCTTGGAATATGACCCCCTTTCTCTCCACAGTATTTTAACTTTGAAATTAAGGGGCTTTCAGGCAAAGATATGGGGAAAGGAGTAACAGTTCTTCACTAGTATGTATAACAAGGCAAACAAACAACCCCAGCAGCAGCACAGCGAGCAGAGCAGGAGCACAAACCCGCCCGCGGCCTTCTCTCGGCTCTCGGGCACGTTCCCCTTCCGTGCAGTTCCGGTCACGGCCGGCAGGGGCGCTGGGGGCTCCCGGCCGGGCAGGGCGGGTGCGATGATTCCCCCGCGGCTGCAGGGGGCGCTGTGGCGCGAGCTCAGCCGCCTCTCCACATGGAAAATGGTGGACGCAGCTAGCAGAAAGGGATGGGAAAGGGACTTCCTTTACAAACTCACAGGGACAGCCGATCCTGGTGCCCCCTCTGGACAGCAAAGGGAGCTGTAGCAGGAACCTCGGAAGCAGCAAGCTGGAATGGCAGGGAGGAGCAGTGGTAAATGAGATGTGTCAGAAGCTCTGCAGCTGTAGCAGGAGTTGGTCCTGCAGGCTGAGGGTGTGTGGCTACAGTGTAGCAAAAAACTTTAGAGCAGTAGCAGGGACACAGCAGGGGCCTGTCTCTTCAGAGAAGAGGCTCCCTCAGAATGGGAAGGGGCTCAGGGTCCGAGGTTTTCCCCTGAGGCACCCAAGCAGATGGTGAAGGTCCTTTTCTTTTTTCAGTGAGGCAAGGTCCCAGTTTGATGGCTGCTCTCATGAGCAAAGGCTTACCCACAGCAGGAGAAACAGGACAGGGCTCTGGCAGCAGCAAACTTCCCCCCAGTAAACAGCAACTCGACCATCCTCCTCCAGAGCGGAGAGCAAGGGAGCAAGGAGCTGCATCGAGCTCCTACCCCCAGCCCACATCTCCTGGTATTTCTGCCCTGCCCAAGAGAATGCCCCTCAGCTACCACAGTAAAGCCACCTGCACTCCTGCCCTTTCTCTGTGGTTCTTTCTCTTGTCTCTTTTAAATACTGGTCCTTATTGTTTCTCAGCAAGAAAATGGGAGAAAATTCCCTAAGAGAAGGAAAACAACCCAAAAAATCCTAACCTCCAACGTAAGCCAAGTCTGCGACTTTTTAATACCAGCACCTATGGCAAACAGTAAATCTGTCCAGACTCAGACTCTGAACCAGTGACACAACTCCTTGATCTCCTCTGATCTCACAGCCTGCCAAAAGTAAGCCAGATGATCAGTTGAAATTGCTTTAGATGGCTGTCTCTCAGGTTTGGTTGGAAAAGGTAATATTCATTCTTTTTCAGAGATTGATGGGAAGGTCTTTCCTTGTGATGACTGTTCTATAAATTTTTTCCTGAATCTGTTAAATTTATTTTACTGTCTCTTCTCTGTCAGTGTTACAATGTTGACAAACTTTGCCTGGCACACTGTTTTCAGTTATTTTGACCATAGTATAATCAGACTGTCTGGAAATACACACTGTAATTAGAAGTTTTACAACTAGAAAAATTATTTTTCTGATTACAATTTGGTAATCCCCTCTAAATGTAGCATGTTAGTGCTGTTATTCTAACAACTATTCTATGCAATGTTACATTTGTCTGCAAATTGAGGAGGAAGGGCAATGGTGGAGACATGGACCTCCAGCATGGGCCTGGTAATACAGGTGTGAATTAAGATGGAAAAATAGAACATTTAGAATAAAATGCTGAATAGCAAAAGGTATAAAAGTTATTCTTCTGTCTGATGGTTTGAGTTGAGGTGCAGTGATTCTCTGCGTGCGACTGTCCTAGTTCAAAGAAACAGTGTATTTTATGTGCCTGTGTCTATCTTATTCCCTACTGAGTTTCTCATTGTTCTTGAGAAACAAAACAATTAAAAATTATCTTTGATAATGAATCTGATTTCTTGCTCCAAACACAGTTTCTGAATACCCTGAGCTAATGTACCTTCATTTCTTCCTCAACAATGGTACTTTTGAAGATCAAATGTTCCTACTATAATACTTTTTTTTTCTCTGTGTGTGTGTGTGTGTGCTTGTTTCTTCCAGGTTATTTGGATTATGAGTCATAAAATGTCCTGAAGCAATGGGAACTGCACCAGATGTAGTAGGAGCTCTTGTAGACCACAGCAAGAAGTTCTTCAAGTACTGAAATTCATTGCAGAAATCCAGCACTTACTTCAAAGCTGGACAGTATATCACAGTGACTACTGCAAGTCAAGGCAGAGCTCATCACTGGTAAAACTCATCTAACTTCATGTTTGCTCATACAAATTCAGATAACTGTAGTGGCTCTGTAATATATGTAAAATAAAAGTCTTTGGTCAGGATGAATTGCTAGCTAAATTGCTGGTGTGATAAAGTGGCTGACTTCAAAACAAAAACCCATCGACCATCGATTATTTCATTCATTTAGCAAGAGATTACCCCCAACCTGGCCAAGAACACAATGATTTGTGACCCTCAAATTCAAGGAGAAGCTCTATCATAGATTAGAACTAATTCCAAGCCTCCATAGCATTCTCTTTTGCTATTATCCATATACTATACCCATTTTGCTATACCCATACATTACTATGGCAGTTCTTCTTCTCTCTGGCCACAATGCATGTTAGTGAAGGAAAAATTTATTTCCTGAAGCCATACTTTAGCAATTTCACATAGCTCTAAATTATGTGTAAATATCTAATTTCTTAATGATGTTAATGTTGCTGAGTGTATAGCTCTGTAGTACTCAGAGTTTTATGAATAAATATCAGCTCTAAATTACTCATCCTGTTTGAGCAGTAATCACTCAGACTCTCAAGCAAGCAGAAAAAAATTCTTGTGTTATTTTCTCCTCAATTTACTTGAATTTCTAAAGCCTTGCAAACTTCACATACTTTTAATTATCTGTCTGCTTCAGCATTATCATAAAACTTTTAATACTTCACCTTTGCATTCTTCAGGATGTGACCTTCAGCTTTCTCTGGAAGTACTAAGACAAGAATTAATTCTGCCTCTCCAACAACATCAAGTTTTCCTGTCACCAGCATCCTACTTGTGTTCTGTAATGGTCCTATTAAGGTCCTTTATAATTTGCTTATCTCCATACATTCAGTTTATAATTTCCTTTCTATATTATATTCTGGTATAAAAAAAATCCCTAAATGTATACATTTTTCAAGCTGTCTTTGATCCCTTGTTCATTGTTTACACTTCAATTTTTCAAAAAGATAATACCTGACCAGGTGAGTATGAACTAAATATTGAAAAAAATAACAAGACCAAAAAACTATACAAAAGTATTCTTGAAGAAAATATGCTGTGTAAAAAATAAACTACTCAAAACTTCTTCCTTATGCCACTTATCCCTTTTTCCTCTCTCCAGAATCATCCTTTAATACTACTTTTTCATTATCCTGAAATAAAACCTTCAAAAGTTATTGTAATACGGGAAAGTGTTAGCTGTAATAGCACATCTGCCTGGGATACAGTACTCCTTCTTCAGAGGATTGTAATCTAATCTTTTATTAATCACACAAGGTATCTCCAGAAGGAGATGATGAGGAGACCTGAACTTCTCTGTTTTGAATTCACTTTGTTATAAAATGTCAATTCCAGGATTGTGCCTGTCATCCAAGTAACCAAAAATCTCCATTTCTCTACTTCTCTACAATATTATCTACAGCTGGATTTGCCTCTCCTTATCTAACATAAATTTTATGGATTTTATTCATGTGTTATTCCTATGGCCTGAACTGATTAATTTGTGGTTTTTGTTGTAATACACAGCAAAATTTGCATGAAATCTTGAAGAATCTTAGGATTTTTCAGTTACTGAATGACAGATGAGCTGTCAGGACTAGATTTTTTTTTTTTAAGGCATTAAGTGTCTAAATATTTAGCTGGGCTAGTATTTTAGTTGTGTTTAGGTGACTAACCATCCATAGTACTGTACCTTCAAAGGTTCTTAAGTGGAAAATTATTCAGATTATTGGACATGAAATATCTTTCCAAACTCATGCATTTGCAAGATAGAATTTCAGAATTTGCTAAGACATTTCTGAAATTTCTACTAATCCTCTGGTTCAGCCAAAGGAATATTATAGATATTATGGACTGATACATCAGTATGAAAATCGATTACAGAAGTTTGTAAAAAATACTATCCATCTTGCTTTTAAAGTCTTCTACAGTCTTAACCACTGCTGTTTTTTAGGTCTCTCAGATATTTTCCTTGCTCCTTTCCATGATGCCTTTACCCATACACTGACTGAGATCCATACAGTGCTGATTTACGTAGATGCTCTTTTCCTGGCATTGCAATGGATAGATCAGACCAAAAAAGGATTTTGAAAGCTACTCTTTATGACCTGGGAACTGGATTTTGTTTAGTTTTCTTCATAAATTCCCATTTGGGAAAGCTTTTTGAGAGCTGCAATTTAACTTCTTTTGGTAAGCAAATGAAGTAAAAGCAAAACCTTCCAAATGTTTTGAGAAAAGGAGTAGAACAGAAACAGATACTTATTCTGTGGTCAAAATTTACTGGATGATCTTAGTCTTTAGACAAGTTCCCATTTAAAGTTTTGTTGAGAGAAACAGGTTCTAGTAAATATCTTAATTTAGGTGAGGCAGCATATTTTGCTAAAAACACTGATTAGTTGAAAACACACTGAACCGCTTCAGCAGAAACACAGACATTATGCCATGCTGTTAGGCTGGTTTGCAGTCTGCTGACTGCAGAATGCTTTTATATTGTTTAAGCATCTGCACAAGAAATGTGCTGTTGCTTCGAGCTCAAATCATCAGAAAAGCAATGGAAGAAGCTGCAGCTTCTCATCAGGTCCTTTCTTCCACAGTTTTGCTCGGTGACTGTCTCTGTTCTGCTGCTTCCAGGAGTTTCTCTCTTTCCTGTACTGCTGGCTACTAATTGATCTCCTGCAGCATTTTCCCCAGCTTTTGTTCCATTCTGTTCCTTGGTCTTCAACGTGGACCCTGGGACTGCTTTCTGCTTGTCACTGGAAGCATCCAGACAACCCCAGTCCAGGGCATGCTGCATATTTCTCCTGCTTCCCTCATCCCAGGAGTCTTTTCTGTCACGGAGCATATTTGGAGATGCCCCACAGCTCAGGAAAGGCTCTATTCTTTTCCACATCTTCTGTTGTTTTGAGCTCAGTCACTGCTAATCCCTAGGATGGCACTCACCATTTCTTTCCAGCAGGTGAGGAAATTTTCTCTCTCTTCATCTTTTCATATTCCATTCACAAAAGACACAGCTGAGGTTTGAAAGTGATACTTCAGTCCACATGTCCAACCAAGGAAGGTAAACTAACAGCCAGTGCTCCTCAATCTGTTTTTGAAAATCACAGCATTTAGGGCTTTGAGTACCCTGCATATAGGTACAGTTATCCCAGAAGTTTGCAGAAACGTGCTATTAGATGACCCAGTGGGACCAAGGTATCATTTCTTCCCAAAGCTGCAGAAACAAAATGTAGCACTTTCAATTGCAATGCCTAATTGAGAACATTAAATATTTTGACAGCTGGAGGAGAAAACACGTCCTGGAAATGTCCAGGATTGTTATTCATAAAGTGATGCAATGGGTAGAAAATCTAGCTACTTTAGTATATAAAAAAGTGAAACCTTGCATTTCCTGACAGAACCAAAATAACATTTTCCCTTGGAAAGAAAAAAAAAAAGTGAAAGAAATCCTTACTATGTGGTGATTTTGTAATGATGTACTCTGATAATATTTCTGTCCTGACTTTAAAGATCTTTGAATGTAGGTCTTAACCATATAGAAAGGATAGTGAAATCTGCATGAAAAAAATTACCCACTCTTTTATGCAATTCCAATCTTAAGGAACATCCCTTACACAGACCCACAGATACACAGACACAGATACAGACAGACACAGACACGCTCATTGCTTTGTGGTGGCACTGGCTGTTAACACAATGAGGTTGGTCTGTACAAGGTCCTGCTTCCTCTGCCCCATTCCAACAAAAAAGGCAAATGAACAGGAACACAAGCTAGTTATTATCCAGAAACAATAATGGGGAAAGGGAGTTGTGCATTTGAGATACTTAGAAATAAATTTACTACATTCAGCTAAGTAGAGTAAGTAAAATACAGCCCCACAAGAGAGAAGGTGTTTAAACTTTGAGCATCTGATGCCATCCCTTGATTTACTTAACTGTGCTGCTTTGCTGAGTGGAAAATCTAGTTACTTGAATGTATAAGGAAAATGAAGACTTATATTTCATGACAGAATCTAAATAACATCTTATCTGTCCAAGTGAAAATCATGTCCATTACACTAGAATGGTTATGTACATCATCCTTCTAGTTTACATTGTTAGGGTGCTTTTACATCAAAGATGTCATTTTACCTTCCATCAGACATTCACGGATTTCTCATGCTGCCTCTTTCTCCTCCCGCTCTGCCCTCGCTGCTCTTTGTTTTACTACCAGGTACCATGAAATTGTAGCTATATTTTTTGAGCTGTTTTTCACAGGTTGGAGTAAAATATATTTATGACATGAGTATATTTTTCATTGTAAAAGGTATTTCTTCATTCAGAAAAGTGTCTGAACTTAGAGGAGCAAGTGTATTGTTAGAAGCAAGGTTTCATTATAAAAGCTTTAAATGATGTCTTAAAGCATTTTAAATGCAGTGTGTTGTCTCTGTTGCTCTGTAAATCACTAGCCTGTTAGAGGTCAAAAGATTATCCTTTAGAGAAAGGCTTTATTCTTTATGAAACAAACTGATGAACCAAATTTACATAAATAAGATGTCTGCCCTGAGATTTAGGTGGCAAAATACATGTTTGCTGTCAAACAAAGCAGAGATGCTAATATGAAGATGGGGTCTATTGTTTTCCTGAGATGCTAATGGTAATAGCTTTTTGCTTACTGTGGCAAATTAAGGCTGGGGAATAATATATATTCTCAGTGTTTCTGACTCTTTAGCTGAAAAAACATGAGTTAATGGCACACTACCCACTCCCAGTAGTGAGGTATATACAAGAAGGAAGACTTTCTCAGAGTCAATAAACCTCACTCTATTCATTTAAAATATCCTTGGCTTTTATGTTTGACCTTGGGATAAGTACATCATTCCAATGACGGGATTAGAATATTATTAGCTTTCTTATTCAAGTCTTCAATTGATCATACGTTTATAGTAAAATTGCCAGTGTCCCTGCAAAAATGTGTGTATGTATACATAGATTTCAAGGAACTTGGTTGTGAAATATGACTCCCAAGTGTAAGGTATATAGCGTTATCAATATGCTTCTGTGATATCCCCTAATAAAATAGTAATAAATTAACCTTAGGCATGAAGCTTGGATCCTTGACTGTACAACAGCTTTGCCAATCAGCAACACTGTGATTAGGATTTAAGGATATGGAAGCATTATGTGTCTGCAATTTGTAATGAAGAATTCCAGATGCTTGTAAAAGTCCCTCTAAAACCCCAGAACAGGGATAAATGTAAATGTCTGACTCCTACAAGCATAAGCACATGAGTAGAAGGAACCCTTTCCTGAGCAAAACATTCAGCATTAATTTATATGTTCACTCTTTTTTTTTCGTCCTCTGGCGGCTTAATGCTGAAAGAAAGTTTTCCTTATTTGAGTTGATAGCCAACAGTCAAAGTTGTTCTCTTGTCTCTGTATCTTTCAGAGGCAGGGAAACTGATTTATAACAATACATGGATGCACTGAATTAGAAAAGACAGTTTCAGAGCAGTGACATGTTTTTCTTCCTACAGTGCACTCTCCACTGAGATCTGTCAAACAGGCTGCAGGGGAGATGTGTGTACTTGGAAAGGTTCTCCTGCGCACTCTCTCCTCTTCCTTCCCTTTCCCACTTGTCCTTCTGCTCCTCTGATTGTGAACAGAGAACTGCTCTGCCAATAAGAGAGTGAAGGAGAAGGGGTGAAGGTCTTCCTTCATGGTTAAAAGGGACAGAGCAGCTGGTGAGCTGAAATCCCAGCTCCTGAATAGAACCGAGCCCATCACTTTGGTGGCACAGACAGCTTTCACTGCTTTGCAGCTTAGCAATTGAAGACCTTATCCAAATTTCACCCCAAAGCTGCTATAAAAGGCTGTAAAGACTTTGAAATTCGACACAAACTTGCATTTACTTTTGAAATTTCTAGGGAAGACTGGGTGAATTTTTGTGGATACTTTGGTGTCCTAAACTGCTGCTTCAGAGAATGTTTTCTTAACAAAATGGCCACTTGCATTGATAAATCTCACACCAGTTTTCCAGGCTAAGAGACGCTCCCTTGAAAATTAGGCTTTATGTATAAGTTTTAATTACTTTATTTAATATTTTAGAGATGTTACTTTAGCACACTAAACGGTATGTTTAATTTGGTTTGCAAATCCAGGACACTATCTCTTTCTTACCCAGTTGAAGGAAAGAGACAGTTGTACCTAGCTAGAAACTATGTATGCATCTATATAGAATAAGCACACCCTCTGTGGCTTTGGACATTAAACACATTCCTACCACTGAAACAGTTTTTCCTAGCTCTTCCTCTGTGTCCAGAATTCAAAAGGAAGTTTCTTCCATCCTTTCATAAACTTTCAAATCCCATGAGAATTGTAGACCTTTATAGCCTTAACATTTTTTGGTTTTGCTAAACAGAAATAACAAGGAAAAATTTCCTGTAAGATGTCCCAATATGCATCTATCTGTTACAAGTTGAATCCAAATTGAATATAAACTGGTTGCTCCTTCCAGAAAGGCCTTATGGAATATAGCTCAGTGTGAAGAAAAAACACATATACACTTACATATGCAGAAGTTTTGACAGAGACAAAATTTTTTTATTCAGGATAGATTTTGTCACAGACATTTAACTGACTGGATGAATAAACTCAACCTGTCCACCTAGAGATATAGGCACAAAACCATCAGGGAAAATAGCCCTTGAATCTGATCTGCCATTGAGTTCACATCCTTCCATAATTGTTTTGGAACCCAATGCTGTTGCTGGGGACTGCTAGAAGACAGTGATGGATTTTTCTGAGGAAAATTTGGGCATAAGCATTTGAAAGCAAATATGTCGACTTCTTCTGTTTTCGAATGACAAAATTTGAATTCCTTAAAAAAAATTAAAAAAAGCTTTCAAAACAATTGTAAATTCATTGGCTTCATGGTAACTTACAAATGCAACTATTAACAAAATTAAAGTATAATGCTGATTGTATATGTGTGTGTGTGTTCATGTACTCATATTTACATATATACAAAAAAGGTAAAGAAGGCTTATCTTCTTTTTAGCCAACCTTTAAAATTGCAGAAGCAAAAAATTAGTGCAATTTAGATGACAAAGAGTGTGCAGTGTTCAGAAATAACAGATATAGTTATATAAGCATCTGTACCAGGAGTTTGTATTAGTAAAATTAAAATTATCAGAATTATCAGGCCCCTTGATATAATGGTTCTTATAAAATGAAACAACTTATGTTGTTGTTGTTGTTGTTGTTGTTATTGACATTTGGGTTTGTTTTCCACAATAATAAATGTAATACAGCATGAAATTTCACTGAGAAGTTGTCATAACTTCTTCATAACATAACAAAAGAAGAAAGTCATAACTTTATTCATAACATAACAAAACAAAGAGTTAAGATCATACTTACTGATTTACTGGAGAAACTGCAACTTAATGCAACACCTGCAAATGCAATCTGTTCCAGCAATGTATTTTAGGGCGTACATTTTGTTCAAATCTATTATATTTTTAAAAATTTTCTTATAAATGCTCTTTTTTCCCCTAGAGTGTAAGAGAAACTTCAAATCCAGAAGTTCTCCACTCCCTGTGTATTTTTCTCTGAGGAAATTATTTCTTTTTAATCTGCCATTCATTCTTCCACATAGGAGCAATGTGGATTTTCAGGTTAGACACCTTTCTTTTGGATCAATAAGAAGTCATTGGAAAGGTGAGTTTGAAAATTATAGTAAAAAATATATGTATGTGACTCCTGTGCAAATGAGTCCTTAAATATGTATGAAATAGAGAGATGTTTGAATCCCTCTTCACCACCAGAGCCCAAATGGGTTCTTGGCTCGGCTGTGCACATGAAGTCGCATTTTGTCAAGGAGATGTGCAGGGTGTTTTTATTTCAGGCAACTTATTCCTTGAGGTTAAATACATGCCTGTACATAGAAAAACTGGGTCATGTTCTATTAGGTTTTGCAAAAATAAAGGTAGGCAAAAAGTAGACTTTGTACAAGGCCATGGAGGTGCCACTGTGAGGCTGTGAGTCCCTGGGCATCACGAACTGTTGTGGGAGTTAGTTTTGAATAATGATAATGTTTCTTGGAATTGACCTGGAGTATAAATGATAGATTTTTGCAAAACTAAAGATTTATAAATGAAAGACGAGAAACTCTTTTTAAATTTTAGAATGAATCAATTATTATAATTGAGGTACAAAGACTGAGCTGGTATTTAAAGAACAGGGTTTTCTCCACTGGGTCAGTCCAAAGACAAACATCAGGTTGGCCATGAAGGCTTCGGGCTGTTTGAGTTTTTTTTTTCCTGTAAGCAATATAAGCTTTATAAAACAACTGCACATTGTCAGTTTTAACCATTATGTGAACTAAAGAAATGGGAACTGGCTACTGCTGCTAAGTATTGAATGTCCCTCATTTCTTCTGATAATTTGTACTTTTTTGGTTCAGTCAGATTTTGAGTAGTCTTGGCATTAAGGTTATTTCAACACTATGGTGTTTGTTTCCATTTGGATCTTAACTTGCTCTAATTAAAACTTGCATCTAGATTTTCTATTGCTCTTAAATCCAGTGATTCAGGACTATTTTAATGATATATACTTTTTTAAAAAGCTGACTTATCAAGGCTGGGTGTTTTTATGCCAATATGTTGGTTTTCACATTTTCTGAACAAAATTAACTCCTTACAAAACAACTGTATTTCTATCAATATATTAACCTTATGACTTTACTAATCCTTTCTAAGGACCTGAAATGTCTCCCTCTAGAAAGACAGATTTTATTCATATGTATACACATATGTATACATATTTGCACATACAGACACATAAAATATAAGATGAATCTTGATGCATTCTACAGATAATTTATATGCCATAGCAGGTCGTTGGACAAGAAATATGAAATTGTTCATATGTTCTATTAGACTGCACCTCCAAGTCATGTGGATTCTTCAATCTTTTGAAGAATTTCATACTGTTGGCAAAATACATTTAGACTGGCTAAAGTTTCTTTCACCTTCCCCTTCCCTTTCCCTTTTCTTTTCCTTTTCCCTTGCCTTTCCCAGAAAGCAAAGCTTTCAATCAAAATATTTTCTTGACCTGTGGGCTCTTCCTAAGTGTTTCACTGCTTACATCTTGGTTTTTCCTGCTTAAAACCTTTCCTGCTAACTTGGATGGAAGTTAATGAGCCCCACCTGTCCTGGCTCCCAGCATAAGGGCTTCTGCATCTGCACTACTGCCCTGCTCCAGTATGCAAGGCCATGAAACTTGACATCCCTTTCTCAGTACCTTTGTTATGTCTTGTGTGTTTTGTTTTGTTTTGTTTTGTTTTGTTTTGTTTTGTTCCTACTCTGTGGACTATATTTGCCTGCCAACTGGTGCTGAAAAAGGAACTGAATTCAGAACATGGCAAATTCCCTGTGTAGCTATGCAGACACAACAGCACTGCAATTGCCCATTCTCTCTTCACTTCCCATGAAATGTGGTTCCAAAATCTAAGTTTTAGACTTGATAAAGGCCTACATGGAAATCACCTATTTTTACAAAGGATCTACTCTTTCTACTAAAAAAATTTAAAGGGAGAAAACCCCAAGTGTGGCACCCACTTTGAATGAATGTAGTTCTGTTGGCACAGTCAAGAATGTACATTATTTTAAAAATATATATGTGTGTGCATATATATGTATATCTACACATATATAAACTACTTTTCTAGCTCAGAAAACATGTCACAATGAGCAGTAGAGAAACAGCAAAAGCAATTCCTCTGATAAAACAAAAAATACCATAAGGCATCTAGATCAAATATAGAGAGAAACATGGGAAAAGGAAATATTTTTTTCCTCAAATCGCAAAGAAAAGACTGATGTATTTTTCCTAGGGATCTTCCATTCAAGGTAGATGTTGACACCAAGCTTTGTAGGTATTCTCTGTTACTGCTCATAGTGTTTGTATACCATAACACTGCTATGTCACATAATAGGGTGTCTTTCATTCACTGAAGTGATTTAGCAAAAGAGATTGCTTAAAGGAATGGTCTGAATTTTTTGTACTTAAATGGATATGGGAAAATTCACACTGAATACAAAGAATAGTCTAAATAATTGTGAAAAATATTCCTTCTTAGGGACTCAACCAGCACAAACATAAAACAAACAATTTTAATCCCATTTCTATATCAGTTTGATTAGTTACAGAAACTGATATTTTAAGAATATTCTTCTGTGATTGTTTGATGGTAACTAAGTCCATGAGGCACCTCAGTATTAGGCTTAAGTTGAAAGAACTGACTCAACCATCCCAATTCTGGGAGCTATCTCAGATCATATCCACTTGCATTTATAGCAGAGAGCATTCAGAAGCAAGACCCCATCTAGGAACAGACTTAGGACTGAGGGAAGATTTTAGAGCTGCATGTTTGCAGGCTTCAATTTTTTCATCAGTTTCTTACTATTGTAATAAGTGGCAAGAATATTGAGAGAGCAATTTTGCGTATTAACACATGGTCAGCAATGTAGTAAGGTAGATGTACCAATTGTGAGCCTGAAAACTGAAAACTGCTATAAAGCAGTAGTTTCTTCAGTTTTCAACAAAAAGTAACTGACTGGGGGGAATTTTTGTTAGGAAGAATGGGACAAAGATAACATAATAGGATTTATCCATTAGCAAAGCCAGGCTGGCTTTATTGGACTTGTGTAAATTTATATTTATATAATGCCTTTATTTCAAGACTGACTTTTTTTTTGCCTCTTGGAGTAGTCATGATTCTTGCTTTAAATGTGCAGTGTTGGCATTTGATTGGAAGTACACCAGACTTTCATGATAAAACTATTCAATTTTGCAAATTGGTTTTACAGTAGCCTAGTTGCCCTACAAAATTCTAATGATGAGACGTCTTTCCCTCTCCACTCTCTCTCTCACTGTTTGTGTATACGTACAGTGACAAACCTAACAACCTCCAGGGCTCTCATCTCCATAAGACTCATTTCACAATTCTTCCATTGTGGAATATCTACTAAAAAAAAGAAGTAACCCTTTCGCTGTTGTGTTTTTGAGGCACCATAAATTAAACTCAGTTATAGAGATCAGGGCTAGTAATTTTTGAAGGGAAATGTCTCAGAAGTGTCCTTCTCAGTTCATCAACATGTGAATCAGTAGACTATGGCTCACCCTCAGTTGAGAACAGAGGTTAGACTGTTTGGTCTCTTTTCCACGGTAGCACTTACATAGGAAATATATCTTTTTACTTCTATAAAAAGAAATATTCTTTCAGGCATGTTATTGCGGCTGCAGTACCAATATTTCTTTTGTCTTTCAAGGAAACTAATTTATAAAAAATGGATATCTGTTCAGTTAAACTTTTATATGGCAAAAGAGAAATTGAATCTGGCCCACATCAATAGTCATACAGTGGAAGAGATTTTATCTCCTTCTTTTAATCCTGTCAAAAGGAGACACCTTGCCTGCTCCCTGGTAGAATTTGGCCCAGTAGCAGATATTTGGGGAGGTGGACTTTAGAGACATTCAGTCACTCAGGTATTCAGACATTCTGTTAATATATACAAAGCAGGGAAACCAGAAACACAGTAGCTCCTCTGCAGCCTCCAGGTATTTTATTTTACTCCCTGTAACTGAAGAGATGGCCCTTTACATCCAAAGTCAGACCAAAGTCAGAGAATGGTACTCACCTCCGGTGAGGTCCCTAATGGCACAAGGAAGTCAAATCATCCCAAGCCATCAGGCACTAATGAACTGCAATGATGTCTAAGGAGTACCTCTGAGAATAATGTCCTCTCAAGTACTAGGTAGGGATCATAACCTTGCTGGATAACTACCAGATCAACTGTTCTTGTGCTTGAATGCTGCTTGACCCTCTTGGGAGGATATCACAACAGAACTTAGTTAAGAGGATCTATTAATTATAACTTTCAAAGCTATACTCTTAAAACGTTATTGGCTGCAGGTATGAGACATCCATATGATCTAGGAGCCACCTTTAAATTTCATCAGGATTCAGTGGTATGCACTTTGGCTGAAATTATAATTCATCAGTGCATGTAAATGTCTGAGTCAACAGATTCCATCCTTCTCATGCTCCGATCAACCAAGACTTTGGAGTTTATCTTCATTAGTTGTAAATGAAAGCTGGTATTAGAACCATCTTAGGAAAAGGTTTTTTAACATCTCTAAATGAGCCAAGGTGATCACTAATGAAAAATAATAACTGGTTAAGATAAAGGTTTGCACAGCTGAGAAAGAAAGCACCCAGGTTTACTTTTCAAGCAGGCCTGAGGAAATACATGCTGATGGCTTATATAGCATGTATGGCAGGTTGTATATTACTCAACTGGTTTAAAATCAGTGCAAATGTGTTGTCTAAAGTGATCATAGACCAAAGTTAACAACAAACCCCTTCAAACTTGTCAAAAACACTGAGGTTTTCTTAATACATGCTTGTACAATTATCACTTGGTTTCACAGGCTTTAGAATTCAAGTAACAAATTTTGAGGGCTTTTTATTCTTAACTATTGAACCATTTTTTATTAAGGAACTAAAAAAATAATGTTTGAACTATGTTATAGAGGATATAAAAATATATTTTAAAAATCACTGCTAAAACTTTGGGCTGAAAGTTGCTGGATTGCTCCTAGCAACAATACTAATCTTTGTACTGGAGCTTAACTTGTGTAGCACTTAATCCTGATAGTAACAGCAAATCCACTTAGACTCTGCAATTTATTTTACCAATTTTCCTTTTTTTTATCTATTTATTGAACTCCTTTAACAGAAATTGTCCATATGTCATACTGGACATGTGTTTCATTTATTCTGCATTTCCTTTGTAGCTTCATTCTGTGCTACAAGTCTACAAAAAGTCTAAAAGAACAAAAAAGGAGACCAGTATCTTAAAAACATGGATGTCCTAAGGAAAAGCACTCATGAACAACTATAAATACCTGAAAACTGAAAACTGTAAAGGCAGGTTATCAAGATACATTTCTAGATTTTTTTACTGCATTTATTTCTCTAAAAATTTTATATATACATAAATACATAGAAATACAAATATATATATAAAACACAATTTATTTCAAGGAAAAGTCCACACAGCTATATTTGAAAGGCAAGTGTTTCAGTTTATGCTTCGTTCCAGTCACCACAGTATTACTATTTATTGGTGTAGTGAATTTATAGAAAACAAATGCCAGCTGCCTCATTACATCATACTGAAGTGTTCCAAGATCTGATGGTTTGGATCATAGAATTGAAGGAAAAATTTGGGTGTACCCGTATTTATGCAGCCTGGTGAGAGAATGCATTCCAGTAAGTTAAGGTTATTTTGGAAGAGTCTTACATATTTATTTCAATTGGCATTCAACTGAAACAAAAATCATTCTGATAGAGGAAAACTTTATTAAAATAGTTTCAGAAAAGCATGGCCTGTACTTCTGCTATGTTTTCTATACACTTTATATTTTTTTGCTGGCCATAAAGGTGTTAAACTTTATAATGTGAAAGGAGCAGAGCTCTTTCATTTGAACTAATGGGCTTCTAATGAATTTTGTGAATGCTAATATGTCCACAATACATTTCATACAGTTGATACATAATGTTCTGCTTCTAAAATGGGTCTGTGTAAATTAACTTTTAAGGGTGTACATGCTGGTCTTTCATCCAGTAATTGCATGTTGTGAACCCCCTCAGCAGCTGATTTCAGACTTCACCCTGGCTGATTCTTGCTGGTGGAAATTTGCCACAATGATTACATCATCTTCCAACAAACCACATGTGCATGACAACAGTCAGCAAACAATTACTTAAAACCCTATAATATAATTTGTAATTTGACATAATAGCCTTTTCTTTCAGAGTTCACATTTCCATGACAAAGCCTGGGGAATTGGGGCACTGCTGCAAACAAGCATAGGCTCTGGACATCATCAGTGGGGAAGATGGTCTCGTCCCTCCTCTCTTCAGTGCTCCAAGCTTGCACAATTTCTGCACTGCCTGGAACTTGGGATTAAAACTGTGACAGTCATCATTTTGGAAAACTTTTTAAAATGCTCCCATTTATTTATTTTTAGCCCTGAGTGAAGCCAATGCCCATCTTATGTTTTCTCTAACAAGACAGCAAGGGGGGAGGAAAATAAACCTCTAGTCATGATTTATGGAAACAATAACACTTCCTTGAGTTTTAAAAACATCTGAAAGCAAATGTCATGCCCCTGCCTCCCCTCCAGCTCTCTGTGATGTTTTCCATTCTCCTGTGTTACAAAGACTAGTAAAGGCTGAGTCTCAGGAAAGATGTGTTGTGGTAAAAGTATTTCTGCTTTAATCTAATATTCTCCAGCAAGGTCACAAGTCACTAGCTATGCAACATTTGAAAATTACAAAATTATTGCAGATTCAGCTCTCAAAGCCCTTCTGTTTTCGTTGTTCATAGACAGAAATCCTTGGTGTATATACAGGAGATAGATTGGTTTAAATTCTCTCCCTCTTCCTCCTTCCCCTCCTTGCTGCTTTCAGACAAGTGATTTATTTGACAAATATGTGACTTTTCTAATCATCCGTTTATGGGGTAAGCGTTTTTTGTAGCAATAAAAAAATTTAAGGCCAGCGAGGAGGAATTATGTAGCTTCTATAGTAAGGAAATGTAAAATAATTGCAGTTTTATGTAGGGTGAGGACACTTAGAGGAATGTGAAGTCTTTATCTGCAGATGTGAGTTAACATTTTGTTTAGACTGTGGCTGCCAGAGGAAGATGTGAATAAACACAAGGTCCTACTTTCCATAAGGAGCAAAAATTTTACTGTTTAGTCTTGTTTCCAAACTAACTTGAAGATGGGAAATAGACTTTTTCTGCACATCTTAAAAAAAAAAAAGAAAAGGAAAAAGAAGTTTTTTTCAGAACTTAGCAAGTGGTTGGGAATATAGAATGGCAATAGTGATATTATTACACACAATACTACTGAATCACAGAAAAAGGTTATAGGCTACTTACAGAGAGCATACATTAGCACAGATCCATAGAATGTGATTTTCAGGAATGAAGTAACAGAAGGGAAAAGAGAAACTACTATGAATATTGAAACTGTATCATCAGTGCTGTCTGCAAGGCTGTTGATTTTAGGCTCTTTGTAGCTATTATCTCAATTTGCTCTTCCTTCTCTGAGTGTTCCCCTGTGTGATTTGTTTTCACAGCCCCCTGCCCAGATTCTGAAGCAGAGGAACCCATTGGTTCAAATGAATGATAATGAGCATTGTCAGAGAGGCAGGAAAATTGAGTCCTTGCTCTGGCTGCCTGGCCAAGAGCTGCAGGAGCTAATTGTGTCAATGGTAATGAGACCAAGCAGGCAGCAGATGCTCATGTGCCTTTACAATCCAAATCCCACCAACAAATTCCTCCCACAGAAACTTTGAGGGATGTCTTGGCACCCTGGAGATGGTGATAGACCCAGTCTCAGCCACATGCCACCTGCTAGAGCCATTGTTTAAAAAAAGAAGGAGGGAAAAAAAGTGCCTATTATGATAACAAAGTTGTTTGCTGTCTCTTGCAATGACTTTATAGCACTAGTTTTACCACACTGCAGCTATTGAACAAATTTAAAAAAAGGGAATATCTGATTCTTTATAGAGAAGTATTTTCATTGAGCACTGTTAATCACTTACTTGGGAAGCCAGATGTTCAGTATATGTTAAATATTCTGCTAAAAAACTGCTTGCCTTTTTCCCATTACAGCTCCCACTGTGTCTGCTTCCTCCAGCAGGTTTGAATTTTCACGTGTTTTCCCATTACACTGGAGCAGGGAGCATGTTTTCCTCTTTTTTCCCCAGAAAAGTCAAGAAGAAAAAAATGCAGATACCCATTTGGAGTACTGTATAAATATTTACTGTAAAATAAAATAGACAACATATTTGTTCCTTATTCACAAAGCAAGCTGGGTGGTGGATTGTGCCTGGGGTTTTGAAGAGAGAAAGGCAGTTATGGGTTCCTTACAGACAATAGTTTTTAATGCAAGCTTGCTAAATTCTGCAGTAGAGAGAGATTTAGATACTTTCAGGAAATATTTGCCCAATAGCAGCTGTTTCTGGAGAAAGCTGATGAAATGTCCTTTCTTGCCACAAAACTTTGTGTCCAGCTTTGCAGTTCTGTGGGGCTCATGCTCTTCAAGACATTTTTAACTGACTCTAACGCTGTTCAAAATCTTTCTGGGCATTGGGCGGGTTCCTTGTTCCTTCCTGTCAGCCTTGGCATCAAAATCATAAAATTGTTAAGATTGGAAAGGGCCTCTAAGACCATGAAGTGCAACCATCAACCTAAAGCTGGCATATCCACCAGCACCATATCTACAAAGAAGGCAAGAGCATCTTAAAAACTCTGGAGCTACTTCTGGCTCCACCATGGCTGAACATGGCTGAACTCTGGCTGTGCTGAATATGATTGACTCATTTCTTTCTTGAGACACCCTGATATCCTTGGAACATTTTAGTCACTAGCAGCTGCTGGAAGTAGTTACATGAGTGGATCTGGATCATTTGGCTTAGGCTGTCAGTGGAAGACTGAACATGTGCTTTTTCTGGTAAAAAGACACTTGAAACACCAATTATGCTTCTTTTTTAAACTCCTAGGGGTAGTGGAAGATGTTACAGCTCCATGAAAAGCCTGGGTTGAGCCAGTAATTTGACAGACTAAGTATTGCAGCCCTGACTAAATTCACATCTACACCAAACTTCAAATCTTTTATTCCACAGAAGCCCCACTCCTGAAAAGAAAAGTATCTCAAATGCAGCTGGTTCTTTCTGCTCTTTTTATAAAGAGTGGCCTTGAAAGTATCATCACATCCTAGACAGAGTGTTGCAAGGTACAAGAGCAACACATTTATCAAAGCAGAGTAACAGCAGTTTAAGACACAGAAATCCTTTCAAATTTATTCATATAAAGTATTTCAAATTCCAGTGCATGTGGTGTATGATTTTGCTAACATCTGGAATAAAAACAGATGTTGGAAATCCAATGTGCCAGTATACCACCCTGTAGGACTGATTACCGTACCTCAGGCTGAGAGCACAGATGTTGCTGGTGCTTTCCCTGTGGGGAAGAAAGAGGTCTGGGGGTTCTGCCTGCAGTGGTGACCACCTCAGCCCCACAGTGGCTGCACCACTGGGGCACAGGAGGTGAAAGAACACCTTTGTTCCTTGCTTTGCATGAGCCAAAGGTTATGGCCACTGTTCTCTGAAGCCTTTGGCTCTCTGCATTTTATGTATTTCAGCTGCAGGGATAATAAGAGAGAAGAAATGATGCCTTAGGAAATGGGCAGTTATATCTGTTGTACACAACAGGGCCCACAGCTTGGTTTGGGTGGCTTGGTAAGAAAGTGGAACAGGGCCACACAACATTACTTTTGTTGGCTTGGGTGCAGTGGGAAAGTGTTACAGCCCTGGGAAATGTGTTACAGCCCTGACCGGTGCCTTTTCTCCCAGATATACATAATGCTCAAACCCTCTTTTGCCTCCAGTATATGTATTGCTCTTAAAAGGCAGTTTTGGGTAAACAGCTATCAATTAGAGACATTTTACTTCATACTTTACAAGGCAATACCTAAACAAAATGACAAATGCATTAAAATGATCAAACAATGGAATTTCCATTGTATACTGTGCCATATTAACTAATCCTCAAAAAAATTCAAAAGCATCTGCTGATATAGTGCAGGCATTTGTTTGCTATAGAGATTTAGTAAACTGTAAGATTTATGCATATTTCTCTCTTTTCACTTGGTAAGTCTTTGAGAGATAAAAATTTTATTGGTGCAGAAAGAGACTGAATATCTAGGTACTTATGATGCATGGAACATATATGGGTTTAACTCACGATTTATATACACAATGCTGCACTGTAAAACTGCCTTGGAAATTTACTCATGTAGCAGAAAACATGATCCCCTGCCCTTTGCTACAATGATTGATGATAATGTAAAACCTAATTTTAAACTTACACTTCAAAAACTTTCTCTCCCATCAGCAGGTGCATAGAATTCGGTGGTTTGATGTATTTTAATGACCCATCTCATCTTTTTTAAAGCAAGTTGAAAAAGTGAAAATCATAGGTCAGGGCTCTGAACTAAATTTCTCTGTTTAGTGCTTCTTCTGAGTCTTGGATTTTGTTCCAGGGCTTTAACTGGCTGTTTGTTGGGGCAGGAAAATATTTTTCCTGGTACAGCTATTACCTTTTCCTAAAGTCTCCTAGATGTCTATGAGGTGACAGAGTGGCGTTTGAGACAGATCATGGAGGACACTGCACAGTAGGGGCAGTATTCTGGTGGGAACAGATACTGTTAGGACAAATTATCCTTCAGCAGGAAGTACTATAAGGCTTAGGTATACATGTATATAGACAAGATATAGATTTTGTGAAGGTCAGGATTGATAACATTAGGTGGACTTTTTGCTTTTCTGATTTTTCTGCCAGAGTCCCTTACCCAATTTTTGACTGCCTTTTCATGTGAACTAGGTAACTGGTGTCTGAGACACATGGTTTAATATTCCGCAGATCAAAAACATGTGCTCTGCCTGAGATATTTGGTCTTAACTAAGAAGACTGTGATCCAGAGGCCATATTTTTGATAGTTCAATGATCTTTTCTGCCTTTAATATCTCTTAAAGTAAGTCAGCCTCAGACGTCCCTCAGTTATGAAAAGAACATCAGGTATGATGTTCTCAAGCATGATTGATGAGATAGTAGATTGGACAAATACAGCATTCATTTGTGATGAGTTCTGTTATGTGGTTGTCTATGCAAAAAAATGGAATGAAATGTCAGCTTCCTTCCACCCAGTCCAAAGAACAGCATCACATTTACCTTTGATCAGCTTTTTGGGCCCAAGAGTGAGTGTAAAATGGCAACACTCATTTGCCTACAAGAATACTCCTCACTCAGTCTGGACTCAGGCTGCAACAGATGGAAATAATACTTTTAGTTTGGGAAACATGTTTGTTGAAGAGGCATGGAGGAAGGGAGAGGGAGAGGGGAAGAAAGAAGCAAAGGGAGAGGAGCAAGAGGGAGAGACAAAGCTCTCGGTTTTGTCGTTCATTGTGATAGAAATATCTTTTAAAATACACTACTGACTTAGGAAGACTTTCACATTCATTGCACAGGTGTCAAATCAAATTTTATCTTGCAATGTCTTGTGCACTGGAGCATAGCTCTTGTGACATTTTGTAACATAATGCAACATAAGGTAATAAATCATACAGAAGTGAATAAAACCTCATTTTTGTGTATGTGTCTTGAGGAGGGGAATGAGCCTAATGGCACAGTGCTAATTTTACTGTGCTTCTATCATTGTTAAAAAAATATTTTTTCTCTCCCATCCTTGCTGAGGGACTATTTATCAAAATAATTCTTCAAAGTAAAATTACTTTTCACCTAATTTTTGCATATATATTGTGCATTTTGGGGATCATAAACTTTTAGAAGAAAATATAGGCTTGAGAGATCAGTAAAACTCCTGACAGTAACAAGCCAGACTTTAAAGTGTATCAACCACAGAAATAAACCTCCTTTCAGCTATGTGAAAAATAATTAATCTGTTGTGCAGCTGTGGTTTCTGAAGCAGTACTATAGGCAAATGAAAGTGCAATTTAGAGTCAGTTTGTTTTTCTTTAGTACATCAGTGAAGAATTGGAGTGCAACTTTTGGGAAGAAGCTTGTGGTGAATAGGTCTTTTAGGTGGGAATAACTGAGATTAGTCTCCAGGAGGCCAGCAGCACTCTGGTCATGTGTGTAAGAGCACTCACAATGCCACGCTCACTAAGAAGCATCTGCTGCCTGCACGTGGGACTCTCTCTTTTCTTTGTGAGGGAAGTCTGTCATGTCAAAGGTGGACTAGAGTTTAAGACACTTTCAGACGAAACTCTTTCACTGGATTTTGGAGATAGCAACCTTGGGCGTGCTGTGATTGCTGCTAAGCACCCTAGAGAAGCATCACTTCCAGAAGTGCTATACACTTAAATATTGCTCCATCTAAGCAAACAATCTGAAGATATGCTCCTTCTCACTTGCAGCTTATCAAATGAAAAAATAAAAAAAAGAAAATTGAGACTTTTTCCTTACTTTAGTTCAGAATTCAGGTAAGGACTATTGTGCCAATTACATTTTATCATCGTAAGTGCGAGTGATCAGTTGCAAGGCAGTGTGGACTTAAGTGATAATATGGCATGTAATATGACTGATAAAGTTGTAAAATAAAAAGTAAATTCAAAAAGGGAAAAAAAGAAAAGAGGTGCTGTAATTCCTATTGGTAGGTATCCTGCTCTCTATTATTATACAGAGTGTGTCTCTCAGAAAGACCAATGTGACAAAGTGGAATTACTACTTGGAAAGTAATAAAAATTGCATAAAGCAAGCTCTGCATATCTAAGTCTACTAAACAGTTCCTTGGAAGAATATGTAATCATTTAAAAGTATACATAATAGTTTTAAAGCAGTGGAATTATTTTTACTATGAATTATTCATCTCCTGTACTCATCATGTAAAGGGGTGGTGACTTCTTTTATCAACAAAATACTTTTTATTGACACTAAGAACAGCATTTAATTGAACCTCTTTCCCCAATTATCGTCAGAAAAGAGTTTACACTTGTACTTTGGAAAAATGTTTTAGGAAGATTTATCAAAGCTGCAAAAAAAGCTGTCCATGAACTAATGGAATTATACTATCTTTGAATTCTCTCCACCAGAACTTAGAATGGTCACTAATTCCTTTCTTTGCTCTTTTGGTGTTTGCAAAGGGGTTCACTAAAGCCTGAATTGATATAATTATTGGCTTGGATTGTTAGAGATTTAGGCCAGATGGCTATGGGTTTCTAAAGTCCCAGTTGCTTGTGTTAGCTTTTCTAGTTTGCTTATAGGGTTTTGGTGATCAGCAATTTGAAAGGGCTGCAAACTTGTAAAACAGTATTATTCATGGGGGCAGAATGTTCATCAGCGTGACCCAGTAGTAAATACATTCATTATGGGCATTTCTATTCTGCACAATTTGCCACACGGTGCTAGTTTGTGGAAGAAAAAAAAAAAAGAGACAATGGCTTATAAAATGCTTTTGAATGCTTAAAAAGAAGGAGAGTTCACACTGAGCCTCCTCTGCTTTCTTTTTCAGCAAAAACCTTCTTAGTGACTTTGGCTGAGCTCTGCTGAGAGCAAGTAAATTGGGCAAATAAGAGATTTACTCTTTACATTTTTAGGATATGCTGGGGTGGGGGGGAAACATAAGAGAGGGAAAAGAGCAGTAAAAGAGTGATAGTATCCTTATGGGCAGTACTAACAGTCAAATGGACAAAGTTAGCAGAAAAACAAAGAGAAACATAGCAAGCCTGTGGATAAAATGATAAAAGCATATGTAAAAGGAAAGTAGAAGTCACATAAATAGATACATTTGAAGTGAGAGGAATGCATCGGCCTCCATGTCCTGAAAGCAGCCTGAAGCTCACACCTGGATCTGTAACATTTCTGGTGTGTACAAAATGCATGCTCGCCTCAGACATAAGATTATATTTTTTTGTGTGCAAATCTGTGGGAGTGTAAATAGTTTTCTGCGACATCAGAGAGGGGAGGCATTTGTTGTTTTCTAAACAATCTGTCTTGTGCCTTCTTTTCCTTTAAAATAGTTGGCATGTAGAAGGTGTGCTTAGCACAGACTGTCACGGTGGAGCATGAAGTGCTATTTCAAACAGGTTGACAAAGATCATCTGAAGTAGCACTGGAACAGCAAATAAAAAAGCTCAGAGACAATCGCACACGTGAACACACAGAGGAATGGGCTCAGGCAGAGGCAGCTGCGCTGAGATGCTGCGAGAGGCAGCCGGGGAAGCACCAGAGAATGCAAAATGTTCCTGACTTGGGAAGAAGGAGGACAGACAGGTTTCGTGGAGTGGAGGAGCTCTCGAAGGGCTCCGGGCAGGAGCACATATATCGGGAACATGCAGGTTGTAGGTAAACAAGCAGCAAGAAGACGCTCTTGCGGCACGGATAGCTAGAGAGACGTCACCCCCAGCTCTTTTACTAAGCAAACACACTTAAAAGCTCCCGGCGAGTTAAACAAGGGGTAACCTAAAGTATGTAAATAAGGAATACGATCGCATTTCTCGTGGCAGGAAGGGGAGGAATTAAAATCACAAAACCCCGCTTGAAATTGCCATGAAAATTCGGGGGGTGGGGAGGAGAGACGTTGATTTAAAGTTGCCCATTAGTCATTTGTACCCCCCAACCCCCATCCTTGGCGGGTGCTGGCCGAGAGGCCGCCCGCGCCCGATCCCCCCGCCCCGGCGCGCCGGGCTGCGGGCTGTGGGCCCCCTCCCCTCCCTTCCCCTCCCCTTCTCTTCCCTCCCCTCCTCTCGCCTCCCCGGCTGATTGGCTGCACTGGGCTCGGCACAGGCCGGGCAAAAGCTTTGTCTGGGGACTTGAAGTGAAGTTGCGGAGGAATTTAGGCTGGAGCCGGCGAGGGAAGGCGTTCAGTCCGGCGGCGAGTGCGGAGAAGGACGGGAGGACGGGCTGCAGATTCATCCGGCCGGCTCCCGGCAGTCCCTGGATGCTGAAGGTGGGAGAGGAGCACGCTGCCCCGGAGCATCTCAGCCTGGAAGAGGAGCTCTGAGTCAAATGAGAAAGCGTGGATTGCTTACAGATTGTATCTGGATGTCCCGGAACGGTGTGTATAAAAAAAGCCAAAAGTTTTCTGATCTGTAAGTTATTAATACTTGGCTGGCTAGAAAAGGCGTTTTCAAGCTGGAAAGGACCAGATGTGCTTTGGATTTAAGGTACCGAAGGAAGGCAGAATAATTGCTTTTTAACTTATTGGGAGAAATTAATTGCAAAAACTTACAAATGTATCGAATCGACGGTAAAATGCACTTTCTGTTCATTTTTGCACTGATCATAATATCTTGCAATAATGCTGTGCTGGGGAAGAATTTGAAATACAGGATTTATGAGGAGCAGAGGGTTGGATCAGTAATAGCAAGACTATCGGAGGATGTTGCTGATGTTTTATTAAAAATGCCTAACCCTTCCTCAGTTCGGTTTCGAGCCATGCAGAGGGGAAATTCTCCCTTGCTTGTAGTTCGTGAGGATAATGGAGAAATCAGCATAGGAGCTAAAATTGATCGGGAACAACTGTGCCAGAAAAACTTAAACTGCTCCATAGAGTTTGATGTGATCACTCTGCCCACTGAACATCTGCAGCTTTTCCATGTTGAAGTTGAAGTGCTGGATATTAATGACAACTCTCCGCAGTTTTCCAGAGCTCTTATCCCTATTGAGATATCAGAGAGTGCAGCTGTAGGAACTCGGATCCCTTTGGACAGTGCTTTTGATCCAGATGTGGGAGACAACTCTCTTCACACTTATTCCCTTTCTGCAAATGATTTTTTTAGCATTGATGTGAGAACCAGGACTGATGGTGCTAAGTATGCTGAGCTGATTGTGGTCAGAGAGCTGGATCGCGAGTTGAAGTCGACTTACGAACTCCAACTCACTGCCTCTGACAAAGGGGTGCCTCAGAGATCTGGGTCATCCCTCCTGAAAATCAGCATTTCTGATTCCAATGACAACAGCCCTGTCTTTGAGCAGCAGTCATATATTATCCAGCTCTTGGAAAATTCTCCTATTGGGACTTTGCTCATAGACCTCAATGCTACTGATCCAGATGAGGGCGCCAATGGGAAGGTCGTGTACTCCTTTAGCAGTCATGTGTCTGCCAGAATTATTGAAACTTTTAGGATAGACCCAGAAGAAGGTCACCTAACCCTGCTGAAGCAAGTGGACTATGAAGTAACCAAATCCTATGAAATTGATGCTCAGGCTCAGGATATGGGGCCAAATTCTATTCCAGCTCACTGCAAAATTATAATTAAAGTTGTGGATGTGAATGACAACAAGCCAGAAATCAACTTAAATTTGATGTCCACAGAGAGAGAAGAGGTAGCTTGCATCTCTGAGGGGTCACCCCTGGACACCTTTGTTGCCCTGGTCAGAGTGCAAGATAAGGACTCCGGTGTGAATGGAGAGATTGTTTGTAAGCTCCATGGGCATGGCCACTTTAAACTTCAAAAGACTTATGAAAATAACTATTTAATCTTAACTAATGCCACTCTAGATAGGGAAAAAAGATCTGAATACATCTTGACTGTAATAGCAGAGGACAAGGGAACGCCAAGTCTCTCCACAGTGAAACACTTTACTGTTCAAATCAGTGATGAAAATGACAACCCACCCCGCTTCCAGACAAACAGATATGAAGTTGTTATCTTGGAAAATAACTCTCCTGGAGCATACATCACATCAGTCACAGCCACAGACCCAGATCTAGGTGACAATGGGCAGGTGACATACACTATTTTGGAGAACTCCGTTTTGGGAAGTTCTATAACTACCTATGTGACCATTGATCCCTCCAACGGGGCGATCTATGCCCTGCGAACCTTTGATCATGAAGAAGTAAATCAAATTGCCTTCATGGTCCAAGCTAGGGATGGAGGGAGCCAGCAGCTCATTAGCAACACCACAGTTGTACTCACCATCATTGATGAAAATGACAACGCTCCAGTCATCGTGGGGCCGGTGCTACGCAACAGCACAGCAGAAATCTCAATCCCTAAAGATGCTGAAATTGGCTTTCTTGTCACCAGGATAAGAGCTACAGACAGAGACTCTGGTATGAACTCTGAACTCAGCTGCTCCATAGCAGCTGACAAGGAAAACAGCATCTTTGTGATGGATCCCCAAACCTGTGACATCTCTATCAATGTGAGTGTTGAATCAGTTCCAGTAAAACAATGGGAGTTTTTGGTTATTGTCCAGGATAAAGGCAGCCCTCAGCTTAGTACTAAAGCTCTTCTGAAATGTACCATTTTGGAGCATGTTTATTCATTTTCAAGCACCGAAGCAACTTTGGTAAGCCAGCCCTCCCTGGACATCTCCATGATAACGATTATATCCTTAGGATCTATATGTGCTGTGCTATTGGTTATTATGGTTATATTTGCTACGAGGTGCAATCGAGAGAAAAAGGACACCAGGTCTTACAACTGTCGCGTGGCTGAATCAACCTACCAACACCATCCAAAACGTCCCTCCAGGCAGATCCACAAAGGGGACATCACGCTGGTGCCGACAGTTAATGGAACTCTACCCATCAGGTCTCACCACAGAGCTTCGCCGTCATCATCCCCAGCCCTGGAGAGGGGTCAAATGAGCAGCCGGCAGAGCCACCACAGCCACCAGTCACTAAACAGCCTGGTGACCATCTCCTCGAACCATGTGCCTGAAAATTTCTCCCTGGAACTCACCCATGCTACACCAGCTGTTGAGGTAAGGTCCAGACCTTGGTTTTGCACATCCATTTATGCAGACACTCATTTGGAAGCCTACACACACCCCTGTGTGCAGTCTGTGAGAGCAAGAGGCAGCCAGGTCTATGCCTCATGGGAATGTGTCATGGATTTCTCTTTGATCTCATTGCTTTTCAGTTTTACTCCAATATCAACAGATTCCATTGCCCTGAGGAACAGGGTTAAATCTATTGTTAATAGCATTATTCCTTGGTTCTTCCCTGTAAAGTCAAAACAATTGAGTGGAACATAATGCTCTGCACTGGTTAACTGTTCACGCTTTCTTCCTTGCCTTCTCTCTCCCTCCTCTCTGTACAGCTCCATCTGAGAAAGAGTGCCTGATTATTTATATTCAGAAACAATCCAGGAAACTCTTTTATTAATGGGGGTGCACAACTAAAACATTCTGACACAGTTTGAGTACAGCTGCAGTAACATACAGCTGCACCATATCTCAAACTTTGAGACTCCTTGTCTCAGGTTTTACTGCAAATGCTGGGTCATAGCTTAAATAAATGAGAGCTGTGTCCTGGTAACTCTTTATATGTAAAGCAAGGCTGTTTTGTTTTGAATTAGGATCCTGGAATATTAAAGGCTTGATTATAATATATTAAACCAAACCAAAACTCCACCTCTGTTTAATTGCTTGTTTTACTTGTTAAGGAATTAATTATTATGAATTCAGAGGCTAATGAACAGCATTGAACTTCCCCATTTTACAGAGTCTTGAGATTTTTCCTGTGTCAGACACTACACTACCAAGTAGTCTATTATACATTATTATTTATGTGCAGGAATTTGGTTTAATTAAATCCTAAAGGGAGAAAAAAATAAACCACAAACAAACCTGAGAAGCAAATTAATGGTTTTACAGCTAGGAGCTTGAGCTTTCATTTCAAGGAATCAGTCTTTTTACTTTTTCTTTAGCAGGTTTCTCAGCTTCTCTCGATGCTTCATCAGGGCCAGTATCAACCAAGGCCAAGTTTTCGAGGAAACAAGTATTCCAGAAGTTACAGGTAAGAATCCAGTTTGTTCTACTACATATGAGTGCACACAGATCAGAAAATACAAACATTTATTTTTAAACAAAAACTATAACATACTTGAGATAATGTGGTTCTCCACAATTCTCTTTACAGATATGCCCTACAAGATATGGATAAATTCAGCTTGAAAGACAGTGGCCGGGGTGATAGTGAAGCTGGAGACAGTGATTATGATTTGGGGAGAGAGTCTCCAATTGACAGACTTCTTGGGGAAGGATTCAGTGACCTTTTCCTTACAGATGGAAGAATTCCTGCAGGTAAGAGCAGAATGGAAGCTGAGCAGTTTTTTTACAGTTCTGCCTGGCTGTCACTTTGATAAAACTACTACTGAGAAAGCAAAAGTTCTTTAGCTTTCAAGTCCTATGTTTCCTTCCTTTTATACTTTGCTTCATGATAAATAGTGAGTTGAAGCCTTGATGTATCTAATAAAATGAAACCTCAGATACAACTGCAAATCTACCCAGAGCAATGCCTACTTTTTTTGTTACTCACATCATGAGCTGGCTCCACATTCCTCCTAGAAGTATGATCTGCTCCAAGTCCTTAGACTTTTAATGACTGGGTGGATGTTTTTGCAGAGCCAGGCAGTTGTGGTTTGTTAAAAATACAGTGACCTATAATTTGAGAGATAGGTTTTCTGCAGTGGATTTGATCCATATGACACAAACTTTTACCATTTAAAAACTGAGTGTGAAAGTGAATTAGAAGAAAACACCCAGAGTCACACAGGCTGGGAATTAGACCCTAGGTATTCTGATATTGGATTAAAATTTAAGTGATGTAGTTAAAAAGTATAAATAGAAATATGGATGGAGAAGAAAGAAAATTGTTTTTCCCACTGAAAAATGAACTTGAGTAGCAAGGGAAGGTTCTAAATATTTCCCAGATTTTAAATCTTGCAACCCTAATTTCTGGAAGCAAGAGCTTAAGAGGTACAATTCAGGGGCAGAGGGCAGAAAGGAAAAAAAATTAGAAAAGGGTGAGTGGCAGTAGGATAAACATACATATACATATTCATGTGTATAAAGTATTGCTTTTAAATTCATGCCCAAATAAAAGTTGAATAAAAGGTCATGGGAATTCATGCTTAGTACAGATAGAAGAATTTTGTGATTACTTTAATAATTATGCAGCCTCTGGTTGTACCCTAGATCTTGTTCTTACTTCAGGTCATATTTAGTTTTCTCTGTATAACCAGAGGGCCAGATAATTTCAGTAGGGTTCACTGAACCATGTTTATAAATTTAACAAGTTTAGTAAAGTAATTTTACAAATGGAGGCCCTTTGCTTTGGGGGTGGTGCAGCACATGGCCTTCCTAAAGTGACCCCCATGTATTAACCAGGGTTGTTGTGCTAGACAAGACAGAACACCAAAAGTTCAAAGTGTTTTTCTTATACATTTTAGATTTAAAATTTTATGTGCATGTTTTGCTCCAGTCTAGGTCTTGTATCACATACCCAGCCATTCACCTACCTCCTCAAACGTGCTCAAAACTAGAGGCCTTGAAGAGTTGCTCTGTTTTCAGAATCTTTTACCTAAATTTGGACTTCTAATATATTTTTATCCTCATCCTTCCTAACTCCTACTACTTATTCCTCTGCCAGCTAGCATGAGGCATGGCTCATTCTCTCCTATGCTTTAGCAAGGAGTCAGGGAGGGATCTGCTGGAGCTCTCAGCTGGCCTGGGGAACTTGAAGTGCAATGGTGTTTGCACTGGCATCCTGCCCAGCTGCTGCCAAGGAAGAGTGATCCCTTTACAGTGGGCAACTTGGGTCTGCCAGCAGACAGGAATGGTTGTACTCTTAGCTGGCTGAAATGCCCATGACCCATTTTCAGCTCTTACAATTCCCTCTCTAAACAGTAAGCCTAAGGATAGGATTTCCAAAAATGCCAGGCTAATTAAATTCAAAGTAAGGGAAACTCCTCTCAGTGCAGACAGAACTGGGTTGGGCTATCAAGATCAGTATTTAGTCTCACTCAGATGTCCATTTACTGCTATGCGTGGCCTTAATCCTTCAGATAAGTCTGTTGAACCTGTTCAGATGAGACCTGGATTGATCTACAATCCCAATATATGAAAAGCAAAACTTCCTGAAGGTTTCCTGTTCTCCATTCTGAAAGCTTTCTGCATTGTCAGTCTAGACACAGGCAAAAGTGCTGTGGGAAGGTCCTTTCAGTTTGTCTGCTTAATGTGAAACAAGAAAGGAATGGAGCCAGTCCCTCAAAACTCCACAAATTACATGATTAGAAAGTTCCACAGCTGTCCTTGAAAGTCATTTTTCNGCGTCCTGCGGCTTTGACTTTAATCAGCAGATGCTCTGGCATTACCATAAATGTTTTCTTAACCGTTTCTGTCAAAAAAAAAAAAAAGAGAAAGAGAGAGAGAGAAAAAAAGCTGTTGTGCATCTGGACATTTTAAAATTTATTGCTGGTTTAAGGACAGATTATGTCACCATTCAGTTACTTCAGAGTATGTTTTGATCTTATGTTCAGGAAAGTCAGAATTTATTATTTTAAACCAAAACCATTCCTGATAACAATGGCTGCAGAGCTGTCACTAAGACAAACTTCGCTACTAATGAAATGCTAGACCACTGAAAGTATCTAATGAACTTAAAGGAGTCTTAAAGGAATCTTCTTAATTAGAAGTGTAATCCCCATCTTCTGAGATGACTTGAGAACTGGTCATGGATCACTTAGATGTCTTTTGACAGTTCTAACTCTTGAGCATTTTTGGTAAAATGTCATATATGGGAACAAACACTTGCAGGCATTTCAGTCACTTGTATCAAGACTTCAGCCACTGGTATGTTCTAGTTTGCTTTTTTTTTTTGTTTGTTTGTTTGTTTGTTTGTCTTTGTTTTTGGTTTTTTGGTTTTTTTTCTGGATCAGCAGTTATTTTGCAATAGATTGAGCAATATCCAGGCTGCAGTCTGAGCTTGTAATCTTGAAGAAATTCATACTGTTGCATGCATGATATGGAGAAAGTTTATACTTATAGGAATGGAAAGGCCATTAGGAAAGCAAACAATATGATAGGCTGTGTGTAGTGCAAAAATATAGTGCTGACAGTATGAGAGTAGGACTTTATAAATCACTAGTACATCCAAAACTGAAATACTCTGTTCAGTTCTGTTTACACCATGACAAAAAGATTTTTTTTGATAAACGGAGTGGATCCAGAGCCAGATGGGAAATGTGTTGAGGGAGCAAGGAAAACTTCCAGGGCATGACTGCAAATATTTCTTATGCAGTCTGTATATGCTGAGAAAGAACAAGAAACTCTATTCTGTGTGGGAAAATCTAACCATTAAGTGATATTGGGCAGGAGTTTCTTACAGTAAAAATATGCATAATGCAAAGAGTCTGTCATTTCTGAAAGCTGTCTTTTGAAGCTGGTGACTCAGACCCGTTAGGGCCCCAGCAGCACCCAGACCTTCTCCAGCATATTTGGCAGGCACACAGACACACAGCCTGAGGCAAGGCTTTGTGTCCTATGATCAGCTCCCTTTAGGCTGGAAAATTTAGCATCTCTCCTGGAACATCCCTCTCTGCAGGTCTGTCAAATTGGGTTTTGCCTGTCTCTGCTTCCAGGAACCATTCCCAGACCTCTTGGAATATTTGCAAAGGATCCTTGTAGTGCCCCTTTGTGGGCCAGTTTGGACCAGTGAAGCACTCAGGGTTGTAGTCATTTGTCCCATCTTATTGCTTCTACCTGAAAGACATCAATAAACCAAGAAGCTGAGAGCAGCTCTGTTGTCTTCTGCTCTTCAGCCCTCATGGCTGACCTGGATTCCCATCCCGTGGGTTAGAGTCCTCCTTATGCCAAGGCCTGAGCCAGCATGGGCCACTAACCTGAGCTACAGAGCTGCAAGTGCACCTGAGAGTATAAATCCAGTATAAACACCCAGTCACACAGGCTGGGAATTAAACCCTAGATATTCTGATAGTGGATTAAAATTTAACTGATTTAGATAAAAAGGTAATATGGCAGTGGATCACCTTGATTCTACATACACTTCATTGTCAGAACAAAGGAGTTGTTTAATGGAAAAGCAGATCCCTCTGCATGTTATTATTCTTTGCTCTTTATTTCCCCTGTCCATTTATTCCCACTCGATTGCTCTGATATGCCTCACTAGTTGCATGTGGAAGACTTCTCTCAAACTAAAGTGAGTGCTTGGAGGTAGACATTTCTTCCTTTTATTTTATGTTTTTTAATGAGCTAGAACTGTACAAAGGGCTTGTGTGGCTTCCAGCCACAAGTGCTTGTTTTTCCACCTGGAATTTACATGTTTGTCTTCAGCCTTAGTTAAGAGACTGCATTACTATCTGACATGAACTGCACTGGTTGTTTTCATTCTTGGCAATGGAGGTACCAGACCATTTGTCTTTGCCACGTTCTTGCACACACAAGGTGAAACCAAACACTGGATTTGCAAATCTCTGGGGAAGTTCAGTCCTGGTGACAGGAATCCCTGTGAGTGCAGGTGTTGTGTGCAGCAGGAGGGGATGCTCACTCTCCTCGTGTCTCTCTTGCAGCGATGCGCCTGTGCACGGAGGAGTGCAGGGTCCTGGGCCACTCTGACCAGTGCTGGATGCCACCGCTGCCCTCTCCCTCTTCTGACTACAGAAGCAACATGTTCATCCCTGGGGAGGAGTTCCAGTCACCCCAGCAGCACCTGCAGCAGCAGCATCACCAGGGCCTCGAGGAGGATGCCCAGGCGGCTGACGCCAGTGAGAAGAAGAAGAGCTTTTCAACATTTGGGAAGGACTGCCAGAGCGAGGAGGACTCAGGGGACACCTGCACCTCCTCCCTCCTCTCCGAAATGAGCAGCGTCTTCCAGCGCCTGCTGCCTCCCTCGTTGGATGCCTACACGGAGTGCAATGAGATGGATCGCTCCAACTCGTTGGAGCGCAGGAAGGGACATTTGCCAGCCAAGAATGTAAATTATCCACCGGGGGTGGCAGCCTGGGCAGCCAGCACACATTTCCAAAACCCTGCCAACAATGGGCCCGCTCTGGGGACTCACTCGGGTGCGCAGCCTTCGTCCAAATGGCTGCCAGCCATGGAGGAGATCCCGGAGAATTATGAAGAAGATGATTTTGACAATGTGCTCAATCACCTCAGCGATGGCAAACATGAACTCATGGATGCCAGTGAGCTGGTGGCAGAAATTAACAAGCTGCTGCAAGATGTCCGGCAGAACTAGTTGTTTCAAAAGCCTATTTTTCCATATTTATGGAAAACTGGAAGGGGAAAAAAAAGAACGAAAAACTAGACTGAGGAGAACTGGCATTGCCAACTAGTTGCATTTATCATAAATGTGTCTGTGTATGTTGAATATTAAAATACTGTATTTTCATATGTACACAATGCAAGTGTGATTATCTTTATCTGTATTTTAAAAATACATTTGTACCTTATATTTATGTGTAATTTAACAAATAAATTTTATTTTTGTACACCCACAGCAAGCATGTTTTTCCTAAATGTATATAGATGGTACCACCCTTGTCAAACTTAGAGTTTTCTTGCCTCACAGGCATGTTATAAAAAAAAAAAAAAAGAAAAAAAAAGAAGGATATTGTTTTCCCATATTATTTCTTTCAAATGTTTCAGATACAAATTCAAAACACTGAAAAAGTTATGCAAATGTTAGTATCAGTAAATGATCCAACACGTTTTTTGCAATGTTTTATTCTTATAATAAAGAATTATAACTCCCACAAAACCTAAAATGTCCTTTTTTATTTTGATGCTTTTGGTCTATAGAATCATTTTCTCATTTAAGTGATGGATTATTGCAGGCTGAAGTCTTCCTGTCTTTGGCACAAAAGTGTTTTCCCCAGTGAAAAAATCATGGAATTCTGTGATGGATCTTCCACTGTGATCTTTGCAAAAAAAATGTAAATTTATTGTGCTGTTGTTACACTGCAAAGCCAGTTGAAGTCAGCAGTGTATACTTGAAAGACAGCAATAAAATCAGCTTTTCTGACCTCAAGCTGAATTCTGAATTTATGTAAATACAAAAATTGCAATTAGCTGCTTTATCTTTGGGAATGACACCAAAACAAAAGCAATGTTGCATCTTCCAGAAAAACAGCTATATTTTGCCTCTGCACAGCAGCTACATTTTTATATTAGCTATATTCTCTGTTGTAAGTGTGCCTGTCTTTTTGTTTGCAAAGTAGTACAAAAATATTTGAACTTTCTAGCAAAGGGCAAGCCAGCAGGTACATTTACCCTGGCTGCATCCCATCCTTCCATGGTGGGGCTTCTCTCTGTCCTGAAGCTCGGTGAAAAGTCATTTATATTATGGTGCCATTGCTATAGTGGGGTTGATGTAACTAATATTGCTCAGATAAAAGTCAATGTCATCCTTTTAGTTCCTTTCTTCAAAACTATTTTTTGTTAGCCTGTCATACACAAGGAGACCTTTTTAGTAGTAAACAAATGGATTTTACAGTTGGGAAACATGGGTGGGTTTTGAACCCCCTGTGCTCCTTTTAGGAGTGTTAAGAGATGGCTGTAAAAACCTGTATTTTTGGCATTTATGCAGATGCGTATTTTATATGACATATATTTTTTTGCCATAACTGTAGAAAACTCTTGGAATAATCCAAGTCAATCTGGGCATAAAACCAATAAATTTTTTCTGGAGAATCACCCTTGTAAAGTATCTTATAAAATATTTTTTTTCTTGTGCTAGATACAAAAATTCATGCTTAATGTTACCCCAAAAAACCAAAAATTTTGTTGCATGCATGAGCTTCATTTGTTTTCTTTGTGTGCAAGGAAACTTTAATGTCCTTATTGGTTTTACAGTGCTGTAGATGGGACATTTGAAGATGTGTAGGGATTTGTTGACGCCTGAACAATGGAGAGGTTCTCAACTTGTTCACACATCAGGAGCTCACGCTATGCTTTACTGGTTAGCAATACCAGGACCTCACATTGCGAGGTTTGTTACCGCACCTTTGAATGCCAGCAGGACCTGGGACTCATCAAGCTGCCGTCTGTTATTGAGAGGAAGAAGTTGTAACACCTCATTAAATATTTGACACATCTTCCCTGTTTTACCCTTCATTCCTATTAATAGGGATTATTGGCCCCACAAGCCTCACCTGGGTCCCATTCTCCCACTCCCCCCCACTCCAGGGGCTCAGACTGGAGCAGGCAGCTGTTCTAGGAGTGTTTGTCCTCTTTGGCTCTCAGGGTCGACCTAGGACTGATTACATAGCTGTGCCTCCAACCCATATTCAGCTGCTGCTGACAGGAGTTCTTGGATCCTCATCCTGGTTTGTCACTTTTGCATGCTGAGGGCTGACCATGGATCCCTTGGCCAGCACTCCACTAAAGCTGCTACATCCAGGTTCTGTAGGGTTGCACTTTGTCAGTGTGGGTACTGCTCATACTGGGGTTGCTCTCAGCTCCTGATCTTCTTGATGGTTTAAAACAGCAACTTCAGGCTGACTCTGAAGCCAGGATGCTGGTACAGTCCTAACATTCACTTGGGCTTAACTTCCTCGTCCTTAACTAGGTTGTTTCTTTCTCATCTCAACCCTCCCTTTGCAGTTTCTCTCTTCTTCAGTGTCCAGTTTTAGCCTTGTTCTCCAAGTTCCCTCACCCTTATCTCATGTTAACTCCTCTTGGCTCTCTCACTCCATTTCTCTTAAAATCTGACCCACAAACTAATACTGCAGAGCCCCTAGATATGTTTACAGAGTATCTCGTATCCCACCCATGACTGAAATTCCCAGTTTCTATATCTTTAGTTGGATCTAGCTAGCACATCCCTCAAATCCTCCCTTGCCCTTTTTGATGTGTAATTGCAATTACAGTGTAATTGTAAGCTCCACTGAATTCCTCTACACCCAATGCTTTTTTTGGGTGCCTGTACAGCATGGAAAGGGATGACTTACGTGGCTAAACTCCCCACTGCTGATTTTTCACAGAAGTGGGAGGGTCAGGAAAGCAATTCTGAAGACAAAACTCATGCCTGCCTGCTCATTTGAGTCCAGCCTGGGCACACAGAGTGTGTGAGGTGTACAGGGTGACTGGTGGTTATGTTAAAAATGTACCAGGTGGTAGTTTGAAAATAGTTATTAAACTCGTAGATTATTTTTCTGTTGACCTGGATAAAACATTGCTGTCTGTTAAAAAATCAGCAGCAAAATATGAAACTCCCCTCCAAGTGATGTAGACTCCTCCATAAATAAATGCAGAAAGCTGTTTCTCCTCATTTCCAGAGGAGGAAATATTAGACATTCAGACTCAGACTGCATTCTGTCTACAAGCTTGCAGGACAGCCTGATAAGCTTCATTTTCACAGTCATATCATCCACTAGGGATTATGAACCTGTTTTAAATTTAAAACCTTTAAATCAGTTTATGCCTGCTGGCCTATGTCACATGGATAGTCTCAATGACTTAAAGAGACATTGTTTGCAGAGAGGACTTTCTAGAAAAAGTAAATTGCAGTGAATTTCTCTGCATCCAAATATCATAAAACACGTAAGGTTTTCCTAGAGGGGATTTCTGTACCAACACACAGTAATAGTATTTGGTATGTGCATTGCTGCAAGAATCTTTATCCTATAAAGAGACCAGTCTCCAGGAGCAAGAAAGTTTACTTAGATTGTATCTGAAATGCATTGGAGTTTGAGTTGCATTTATTATTTATAAGAAGCTTATTAAAATATCTGTGGATAGCAGTAAATGAGAGAAAAATCTGTCTTAATCCTGCTTGGTTTAGAGTTCCTCTTTTTCTCAGGCTTCCTTTATAAATGAGAGAAATTATATAAGTGTATGTACACATCTATAAAAACCCTAGCACCAAATACCTTCTTTGTAAAGAACAGGGAAAACTGATAGTGTGCAGATTAAACAAAATATGTAATAAATCTGGATTTGTTGCATTTTGCCAGCTAATAGAGAGTTAGGGGTTGCTGGTGCGGTTTAAGCACCAAACATGACAATTATTGTTCTGCCCAGAACACAAGTTCCTAGTACATCTCTAAATGCTTACTAGTTTTATTTTTCTTGGTGAAATAATGACAGAAAAGGTTGTGAAAATTGGCAAATGGTAATTACCAAAATACTGGTTATCCCTGTAAGTGTTCAAGGCCTGGTATGGTAGGGCTTTGGGTTGAGTGGTCTAGTGGAAGGTGTCCTTGACCATGGTGAGGGATTGGAACAAGATGATCTTTAAGGTCAAACCCAAACAATTCCATGGGATAATGGTTCCTGCATTCCTTCTATATATGGAAATACTGAGACTTTTGAGCAAATGCAAAGTTTATTAATGGATGCTCAACAACTACTTTTCTCCATGTTCATGTACATTTTTTATATTCACTTCTGAAATGGTTACATTAAAAAATGTACTGAAATAACGATCAGAATTGTTGGACCACTTATTTAAATTGTGTTTAAGCCTTTCTGTCACTGCTGCATCACACTTTGCTATTAATTGCCCATTAGGATAACCCATTGAGAAGATGTGACTGTCAATAATGTATTGGCTGCATTCTTTACCCTGGTTGCGTTTATAGTTGCTATGTCTAAGTACAGCAATAGAAATCAAACAAAAGCCACCAGAAAATATTTAACCCTTACAGTTTCCTTACCTTTTTTTTTAATGCAATATTTGAATTCATAGAAAATGCCAAGAAGTTTAATTTCTTTCTCTGCAACCTGCAGAGGATTTCAGTTTCCCAAGATCAGGACATGGAAGCCTCCATTTTTAGCATTAGGTTAACACAGCAACTAACCTAGGAGGAGATGATGGTATACATGTGTTTTTTTTCAATAATGCAGGCTGTTACTTTTTCAGGCACAATTTCTCTCCTTTCTGTATCCCAGGGTAAAACTCTGCCTGCACACAACACTTGGCCTGCAACATTTTCTGCAATGCAGTTTATAAATAAATAAATAAATAAATAAATGATGATGATGATGATGATGATGATGATGATATAATTACTTCAATCAAAAAAAACCATTCATAATTAACAACCCTGCTGTGTTTTGCATCCTCAGAGCTGTAAATCATAAATGACTGAGCACTTGTAAAAAATAATATTCTGGGATCAAGTAACCTGCTACTGAAAAAAGCCTCTCTAAAGTGACACCAGGAACAGTTTAAACCATACTGTAAAAACTATTTACAGGAGAGTTAGTAAATAATTCCTTGTTTAATTAAAGGTCAGTGGAGACTCTGGAAAAACTGGGTAATAATTGAAGCTGAAATCTGACCAGTGCACAGATTCTCGAACCCCTTGCCCAAGGATCTGTGTGGGAAACACAGTGAGAAATGACCGTGCAAACAGTTATATGGCTCACAGAATAATTTAAAGCTTCATCAGGCAGTTTCATCACATGACTTTGCAATCTATTGCCCAGTCCTGTGCTGTGGAGATTTCCCTCCAAACTCACATTCAAGACTGGACTCCAGAGGAAATACAGGAACAGGAAAAGAAGGGATGCATGTTGTGGCAGACTTTGGAAAACAATTGTCTACCCTTCTAGTCAGTCACCCCTCAACTCTCATTTGTTTGGTTTTTTGATCTCTGTGGCTAAAAATATGTGTTTTAAACATTAAATAAAGGCAGCAGCTTCAAAGGAAAAAAATTGAAATTGTGTGGTAGGGTAGTGGCTAGGAGAAATTGAGATTTTAACAAGAATTTGAAGCTTCCTGTGAAGACAAAGGGATTTAAAGCTGGGCTGTCACATAGCTCAGAGAAAGACAAAACTATACACTGTATTTTCACATACTTGCATTTTGTAAGAATTGTTCTATGCTCTTGTCCTGAAGATAGCAGAGATAATGGTGGGGTTTTATTAAAAAAAAAAAAAAAATTATAGCTTAAAATATTTTTTAAACATTTGCATTTAATCCAAGTCCAGTATGCAGCCCTCTCAGAGATGGCTGTGGAAGGTGATCTTTCCCCGCAGACTGGAGGTTTAATCCATACTGCCATAATTCTTAGTGGTTTGTTCAGGTCTGACATCTGTTGTCAAACACAAAGTTCTTCCCATGTATTGCACAGAAAGCATGTGAGTACTATATATCTTACAACTTAAAAAGATACATATGTTGTTTTGTGCATTTAGCCTTCAATTGCTGTGAAAATTAGTGTGAGAGGAAGCCTAGGTCTACTTTGTTTCATTCAATTTTTTTTTTTCCCTTCATTCTCTCTATGGTTTGGATACCAATAACCTTCATCTCACTAAAACACTTAATGATTTTGTGGTGAAAAATAAGTAGCAATGGTGGGCAAAGGGACTGGAAAGCCAATGCTGTCTCCTGTGGTCTAGGAGAGCTCTCTGCATGTAGAGTTCACAAAGTTTTTACAGCAAACATAGACAGTGATAACCTTGAATATTTTTTTTTGTACTAAATTATTGTCCTGGTTTAAGATACCATTATCTGTACAGGATGGTGGGAACCTTTCTGGAATGGAAAATACGACCCTCTTCCCTCCAAATTATTCTAACTTAGAAGTTACGGGGCTTTCAGATGAAGATAGGGAGAAAGGAATAACGGTTCTTTACTAGAGTAGATATCACAAGGCAAACAACCAACCCCAGCAGCAGCACAGCGAGCAGAGCAGGAGCACAAACCCACCCGCGGCCTTCTCTCGGCTCTCGGGCACGTTCCCCTTCGGTGCAGTTCCGGTCACGGCCGGCAGGGGCGCTGGGGGCTCCCGGCCGGGCAGGGCGGGTGCGATGATTCCCCCGCGGCTGCAGGGGGCGCTGTGGCGCGAGCTCAGCCGCCTCTCCACATGGTCATGGGACCTCAGGCGACAGGGACAGAGAGGAGGTGGCTCCCTTTGCAAAACTCACAGGGAACAGCCGCTCTCAGTGCCACTCCGGTGATGAGCTGGACTGTAGCAGTAGCCTCAGAACAGTGGGCTGGCACAGCAGAGGTAAGCAGAGCCAGGGTGACAAATCAAAGTGCAGCACTAACCCTAGAGCGGTGACAGGAGCACTGGGATCTGGGTGAATGCATGGTGTTGGGTTAAAGTGAAGCAAACCCCTGAAGCCGTGGTGGAAGACAGAGGGGGACTGGGTGGGGGATCGCTCCTTTGCACTGCTCACCCGTGACAGCTGGTCCCGAGGCTGGGCTGCCGCGCAGAGGGAGCGACGATGTGGGGAGCACTCCCGGCTCCCGGGTCTCAGCACAGCACGCACCACGCACCGGCTCTGGGCTCCCAAGTGGCAGAGGGGCAGAGAAGCAAGCTGGCAGACCCTGGTCACAGTGCCTAAAGAAGAAGAGGAAAAGAAAAAAAAGAAAAAACCCCCAAAACCACAGGGCAACAGGGCCCCAGGTCAGACCCACCATGCCATATGACAGCTGTGTTGATCACCCCACCCGAAGTAAAAGCAGACCCTGGCTCCCAACCTCCACAGGATCCTGGGCCGCCCTTCACTCATCATGATATTTTTGACCCTGGGATGGGAGGTGGAGGGAGGGAGTATGTGGGAGGTGGTAGTGGCAGTTACAGTGACAATTCCAGGCACAAAAAATGCCTATAGGGTACAAGCCATCCACAAGACAATTATTCAGTGCAAAATTGAGTTTTGAATTGCAATTTTACCTGCTTGCCAAGATTCATCTCCTCAATAGCAACTGAGTGTTCTAAGGTCATCATGGAGATTTAAGCAGACACCACATACTCACATAATCCCAGAATTAACTAGGTTGGAAAATTGCTTTGAGATCATCAAGTCCAACCTATGACTTAACACCAGCTTGTCAACTAGACTGTGGCACTGAGTACCATGCTTCCCTGCTCCTGCTGGCCACACTATTCCTGATACAGACCAGGATGCCATTGACCTTCTTGGCCACCTGGGCACACTGCTGGAGTTCTGGCTGCTGACTGAACATGAGTGCTCATGTTCAATTGTAGCAGTGGGGAACAGAGCGACATGGACCCCCTTATGCATCCGAAGGAGACCCCTTCATTGTAGATAAATATATATAAATATATATTACACCTTTAATATTAACCTGACATAACTGAAACCAAACGGAGACTTCACGGACCTTAACAGAAAGAAGGCACCCATTGGCTGGCTCAGCTGCCATGCTGCTGTCCATGCGTCTTACCATCCAATCAGCTCCTTCCATGCATCCACGCGTCCCTTCGGCCAATCACAATCTCACTTCCGACTGGCTCGCTGCTCACTCATAGCTGCCTCATCTCTCCAACCACTTCCAGCTGTCCAGCCTTCAGCTGTGCCATTCCCATAGGGCCTTCTAATCACTCTTCTTCTAAGTCACTTACGCCTTCTAAGGCGTAATCACTTACTCCTTCTAAGCCGTAATCACTCTAGTAATTATTACCCCATATCCTACATTCAGTCAGCAGCCATCCAGTACCCCCATGTCCCTTTCTGCCTGCGCACTGTCCAGCCACTCTGTCCCCAGCCTGTAGCGCTGCAGGGGGTTGTTGTGGCCAAGTTGCAGGACCCAGCACTTGGACTTGTTAAACTTCATGTTGTTTGATTGAGCAGGTCTATCCAGCCTGTCCAGGTCATTCTTCAGAACCCTCCTACCCTCCAGCAGATCGACACTCACTCCTAGCTCATTGTCATCTACATATTTGTTCATGGAGGACTCAATCCCCTCATCCTGATCTTCAGTGGAGGTATTAAACAGCACTGATCCCTAAGGCCCCAGCACAGACCCCTGAGGGACACTACTGATGACTGGCTGCCAGCTGGATGCAGCACTGTTCACCACCACTCTCTGGGTTGAGCCATCCAGCCAGTTCCGAACCCAGCAAAGCCGTGGGCTGCCAGTTTTTTCCAGGAGTACGCTTAGCAGGAACTATGCCTTAAAAGGAAGTTCTTTCTGCAGTATAAGGAAAATGAAAGGCTCTCATACATGGTATTCTGGTTATAACAACTTGTCTTACCTTTTTATAAGATAAGATTTCAGCAATGATTGTCTTTAGATCTCAGGAGCATTCAGACTCTCCAGTTACTATTATGTACAGCTAAAATGCTAAGACAAGAAAAGTAAAGTGTAGATGAGAGAAGATTGTGTTTGTTTCTCCTTTTCACAGGCTTCAACTGATCTTGAAATAAAATGGTTTCTCTTTCTACACATAAACATTTGTGACATGTGTAAAGGTGCATTGCTATGAAACATAGGTGAAATGGAAGCATGTATGGGCCTGGTAACAATTTTATATGCAAAGACTTTCTATTTATTCCTGGGTGGGGTAGTAAGAGAAGCTGTTGCCCTGGAAAAAGGCAAATTGTAAGAGTCTTCTGGTATAGTGACCTGAAGGTGCTGCCTGTGTGTGAGAGATGTGTGGAAAAAATCCATATTCAAATGAATAAAGTACTGTGCAAGAGGAAAAGGAGAGGAAAAGGTTAAAAAATTTTGAATTTTCTTGTTAATCAGGCCTGTCTTCCTTCAAGTAATGCCCATTATCCTCAATATTTGCAGACTGGGAGGTAACTTGGTTGGCTTGTATAAAAATGGTGACAAGCAACCACAGCAGCTTAGTGCACCTCTGGCAAAGAATGATGGTCATTTTTTTATTCAAATATAACTGAAGCATAAGCTTAGCAATTTGGCAGGCTTGAAACCACTTGGGCTTGTTTTGACCCATCTGGCTTTCTTAAATTCTTGCAATAATTAGGTCACTTAACTAAAAAGGACATGCTGATTTGTATCCAGGCTGGAAAAATGTTTTTGATGAAATGATTTATTTATAATCTTTTCAAAATATCAGAGACTGCTATTATAATCCTTATACATCCTCATGTTCGGATTTTTTTTTTTTTTTTTTTTTTTTTTTTTTTTTTTTTTTTTTTTTTTTTTTTTTGTGGTTGTGTCTGATCTGACTGTGGGAAGTCCTATAATTTAAACTTTTAAATACTGTTAGAAAGAGGATATAATTTGGGCATCTAGAGTTTCAGTGGTGCAATATGTGAATGGGGTTTGCAATGGTTGAAGGAACCAAATGATACCATTACAATTATCCCTTATGATCCTAAAAACCTGTGAAACAAAGTCCCAAATGTAGATGTGTTTCTTGAAGGGCAACCAAAATTCAGGTATTTAATGGTTCTCATCTCACTTACTGTAGCACTTAGAGCAGCACATGTTGGAGTACATAACTTCATATGGGAAATAGCAGAGATTTATCACTGAAAACATCTGTAAACTGAAGACTCAGTGGCTTCCTTCCATCGTGGGTGGACAGAAATAGCACATTCTGATGCCCTGTATTACTCAACACAGATTTCTTCAACATTGTTTATGAAAGTCTACAACAAAGCACTATCAAAGAATATGCAGCAGTTCAAGTTAACTGTGCAGAGAGAGTTTCTAGCTTGTGTAGTTCTGCACTTTTGCATATATTAAATTACCTCATTCCTTCATATCACAGTGAAACTGCTTTCTGGAAAAGGTGTGCATGTGTCATTAACTGCAGTCTTAAAGTGCAAGTTTTAGACACAAGAAAGCACGTATGTAATGTGTCAGCAAAGAGCCAACAGGATTATTTCGCAATTATACTAGAATGATACTCCAAGAGTTTAGATATGAAGCATAACTGCTGGCATCCATGAAAACTTTACTCAATTGAAAATCAGAAAGAAAAAATGACATTCTCGTGAAGGACTGCGTGCTATGGAGTTCTTAATGGCATAATTTCTGAGAAGTATATAAATTCAAATATAAAATAAGAATCTGTATGTGGAACACACTACTGTTTTGCAAGTAAATATAGTGGTTTTTTTTAGACTGAAACATGGATACTGAAAGAGAAAACATTCATGAGTCTCTGCTTTATTAAAAGAATAAAGGTTAGATACTATGGCAAAAAAAAAAAAAAGTAGGTTTTTGAGTGTGGTTATTTCATCTACTTACAACCCATCTTTGGTATCATTGCCATGACTAAAAACTTTGTAAAGACTGGTGTTAAGAATTAGGTTTTAGTGGTAGAGCATCATTGAAAATAAAGCTGCAGTAGAATGGCAAACCATGTATCATCAGTACCAACTTTAATTAGCATGTAGTAGAAGAATTAGAATAGACACCATTTCCCTGAAACTCTATGAGAACCTCCCAAAAGGTACTGTTGGTTTTTAAACAACTTATTGGTTGGTTTTAAACAACAGAGTGATCCAAAAAATAGTCTTCTGCACTTCCTGTTCTGCTTGTTAATCCAGATTTCCAAGGAAAAACAAAGAGCAGGGAAAAGACCTGGCCAACTGTGCTCTGCAGTTTGAGTACCTCACTGAAGGTACTGAGCCTGTTTGGACATGGAACATGGTTTTGTAGCTAAATCCTCTGAAGCCAGGTGCTATGCTGGACTTGGGAATGGAGACTGGTAAACCTTTTCTGGGGTCTGTAGCCTCCAGGGTCCGATTTGTCTGAGGCTGATGCTAACAGGGGTAGATTCTGTCATTGCAGAGCTGGTTCAGTGAGCCCAGTGGTGCCAGCACAGTCTGTTTACAGCTTGGCTGAGGCCTGAAAAGGCAGGGTGTCCGTCAACACTAGCAAGAGGAATCCAAATGGATTTGATGCCTCCAGCCAAGGCTGTTGGCTGCATGGGTGGCAGCCAAACATATGGTGATGCTTTGGGCTGGTGGGACAGGAGCAGCTGGCTCCTGTGGGGAGCTGCCGCTGGAGGCTTGTGCTCAGTCTCTCATTTCCTCTCTGCTTGTTGTACTGATGTCCAAAAATATTCACATCCTCCTTATACCCTGGGGCTCTTCCTGAGCTGGCCAGGTAGAAAACAGATTCTGGAAAAAGCCTAGCTTGTAAATTGGGGAGTGTAGGTTGAGATCTGGCATCTTTTTTGACTGAGTGCATTGTCCTCGGTAATGGTCTTTTTCACTGAAAGCAGCAACACTATTATTATCCCTCCATGGAGTCACTAGGAAATGAATGAAACCCCATCTGACTTTAGAAATGAGAATTGATTCCTTCAATTTGGAGATAGCTTATGTTCTTTCCATTCCTCTTGGAACCTGAACACACAAAAACTGCTGCCAAAATCAGGATGATGCTACAAGGGTATCAGCAACAGCTCTCATAAGTATCAACAGGAGGGGAAGCACAAACAAACATGGGTACAAAGGATAGTGTCTGTTTGGTTGTGCTGGGGCTATATCTTGAACAAGAGAGAGGAATGTCACCCAGCTAGAGGGTGCATGGGAAAATATTTCAGCTCTAGTTCTCATCTTGAGAGTTGTTCTGCAGTATGTTCCCAGACAATTTACAGAAGAGTTACTTATATACATTGCATATTTGAAAGAGTGTTTTTGGGCAATTTAGTTAAATGTTGAGCCTGGGGTTCATTGTACAAGACCAGTGAAATTAGCTAAGATAGATTGCTGCTATTGTTTTTTTAGAAGTAATGTTATATGTTTAGTAGCATTACACAGTTCAGTGATATCTTCCCATGAAGCATAATTTGAAGAAATGACACCTGTTGCATTGTATTTATGTAGTTTTATGTAGTTTTATATAGTTTTGCAATATTCTAATGATCTGTATCCCATGTGGTTTGCCCNCTCTTTCTCGGTTCACTTCCCTTGCTACCTCGGCGGTCCCTGGAGGTTTCAGGTGACTTCTACCGACAGAATAAAGTAGAACGAGGCGCCCGACGAGGAAGAGCGTTTCTCTATCTTTTACTCCTGACTATGTGGGATTGATCTAGGGACTGGGGTCGGAGCTAGCCGGGTCTGGACCCCTGAAAACCCCGGATTCAGTCCCTCAGACACCTAAAAGGAGAAATAGAGAGGAGACAGAAGTATCTCTCCAAGTATCTGTAAATGTGAGGGAGTTTTTAGACAACATAGCTGTCCTTTCTGTTTTACCTCAGGTTTTAAAATACTTGTTTCAGAAGAGATTATCAATGAGAGATAGTTGTTATCTCACAGTTATAATTGTTTTCCTCGTCTTATTCCAACCTACTTGGGGATGGTGGTCTGGTCATGGCCCTCTGGAAGGGCTCTGTGCATGTCCCAGTATTTCTCTCCGGGGCTTTAGTAAATTCATCTGTGACCCATAAGGAGTTTTAATCACTCTGGAAAAGTGTCAGTAATTTTAGTATCTAGAAAAATTGCATTTATTAGGTTATTTTAGCAAACTTACTTAGACACAATTTTCTGGGGTGTCCTAAAGTTTCAGGATCAGTTAATATGCAAGTCACTCCTAGCCAGCACCGGAGTGCTGCTAGGTTGAATCACTCAATATTCATGGTTGTTTAATCTACTGGGCAAATAATCTAGAATGTATATATATATATCACTAGAACTCAAATTTATTTTATAATTTAACATGAAATTCAAGAAAATACTTAATGTTCAGTCTGTTTAGGTAAGAGGAGTATTCTCTCTAAATTATTTTTGATGTACTTTTCTGGTATGGAATTGGGGGGTTTGCTTTCATGGTGTTTTAAGAAGATTGATGCAGAGTATGTTAAAGACCAAAAATAAAATCAGAAGAACTTATGTTGCAGGCAAATTGAATTGGCTGCAGGACAAACAAATTATGACTGAATACAAAAATGTTTAAAGTGATTTTCATAAAGTGAACATCTGTACTGTGAGCTACTGTGGATGTTTTCTTAATTTTACAAAAAGGATTTTTTTCAAATGTGCTTATTTTGAAAGATTCAGTGAGGGAATACACTGGTTATTTAAACATACCTGTTACTCTGATTTAAAACAGTACAACAAAATCAGCCCCTGACAAAAACTGTTTTGCAAAGAGAGCTATAGCCAATTATATAATGAAATAAAATGGGTTCATTGTTTATGATGATGCTAACACCAGGAGACAATCAGATTTTTTACTTGCCCTTTCAGAATGGTATATATATGTGTGTGTGTGTGTGCGCACGTATATATACATATATTTATATATATACGTATGTGTAGTTCAATCACTTCAAGTGGCAGGTGAGAAAATAACATTCCAACTGGAGATAAAATAAGCATATGTGTGAAATAATTCATTTAACAAAAAATTAATAAAAGTCCCATATTTCTAGAGAGATTTTTAAGAAGCAATCCAGTTTTTTCAGGTAAGAGCTGATACATAGGGAAATTCAAATAACTGGAAAGCATTAATGTATGAACAGGTTACTTTCTACTCCAAACCATACTTGAAACAGGGTGAGAAGCACTTTCAACAGAGTTGTCTAGGAGATTAAGCTCTGCAATATTAATGGCAAAGACACAACAAAATTTAAGACAGTTTAGGCTAAGCAGTGTCACTGGTAGTGGAAAATGCAGCATATTATTTCTTACAGCTTTTTGAGAAAATCACAATTTTCACTCAGACTTGTGTTATTAATGAAGTAATTTGATAATTTTTGGACTGGAATTTACCAGCAAAAGCTCGCAAAATGCAATATATCTCAGCACTTTAAACTCCAGGGTGGACAAATATCTCCTTTTTAAAGAAAAAGTATTTTGTGAAATAGGGCAGAGCCTGCTCTAGCTTAAAGAAAGCCACACATTGATATCTATGAGAGTTTAAATCTGTAAGACTCTGTCTTGGCTGGTTTGATGGCAGAATTTTTTTTTTTTTTTCTGTGGGATATTGAAAGTACTTAATACTTTTGAACAATGAGCATATGCTTAACGTAACTCTTCACTTACCTGGGTTTTAGTACCCTCCTTTTCTCTTTTCTCTAATCAGATGCAGTTTATAAAAAGCTTTGTGGTTCCCTAACCCAAAACCCTCAAATGTCTTGTCTCCCATTTACAATAATAAAAGCAAAGGTTGAGAGATAATGAGGGGGATGTATCCTAGGTCAAATTCAAGAACAACTTCAACAAGGAAAATGGTACCTGGTTTACTGAACATGAAACTTGATCTCCAAAATACTACAAATGAAAAATCCACATCTTTATCTTGCTTCCACGTCCGAATTTGTTTTTAAACAAATATGTTTCTTGATGTGGAGCATGATTAAGAGAATATTGGATTATCATCAGCTGGCTGTCCAAGAGAAGTCCTCAGGACCATTTTGACCAGCTAGAGAGCGGAGAACAACAGAGAACCAGCATAATGGAACAGGATCACAGCTAAGAGCTTTAGCAACCACAGATAACAAGAACTTGTTAGGAGACAGGGGCAACATTAGGAGGAATGTACTATCCTCATGGTATGTCCTGTACTACTCAGAGTGAAATTAATTTTGTGTTCTCTGTGTGTGTTTGTTTATCTGGAGGCAATTGGGAACTGAAGTGATGAGTAACAGAGATGCATGTTTAAATTTAAATGAAGGCTTCAGTTTAAATTAGATTTCCAGGACTTGCAAGAAAGTTCTGTAAGAATTAGGAGCTTGGAGGAATTGCAAGACTGTAAAAGGCAGTAAAATAAATGACAGTGTCATTAAAAAATAAGAAAAAAAATTAAAATAGCAGAAATGAAAGAGCAGAACACTGGTTTTAGTCCAAAAACGGGCAAGGAGCTCTGCGTAAGCAGTTCATCCAGTTTCTGCAAAGCATAACAAGATGGAAATTATAGATGGAAAATACGTACTATGTTATGCAGGCCATTTTCCAGTGCTAGCAGGGAAGGAAAGAAGTGGAAAGTACATCTTGTGTCACTCTCATGTCCCCTCTGGCTATATTCGGAAATGGCATGAATAAACTCTGGAGGGGGCCACACCCAGTCACTTCTAGCCAGAGGCAGTTAAACAGTATCTGAAATGCTGGGAACTGGGAGGGAAGATCTGGGGGACGCTTGCACAGATGGGAAATCCCTTTACTTTGTGAACTGGAGTGCTTATATTGAATCTGTTGGCATAGGAAGTGACCAAATGCTGCGATGATAATCTGGTTTGCTGCAAGAGCTCTTCTCTCTTTAATCTCATGCACCAAGCCCTTCTCTTCTGCCTTCCTCCCTGGGGCTGTACTTCTCTTATGCTGGAGGTGTGCCTGCAAGGCCCTGGATAATTTCTGATGGCCAGAATATCCTCCAGCAGGATACTTGTCAGCAATTTGGAAAATTTGCAAATAAAACAAAGAAAAACAACAACAACGACAAAGACCCCATAAAACAAACAAACAGACAAAAAAAAATCATGGGACTTCAGCTCTTCTGACCTACTAGTCAGAAAATTGTAAAAGAGATATGAAAGTTTCATTGAAAAGGGGAAAAGTCCCTTTGACTCACCTCAAGCAGCTGACAGCTAAAAATAATAGAATTTTAAACTAAATGCGGTCTGCCTCTCTCTGTCCCACTTTATTTGCTGTTCAGCTCTGTGCTCTTTTTTTATTCTGGTTTTGAAGTTAAATTCCTGTAACCATTACCACCAAAGTCAGGTCACATGTGCAGCAATTCAAGACTGAGTAATTTTGTGAGCCTTTTTCAATCACTCAACTACAGGCATAACTACAACTTCCAGAAAATAAGTGTTTACTTTTCTTTTTTTTTTTGTTTCCCTGTTGAATTTTGTTCAAGTAATTTTTTCTTTTAAATGCATGTTTTTAAGTATTTTTGCAGATTACTCTGAAACCACCTGATTGGGCTTTCGATTTGTTTAACTTTTTGCAAGTACAGTTATACTTAACACTCTCCCTCTGTTTGCTGAAGGTGGTTTGCTGATGTGACAATTTAAAATGCAGTCCCAAGTAGCCAGAGTCAGACAGTTACTGTAAATTACATGGGTTATGCATGTTGGAGTAGGACAAAGAAACAGACATAAAAAATATTTTCAAATGTAAATTATTCAACCTAGGATGTGAAAGGTATGAAGTGAACTAATTATCAACTTAAAACATTAAAGAAATATTTTTGATTGGTATTTTTTTAAAGAAATACTTTGCATCTTGAAATGTGAAGTAGTGGGTGTTAAGGAAGCCAAACTGTGCTGGAATCTTCTTTTAATGGCAAAAATATTCTTCTCCAAGACTCCAGTCAGTAAGTGTTTTTAAATAATTACCATATGATGTCTGTGAGATCTGAGAGTCACCAGTTTATGAGGAAGTGTGGGTGTGATCTTTGTGGTGTCAAAACGGCTGCATCCTTTGAAGTCATTTATATCAGTCATTTATTGCAGCAGATTTATATCAGCTGCAATATCTTGCCAAACTGATGAACTGATTATTGCTGCGTTTTGGAGAAGGCTGGCCTTTTATCTCAGTTTATACTTTTGAATGAAAGGACAGCTCAGTCCATTACTCAGAATTTTATACTCTACCAGGGCTTTCCTGTGTGAAGTGAGGGGAGTTGAAATGAGAGGATCTTTAGGGTCCCTTCCAAGCCAAGCCATTCTGTGATCTCAGAGGAGATTTGGACTGTTGCCTGAAGCAGCTTGTTGCCCACAGTCTGATGGGGATATTCTTGGTTCCCTTCTTGACCTCAGGAGATGAGTAGCTGCCCTTAGCCTTTCCCTTGAGTAGTGGTGAGCAGAGAGAAAGAATTGTATCCCTTTTGTCATTTTGGGTCAGCTATTCTGGCTGTGTCTCCTTCAGCTGAGTTGAAAAGTCTTTGACTTAGACTAAACACTGCTCAGACACAACTAAAACATCAGTGTGTTGTCAGCATTGTTCTCATCCAGAATCTTAAACATAGCACTGTACCAGATACTAGGAAAAAGATGCTAGGAAATACCAGCCAAAACTGGGACAGGCTGTGCTACTTCGTGGGGGTAAGAAACTCCCCAAAAGAGAAATCCCAAACCAAAAGAAATTCCTACTCAATATGCATATGTAAAATTGTTATTTAAAAAATAGCTGTTTAATACTGGAGTGTTCTAAAAAAGAAAATTCATGTTGTATGTTATTTTTTTCTTTTACTCTGATTCTTCCTGGGGCCAGTTTAGGACTCCTAATGAGGGCAGGGGAGAAGATAGGTGAAAATAGGGATGGGTGGAAATACTCTCACACTAACATGATGAAAGACCATTAAAATAAATGCTTATGAACTACTACTTTTTCTTTATATTGCTTTATAATTATATCTCCCTTTATCATTTGGGAAATAGGGAGAATTTTTTTTTAACCTGTAAAACATGAATTAGAATTTTTAACGATTAAATTAGAAATTAAACCAAGTAAGTATTGTGGTTTCAATCTAGTTAAGCTTTCTGTGAATATTCAACTCTAAGACACCAAATTTGATTTAGTTATTTACTATCAGCTCATGACATGTTTTTATACCTATTCATTTCTCTCCCAAAAGATTACCAATTGGTTTATTAATCAGCGGTAGATAAAGGCCAAGCAAAATAGAAACGAGATGGACTGTATGGCAGAGAATGCTTAGATATGAATCAGACTAATAAGAATGGTGTTAGACTTATACTGCTAGAAAGACTGATACTCACCATCATATAAATGGGATAATGTTTTAAGTAAATGCAATGTAAGCAGAAACAGGCAAACAAGTTGGGGAAAAATATGCATGGTATAAAATTTTTATGCTTATTTTCATAGGCAGTCACAAAATTTACCAGTTTCTCTTAATGATAATGTGTTCTGATAGAACTGAAAATAGAATGTGAGAGAGAGATAAGTGGTCCACATGTACGTTTTTTGTCATTTTAGTGTTTGTCTATGTTCCGAAGCATCTAAGTATGTAATAAAACTCAGTGACATACAGAAGTATTTTTTCCAAGTGAAAAAAACCTAATATTCACAATTTCAAACCACTTTAAATTACAAAACGTTGAAATTGTATTATATTTTCATTATTTTTTATAAGTAGCAAATTGCATTATTGACATATTTTTCTGGTAAAAAACCTGTAAATGTACATATTATTTTTGTGTTTTGAAACAAAATATGAAGTTAAAACAGAATATTTTTATTCTTTGACTTGTAATACATACCCAAAAATACCTTATTTTTTTCTGGCAAATAAAAGACTTTTTTTTTCATAATTAAATTGATTATACTATGACCTATTCCATTATAATCTAAATGAGGCTTCAATATATAATATTTTTAAAAATATAATTATCATGGTGACTGTCTATTATCTTCTTACTTTTCACATTAATGGTTGAACTTAAAGATCTTAGAGTTTTTCTCCAAGCTAGACAAATATTTCTAAAAAAGTCTCTTTGCTTTCTAACATAATGGCAACGTGTTTGTGACAGTAAGTCCAACTGCTTAATTGTATTACTCTTAAGAGAAATAATTTTATTAGTTTTTAGAGCGGCATTTTTTTATTTTAATTGGAAGGTCAGCATTCTTTACTAAGTGTGAATATAAATGAAGAAAATTAAAATTTATGTACAAATCGTTATGCACTACTAATTGAATTATGGAAAGTGATTGCTCTTAACTTCTGTTTAAGGAAACTATCCTGGCTACCTGATGGGAGGAGGCGATATATTTCTGGCTCTTTAAGCGTGTCAATGAGCTATTGACATTCTCCATAAGTCTTACATGCTCTTGCAAGCTTATTTCTGTTCAAAGTAAAGCCTAAACACAACCAAAGAACATCTGCAAACTGTCCGCTACCCCTTGCATATTCATCAGCATGTAAACAGAACCGGTGAAGTGATAGTAAAGGAATGTGAACTATAATTAATCTGTCTTCACAAAGTCCATTTATAAAACTATTGTTGCTAATCCTCCGTCTATTTTTGGACAGGAAGGAAAAGCTGGCCTTACAACGTATCTAGACATTCAACAGCTACGAGGGCGCCATAGGGGGGAAAAAACCCCAAAGATCCAAGAGTTCTGAGAAACCTGAGGGAGATGCTACTCATCACTGTTTTGCATTCTAGATCTTCACAAATTTTTGCTAAATACAGCAAGTTCAACATGAATATTAAACTGAAAATCAAGGCAAGAGCTTCAAGCCTTGTATACCCATACATGTGGCTTCCTGATTTCATAATGAAGTAAAAACCAGACTAACGCAGGTACAATCAGCTCTGGTTCTCATTAGAAGAAGGGAGATGATCATGGTCATGACAACTATATTATGTGCTAATTATCAGTTGAGGCAGAGCCTCTTAAAAGTAGGTTGCCTGTCCACTTAAATATGTTTAAATCAAACACAGCATTTACAATCCTTTTAGAAACCAATGAACATTTGAATTATGAGGCTTAAAAAGATTTAAAAAAACCCAAACAATCACTACACACTATCACAGAATCACAGAATATGCTGTGCTGCAAGGGACCCCTAGGATCATTGAGTCTAACTCCTAGCCCTGCACAGCACCATCCCCAAAAATCACATCATGTGCCCGAGAGTATTGTCCAAATGCTTCTTCTTGAACTCTCTCCTCCTTCACTCTCCCAGAGTGGTTTGTTTTTTTGGGTTTTTTTTTGGGGTTTTTTTGGTGGTTTTTCTGGTGTCACATGAGCTCTTCAGTATTTTCAATTTTTAGTGATTCTGAGACTATCTGGGGACTAAATCTTTAGCACTATTGTTAGTTATTTTTTGTGTTTCAGCAGTGTCTTGATGTCCCAGTGTGAAATAGGCAATACAAACACATGATCAAAACAAACTCTTGCTACACCATGCTGCTGGGGAGGAAATTAGTAGAAACAGGTAATCTTTGGAGCAAGGGTGATGTGGGCAAAAGACAGATCTAGCTTATGAGGAAAGTTGTAACCTGTCTTTGCATATCTATGAAAGTCTTCAAGACTGAGTTATGCAGATTTATACTGATGTATTCCCCAGTTTACTTACAATTTTGCAATATATTCATCTTCAATTCACGCCAGTAGTGCCTATATTTTCAGTATTTTAGCTTATATGAATCAGGTTTCATTTCTGCATTCTGAGTCATATTTGAATTTATTGGAGATAAATGATGGAAATATTTGCCATTTTGCTACAAGGTAGATGAGAATCTATCAATACCAAAATTACCTGTGAGTAAGATGGAATTTTGACAGAAAGCAGAAATCTGAGGCAGGCTAATAAGAAAAAAATGATCTGAAATTTAAAATGAGAATGCTTGATTCTACTATTACAAGTGGTTTTCAGAGCTAAAGCATTTGCTAACAGAGCATTTCAAAAGGTTTAGTGGTTTAAACTTTTTCTTATGCCAAAAGAATCTCTATTTAGGACAGTGCAGACACTTTTAGGTTTCTCTGCAAACTGGATCCTGATAATGCACATCATTAGGAAAATCATTACAATGCTGTGGAACATGAATACAAATAAATATTGTTGTATTACTTATTAATTACTGTTATTGCTTAGACTAGCAGCCAGTGGACTCACAAGAATGTTAAACAGGTGATCAGGAACAGGGACTTGGCAAATTTGAATTACACTTTTATTAAATTTTCTTGAGCTTATCTGAAGAGACTCTTAATCAAAATGCTGCAATTACCTTATGATCTAAACATCCAAAATATTATTGAAAGTAACAACTCTTCCAGAGAGAAAAGTTAATGAATTTTCAGACCACATCACCAAGAACCTAAATCTTTGCCATGATTAATGACTGGTATCATCTTTCTTCAAGCAAACTATTGGAAGCCATTTGTTTTCGAAGCTTGCATTAACTGTGGCACTGAAATATTTGAGAAAATTAGGATTTCAAGGCTCAATACCACAAGCACAGATGGAATTTTATTGGCATGGAATAACTTAATTGGCATGAGAAATTGTACTGAAATGAAGTTTGGTAGGAAGGCAACATGAATGTCAGTCCTAATGTGAAATACCTATAATTTAAGTAGAAAGTATGTATTTTATAAGTATAAAAATCTTACTATTTTAGATGAAATTATTATAGGAATAAAGATAATGTATGCTTGGAAAATCAAAATCGAAATTACTTTGCAAGAAGCCCAAAAATGCTATTTTTTGATGAAAGTAGGTTAACTTTAATGCAATAGTTAAAATTCCTCTGGAATTCACGGAGTAGTTTAGAGGGTCAAAACCCAAAGGTGCATAAACTTTTATGGAGACTGAAGGCAACAGCCTATCTTTAAAATGGCGATGGTGATCTAATTTCCTATGCAACTAAGTAATAAGATGCACCCATTATGTTTTCATTGAAACAAAGATGCAAAATTTTCTGTCTAGAAGCAGCAGCATGGATGATCATAATCAAGCATAGTGAATTTCTTAATTTACACATAATCAATATAATGTTTTTCAGAAGTTATCCTCAGTTATCAGTTCTAAGGATGTACATCCTAAGATGGATGTTACTTTTATAAATACATTTTTTAATTTTTATGGAAGGATAAAGGAATCAATTCTTTAGTAAAACTGCTGAAATATTGTCATCTATGAGTGGTGAGGCATGAATAACTCTGTGAAACTACAGGAGGGAAGCATTTGCCTTTTTTTTTCCCTCTCTTGCCTGCTTTATGGTTTGTAAATGATAAATGAAATTTACTCGCAATACCCTGCAGTAATATTTCAAATTATGTTACAGAATACACTGTGAAAAGTATTGAGTTATAGCAGAACCAAAGAAAAAGGCCCTATTTTTTTCCTTTCTGGAAAAGTGTGCTGTATTAGAACATTCATCTCCCAGATTCAATGTTACAGGATGCCACAATGCGTCAACTTCCATGAGCTGAAATATTTTATTTAATTTAAATAACTTTAAAATTATGCCCACTATTAATATTGAGACTTAGGAACTAAGTGAAGTTAAATGTCAGTTTTACAGTGTGACTCTGGGTAGTGGTGAGTGCCCCATCAGCCCTCAAAGCAAGGCAGGAGAGAGGAGCTGGAGTAGCGCATCCCTGTGGCATTCTTGTGTAGACCTCTCTCCTAACAGCCACCCCCCTTGCCTCCTCCCGTGACAGAATATTTTCATGGACACGTTTTTATGATGTTTCATTTGTTAATGTCATTGAATGATGAAAACCAAGATGAAAAAGACATTACCCTAAACCAGGGCTGTGGGTAGTGTCTACAGTGTCCTTTCAGCCCTTTGAAGCAGGATCCTTTTGTTGGCTCGGGTGACTGGCGGCTCTTTAACATTCTGAACCTGCTGTGGCTGCTGGGGCAGTTCATCACCAAAGAATAGAAAAGGGCCCCTGGCATATCAAATAAAAAAAAAAAAAAAAAGTGGGGGAGGAAAGGAGGACAGAGAAAGGCAAGTGTCCAGCACACAGACGGTGCATTGTGCTTGCAGGGTTTCAAGAGTCTGCCGTTAGGTATATTTCATAATGTGAAAAGACAGACCAATTTTGGCCCCCTCGCCTGGTGGGATAAGTGCTGTCACTGCCATTTATTTTCAATCCCCCATGATTTCTGTATTGCCAACAACCCTTTTTGCATAAAAATGAACCATAAAGGCAGTCAAAACACCTGCTTTACTGACAGCCCGATTAAAGCTTTGATTTATCCTTCAAAGTGTGAGCTGATCTGCTGTTCCTGGGGCCTGGCACTGGTGTGTAATTCATCGGGGGCTGAAGGTCTCCTTTCTGTCCCCCCAGCTTCAGCTGTGGGTGTCTTTTGTACCTGCTTGAGAGCTGGGCTAACTCCGAAAACACCCATCCCAGCTGGAGGCTGGGATTTTTCCATCCCTGCTTGGTCCATTTTATTAAGTGACAGTAAATTACAGGACTAATTGGTGAGGCCCCCAAATGCAGGACTGCGTGGCTCTGAGGAGCCAGCACCACTCCCACTGTTGGCTCTGGAGAGCAACTATTCCAGATGGATAGGAATAGTGTCAGTTACTCCCACTTCATGCTTTCCCATCACTAAAAAGATTGACATTTGACATGGAAATTTTAGGTCATGTGGGAACCCCTTCTTTATATTCAAGTTTTGTTCTGTGATCTTAAACCTTCGTTTCAGGGACTGCAGTGGCAGGGCCGTGCACAGTGAACTCCCCAGGTTGAAAAACAGCACAGCACAGCATGTGGGAATGAGCCTTTCAAGCTCTTTTGAGGCAATCGGGTGGGAAAGTTAAAAAGCTTTATCACTGTAAGTATAAAAATAGGTATTTCTTGAAACTACTGGAAGGTTAAATTGGGTCAGAGTTTTTTTTTAAAAAGCTAGCTTGTATCCTGTATATGAATCCCTCCCTGCCCCCCCTGCCCAAAATAAAAGCAAACAAAAAAACAAACCTCAGCCTTTAAAATACTTAAGACACAATTGCCTTGTGAGTATATTTGACTTAAGCACCATCATTGATCTATTAAACCACTAAGCTGTTATAGACACTGAGCATGGTATAAAAGAAGGCTGAGCAAATCATCCCATTTGGATCAATGCACAGAAATTTCCCAAAGTGAGATTTCTTTTATTTCAAATGTACTTTTTCCCTGAAATGAAAACATTCTGAGGAAAAAATATCTGTGTATTATTATTTATAAATTAAACAGGAGTAAACAGGATGATTTACATTCCAACTCTGTTCTGAAACAAGATTTGGTTTTGAAATGTTGATTAACACATAATCTAACATGGTACCTATGCAATGTGATGTTTCGTTAGGATCAAAGCAGTTTTTCATTTGACCAGGTGTACACTGGAAAAAAAGAAATATCAGGAGAAACTGAAAATGTCCTGTGAAATTAAGCTAAATCCCTAATAATAATTCCCTGTTAAAAAAAATTTCAATTTTTTTATTGCTGCATTACTGGGAACTGGAGCATTAATTTAAAAATAGCTTTACAATAAATTCTTTAAATGATAGAAAGAAATGTAAAATTTACATTTGCAGTTGAGATAGCACTTGTCATACATCTCAATTGCAGGCAGTTTTCCTGACTGTTTGGAATGTAAAGTAATGGGATAGTTCAGTTTGTGCTGTAAGGTTCAGCAGATCTAAGCCTTGGCACCACAAGGTCTGTGGTGAAGTTGCAGAAGTCCAGAGCACCAGACACCTCTGTGTTAAGGTGTGAGATAGGCATGAGCTTGTCCTTATCTTGGTGATTTCCTTGCACAAGAGGGGGCACACGCAGGCAGGATCCAACCATCCTCAGTTGAATGTTGGCAGCACATGTGCTAAGAAAGTCTTGAGCTGTCTATTTAACCCTAAAAGTCTGGTTTAGGATCTCTAGGTGTTTGGAAGTGTGATTAAGGTAATCTCAATGCGTAAAAATTGAGAGCTTTGCAAAACCAGTCACATCTTAGGCCTGCAATAATATCTAGATGGATGTGGGGTTGTACAGAGACATCAGAGAACAAAGCTGCAGCACTTTTTAATGGTAAAGAAACTATCTGGTGGCAGTGGGAAGGAAATGTGCTAAAGCATCTGCTTATTCTTTTTCTATCACTGCCTTTCTCAGTCTTCGCTTACTCACCCCACACTATTTCCCTGTTTAGGCTAGCATGTGTTTTACAACCCGATATACAATAAATGTAATTCTTGATTTTAAGAATGGAAAATATCTTGCATATGATATTATTTTAAATAGAGCAAAACCTCTTCAAGAAAATCTAAAACAATTAATGACAAAAATAAAATTCCTGAGTAATTTTGCTGACATAAATACTGCTTTTTGTTGGAAGAAAAAAAAAGGCAAAGGTCAGAAATAGAGACAGCCAAACTAATTTTGCTTTGTTTGTACAATGGAGGAGACATTTTGCATGAAAATGGTCAGTCCTGATTTTTGCCTAGTGCATGTGAGCTTATCAGTCTTGACATTAGTTTTAGTTCCTGCTGGAGGGAAAACTTTGTCAGCTATGACTAGCTAATGCAGATTTGAAGAAATGACACACATACTATGAAATGCTGATCATATAAGAATTTTATATTTTATACAGATCATATAAGAATTTTTTCATGTCTCCCTCATCCATACTTGTGTCTGTCCCATGCAACCCTTCACACTGACCATTCTTTGTTCCTTTCAGCACATTTTGCTTCTGTAAATGAGAATTAAGTGCCTTTCTCCTAAACTTTCATTTCCATGTACATTCTCTCTTGTATTGAATGTATAAGCTATCTATATATGTACCATATAAATGTATATATGTATACACTTTATTGTATAATACAGCTAAGATTAGACTGAAAACATGTCTCACAAAGCCTGTAAAACTCCAATTCACATAGGAACAAGTCTCTCTTAAGAAATTCAGAGATGTTTAAGATATTGCAAAACCATGCCTGTGAGAATGTCAGTTCTCTTTTGTTCATCATATAAATCAAATTCAGTGCTGTGCCAGAAAAAATAGCACTGTATCCTAGTTAAGTATTCCCAATGGAGATAAAGATTAATTATACAGGTTAGGACCTGAGTCCACCACCCCTGTGTTGTTCTGCACTGGTGTTGACATATAATGGTATGTCCTGATGGAGACTTGAGGGAGCAAGGCAGATGGAGCAGTGGATGTTGTGACGCAGAGAAAACACACTGGGAAAGGGCTCAGGCAGGAATTCTTACTCCATAGTCTCAGTAAAGGCAGTAGTGAGATTATTTAAAGCAACTTTATCCGCAGCCTAAATCATCTCTAACTTTTGAATATTCAGCATCAGAGATGCAACAGCTGAATAGCTTTAACTATCTTCTAAAGAGAAGACATGAATGGCCTTTTGTGAATCAGCATATTACTGTCCTCCACATGTGTTTGTTGATGTGCACATCCTCTCATAACCTACTCCCTACACCCTACTCATAACCTAAAATAACTTTTAAAAATGTCAGCCTTGGATCCAGATTTGTTTATTCTGCCTGGCCCTAATTACCATTTCCCAAATGAATCCGGCCTCAGATAAATTCTTATCTTGAATACAGTTTCTCCAGCAGGGGCATGAACATTGCTCCCTGCTGTACCTAAAAGTTAGAAGGAAACAATCAGCATCTGACTGTAGTTTAACTGCACAACATTTAAATACTGCGTAACATAACAGATTCTCAATTACTTGACTGCCTTCTAAGGAATGTTGGAAGACTAGGCAAAATACTCATCTAACTTCTAGTTTCAGAAAAAAGAAATATTTTGGAGGTACAGGACCAATGGTTCTGTATCTTTTCCTTGCTATGCTTTATCAAGCCTTCTTTCAGAATGTTTTAGACTGCTTTCCTTACTCATGTGTTATACCTTGAAGGTTCTCACAATGGTATTCTTTATAAAGAAATAGTAATGACTGTTATTAACTATATAGTAAAAAAAATGTAGGTCTTAGTAAACTCTGTAAAACAAAATGAAGGAAAATTTTCAGAGGTAAGCCTTCAAGCAGAGAGATTGGCCACCCTGAAAAATATTTGCAGTCAAATCTCTTTAGATTAAAGTAAGCACAGGAGAAGGTGCTCAGTGAAATTCTGGCAAATATCCACAGCTTAGCAACAATTAAAAAAAAATACAAAAGAAAATAGAAAAGAAACCCATACATACCTGTTATTACAGATATATAAATACAGATTTTATGATATTATAGATCAGTTTTAAGGTATTTTACTGGCAAAATTATTAGTTTTAGTTTTTGGAATAAGTTCCCTGTTATAAAACAAAATTGCTTTCTTCTACAAACCAGAGCAGCTTTATGAATTTTAAATCACCTATAGCACATATAGCAAACATTGGATCTTAAGCACAACTGGTTTGAATAAAAAATTTACTTCTCTTTTTTGTCTTTAAAATGTTACTTAGCCAAAAAGATATTTTAATAAATGCATAAAACATGTTCATCAAAATGCAAAATGAATAGAGTGCATATTTCCTTGCAGATACTTTTGTAATTGGTTTTGCCACGGGTAGTTTAGTTCAGATGTGATCCCTGTTTGTTAACTGAGGGCCTACTCATTATATTTTATGAAATTTCACTGTATTTTTCTATATCATGTATTATTCATACTGTAAAATTTTAATTTTAGCCTCATTGCAGAATGGTTTTATTTATTACCCTATGCAATCTACACTCGTATGAAAATTGACAAGAGTAACTTGCAGTAACAAAAAACATGAACTTGACCTCGCAGGGATGGATCATTTTCCAGCTGCTTGAGCTTGGCCAGAATAAAAAAACTTTGTATACAAAACTTTGTGTTGCTCATAAACGTTCAGAACCAAACTCTGGGTACCACCTTGGGGGTTTTTTGTTCAAAGTTTTACCTCTGGCTTGGTTTGTTCATACTTCTACCGTGTGCAGAACTCCAGCTCTGCAGTGGGACCTAGGAGAGTCAGTGAGACTTCTCATAGCACACTCATGAGGAGCAATGTCTTCTGGGAATAGATCTAAACCAGTCTTGGCTTAATCTAGGCGTTTAGGGATGTTCAGGAAGCCAGCCCTGGGAGTACAGGGAAAGCCAGGGAAATTTTGCTTATCAAACATGTGGTGGTCTAGAAACAAGGGGAAAAAAAGAGACCAGTATTGTACAGCACTAGACATGTATCTCCTCATCTAAATGAAAAAGTTCTTTTTTTCTCAAGGAAGAAATAGCTAATAAACCTAGAGAGGACTGTTTTCAAGTATAAACAGAAAGCTTAACAGACTGGTAAGACTAATTTTCTCTTTTATTATTTGAAATACTCTCATGTTTCACAACTGCACCACGTAATCTGTGCAACAATAACCCAGAGATCTATTATAAAAAGGTTTCATATATATGGTCAGAGTAGACTACTTTCTTTCCAGGGATTCTGATAGCTGCCAGTCAAAGTTACCTCAGGCAATGCCTGTCTGGGCTCTGTGAGTTCCGGCTTAACAAGACCTTCCCTAGGACAGACATAGAGAAAAATGTATTCAAACTGTGGGTATGGAATCCTCCTTCTACTGACAAGTGGGCACTTTTATTAAAATTATAGAATCAAAGAATCATGAATCTTAGAATCATTAAGTTGGGAGGGACCTTAAAGATCATTTATTTCCAACCCCTTGCTGTGGGTAGGGACAGCCTATATACACCAGGTTGCTCAAAATCTGAAATTCTCTAGGATCAGATGGACCCTGTAATTGCAAGCAAAGGAACTGGTGAAAATTAAAGTAACTGTAACAAGGCTTGAGTTTATAAGGGTTAACTGCTTCGCTTTGGTTAGTTTGAAATTATTTCCCTGCATATACATAAGGAGACTCACCTTTAATATCTTTGCTTTTAGAATCTTCCATTGATTTTACTGCTGAAAGTTGCAGCCAAAAGCAGAAAAAGAGCACTATAAAAATGTTTCAGAGAAACATGGCCTTCTGTCACACCATGATTTGGCATTTTAAAGCTTGAAGGGAACAGCAGGACATCAATAGTTCCTGCTCTCTAATTAAACACTGATGACTCTGTCTAGAATTTTATTTTAAACAAAAATATCTCCTTAATGTTTGCTGTTACAATAAATTGACAGCAAAGAAATTGTGTTTGTTTTCCCAGTTGGTTCAGAACATGCCAGTGAATTCAGTACAGGTTTATCAATTCCTTTGATGGTTTTGTTCATAGTCTTGAGAGACTTGCCACCAAAATCTGACTTTATATTCATATATCCTCAGTAAGCTGCATGTATCAAGGAACCAGGTACTGTGTGTTCTCTCTGCTTACAAATAGCTCATCTTCCTCTTATAAGTCTTCCACAGAATAGAAATGTAACTTGAGTTAACTTTTTAAAGTCAAAAGATGTTTTGAAAGCCAAGTGCTCTTTAGGTTTGCTATACTTACATTTTATCTTCCTTACTACATAAATCTGCTTTTAAATATACATAAATAAGCCACCTATCAATGCTTCAGGCTAGTTTATCTATCCTATTCTATCTCATTGTCTACAGTCATTCTACATTTTGCTGAAGACCAGTCCACAATCATAAGCAACATCAGGCTTGTTCATCTTTTAGATAGGTGATGAATGCTTAATGAATACTTATAATTAATTACACTTTTGATTACATGGGAGGGAATTGTCTGCCTCTTGTGAAGGTTGGATTAAAGGGGAAGTAATTCCTAGTCCCTCCCAAAATACAAATAAAATACAGGTCTAGGGGATGTGCTGTTGGCCTTAGGCAGAAATGTGACAGCTGTATGTAGTGTTTAGTGGACAGCTGGCTTGCTCTTACATCCAATTACAGCATTCTCCTACAGCTGTAGTTGGATATTGGACATCTTTCTGTTCGTTTTAAGAATTAGAGACCATGACTAACCTGATGGCACTCCAGTATTAAGGAAGGAAGAGTGTCTATGGGAACACCTAGAAGTACACCTTCCTGGAAGAATCACAGCTCAGTTTGATTTTTTCTGTACACAGTTGGTTTGGGGTAACATTAGAGGTAGATGTTTAAGTAAGAAGATACTCGTCAGAGACCACAGAAAAATTATAATATTACAGTGGCAGAATAGAGGCTTTGGCATCACATAGCAAAAGATTGAAATACCAATTAACTTCTTTGCACATGTCCAAAAGTTATTTTGCCAGTTATGCCCCAAACCAACAAGAATTTCTGTACCTTAAATTTAAAACAAGACTGTTGAAGGCAATGGAAAACTGTAGTGTATCCCAGGGGGTTATTTATATAAGGTAGAACTTGTTTAAGAATGTTTATTCTGGCCGTGTAAAAGACGATAAAAATGTTTGAGATACTTTCTCTTATTCCTTTAAGATAATTAGATTAAAAAAAAAAAGCTACAAAAGAAAACATTCCTTATAACAAACATTTACTTAGAAATCTAAGACTCTCTGGAGAGATGAATGCTTTTCTGTGACACTCTCTTTAATATTATCAAGTCAAACTCAAGCAATTTTTCAGCACTCGTACTTAGCTTTGAATAACAACTACTCCTGCTTCTTATGTGAAAAAGTCTGGTATGTTTGAGAGTGTGTCTTTTGCTCTAAGTTTCTTAGTTGGCCAAAAATAGCTATCTACTCCATAATACGAAAGTTGCACTTGCCAGCAAGAAATACACTCTCCCCATTGTAAGTTTTTCTCATGACAATCTTTATTGCAACTTCCATTCAAATTTTTAAGGCCTAACATTAAATTTCTTTTTTGCACTTGGCTGCATCTTGCAGATAGTAAATATAATTGATGTTACACAACAAAATTATTGAGTGGCAAGGCACAGAGTTCACTGGCACAAGTTCTTGGATGTCAGAGCAATTTGATGAGATGCTCATAAGAGACACCTAGACCTTACCTGGAATATGAGATAGGTGACATTAATTTGGCAGGGCCCTGTGCTATCCTGCACAAGTTTCTTGAATCATCTCATGACACTATGAAAACTGTATTTCATGTATTGTTTTCCTGGAAAAAAAATAATAGCACTTGATTCAGGGAACATAGATACAAAATAAAAAAATCACCTCCAGAGTGTTTTTTGTGCTGGTGTTATTAGAATCATAACATACTTAAGAAAATAAAGTATTGAATAATTTTTTTTTTTTTAAAGAGCAGTATATTTATTTGACATTGTCAGCTTCTGTCTGTACAATGATACAATGACATGGATATGTGTCAGCCCAGAGGATGTTTTTCCAGTAACACAGTGTTCTGAATAAGTTATTCATGAACAGATGAGCAAGTTTCATTATCTTCCTGTTTGAATTTTGATTGAGAAAATAACTTCAACAACTTACATTCTCCTTTAACTTTGTGTTCCAAACATTGTCAGACTAACCAGAGATTTGAATGAACTTTCTGTCTGTGGTAAATCCTAAACCAAATCTGACATGACTTAAACATGTTTTGTGAGCAAATACTTACTGAGGAAATGAACAAAAAGAAGAGAGATGAGATCATGCTGCATGTTTTGCTAGAAAATCCTGAGGCATCGATGCCATGTTGTCTCTTTTTTCCCTTTTCTATGTAGTATGACTGGCATTTGCTGAATTTAAGAAATGCATTTCAAAGGATGAGGAAAGTAAAAGCCTATGAATGGTTAGTAGGTGATAGAAGGTAGCAAAACCAGAGGATACTAGAAAGCTTACTTAGAGTCTCAAGGATGGGCATTCATACTCCTCAGACTCCCTCTGTTTCCACTCTTAAGTGCTGCTCTAAAGATGGAATAACAAACTAACTTAATCCTCCAATATAAGCTTTCATAGCCAGCAGATGAGTTTCATATGCCCACTTTGAGCAATGTTTCTGGTCTTATTTCTGTCCACTAGTGATGGAAAATAAATTTCACTGGTGTAAGCCCTTCTGTTTAATTTCAGGAAAGGGAATTTTTGTTCCTTGGCACAGATAAGTCTACAGATCACCTTGAACAACAAATATATGTTCAGGGTTTTTTTTTTTGTTGGTTTTTTTTTTTTTTTTTTTTTTTTTTTTTTTTTTTTTTTTTTTTTTTTTTGTTGTTTTTTTTTTTCCCTCTCTCTGTATTCATTATTTTTAAACAGAATAAGACTTGATTTTAACAGGCCTAAATAGAATAAAACTTCAGCTTTCAAAATCTATTTATTTTCCCCATCTCTTCCCCTGCACAGGAAACTCTTGTTATGTGGCTTAATCAGAAACATATTTCTGGGATGGGAATGCACAAGAGATAATTTTAGCCAGCTGAGGAACAGAGACAGACTTCTTTGGAAACCTACTATCTGATGAAACAAAAAAGGCTTGGGTATGAATTATTCAAGACCATAGTCAAACTATTCAGGAACCACGATATGGGGCTTGAAGAAAACAAGCCTGGAATCTGTTTAGAGAACTTCTCCAGCTTGGGTGTCTTGAGGCTTGATGAGTTCCCCACATGGGAGTAAGAGAGATGCACATTTTTGTGCTCTTGGGAATGGGATGAGAGGCGATATTATCATTAATGATGTGCCAGCATTTTCACCAATAATTCATATCTACAGGGAAGGTTGTATCACAGTTGCATTGATTCTACATGGTTGCATCTACCATAAAAATTAAATTTGATTGATACACTGTCTATACTTTGAGTCAAGCATATAAAAGAGTAATGAACATCCTGGATATCCTTTGTGATGAGAAAAATACTCTTGTGGGGGTGTGTATGCGTGCACATGTGCCCATGTATCAGATTTTTCAGTACAAATTCCAAGTTTCTAAGGAAAGCAAAGTTTCTGTGCAAAACATTTTTTTCAAAAATATATTTTTTGATGGTAAAGAAATGAGGAAATATCTCACTATAAAAATAAAATATAAGATTTATAACAAATCCATGAAACTGTAAAAGTTTCAGAGTTCTGGGATCAGCAGCTGAACTTATTCTGTTTCCACACTGAGCTACATGAAATCAGGCATGTCTTTGCATGGTCTAGGTTAGAATGAACAGTTATAACTCAGTTATAAATCCATCATTTGTATTAATATGTAGTAATAATTGTTTCACAAAATAAATAGCCATTGTATGAGAATAGCATATAAAAAGTGTATTATCACAGGTTAGAAACTTGGTATCAGTCATTTGAACTATAACTCTGTCAACATGCCAGAAAGAGGAAAAATTAAAGCCACATTTGATTTAGTTGCTATCTAAACTTTAAAAACAGTCCTAAAGTCATTTCAAGCTTATCACAATCCCCCCCCCTTAATAAGTAACTCAGCCTTCATCTCAAAATGAGTAACTTTGCTGCATACAAAGATATTGTCCATCTGCAGTGATATTAAAATTCACAAATTATTTGCTAACAAATCTTTTAACCTTTCAAACACTCCTGGTTTTTGTTGGTTTTGGTTTTTGTGGGTTTTTTTTTTTTTATTTTATTTTTACAGCTATTCCAATTCTCTACTTCTTCTATTAGCCTGAGCTTATTGGGCCAATAGCAAGAGAGAATCATCAGTACACAAAACTGGGACATGAAAACTTAAAACAGGACTGAGACCTGTCTGATCTGAACAGAAGTAGGTCTAAGCCAATTTAAATCACTTCAGGCAAGGAAGGTAAGAACAATATTGCCTCAAGATCTGAGGCACTGAGTTTCTTATTTTTTCTGTCTTGCTAGGATACAAGGATAAAATTATTGCTAAAATAACTATGTCAGAATGTTAACAGCCAAATTGTTTGGGTCATGATAAGCTCAGAAGTGGCTGAAAGAAGCAATTGTGGCAATATTTCTCTGAATAGACTCAATCTGTTTGTCCTTTGAGTGGTCTCAATTACATTGCTGGAACTCCTGCCTTACCCTCATGGTACTGCTTACATCTTACATATGCCTGTATTCAGTTTGATCTCAGATATTCTCATGAGCTTTCATGTGTACGTAAACATTTACATACCCTGTAATGTAATTTTTTAACAGTAATATATGCTATTTATTAGCATTAATTGTCAACAAGAGTGGTCAGATCACTTATAAATGTATTGCTTTAACACGGGGATGACCCTAATCTTAACCTCAATGGCATAGAGTGACTTCTTCAGAAACAGAAACAAGGTTGTACTACAGAGAGATTTTGACATTTCATGATGTTTTCTATGATGAATCAGCTTCTATTGACAGCAATTGCTAGGTGACTTAAAAGTCACTGTCCTCCAGAAAGTCAGCACAATTTGACCTCTTCTGTCTCTTCTGAAAATTAAACATATTTTCCCAATATGCTCAGACACTGGAGAAAGTATTCTATGCCTACTAATTTTACAGACAGTTTCATGGAAATTATAATGATATAGTGAAAAATTAATTACAACAACTGTGCTTTCATGTTAAAAAAAGATACTGTATTAAGACTGTTACTGGAAAATAGTACAGAATTTCATTAAAATATTTTGGCTTTGAATTAAAGGAGAGGACCAACAGTGTTTGATTAAATGCCAACTTTTGGCATTTAAAACACATGTGAACATTTACCCAACTACTAATACATATAGGAACATTTTTATTTGAATATTTGATTGTGTGAAAGTTGTAGCTGTTGTACAGAGCACAGCAAAAAAACCAAATTCTCAGTTTCACAATTCACAAACTCTTTTTCATTTGTAAAACCAATATTATAAACATTGACCGGGCCGATGTGCTTGTGTTCTAGGGTGACTTTATGATGTTTGTATTTCCAATCATCTGTTCTGTTTATGCTGGATAATAAGACTGGTTTTGAGAGCGAAGCAGGGGAGAAGAAGCGCACAGTTTGTTTGCAGAAACTGCACTGGCTCCTCCACATTCCTTCTCACAGATTGTGTTTTCTGCAGCACGGGCAATGGGAGAGAGCTCTCTGCCTTTAGTTAGTTTTTTTTTAGTTAGCTGAGGGCAGAAGCTTTTTTGGAACTGGTCAGTTATTGTTTGGTTTGGGAATACCAGGATTAGTGTCTGGTGGCTCTCTAATCTGCACTGCGGCTGGGACACTGGACCCGAGCCCTGGAGAGACGGAGAGAAATCTGAGGCCACACCCATGAAAAGGACTTTCTCTGATCTACAGAAAGACTTTATGAATTTGCCATCTCTTCAGAACAAAGAGAGGTTCCATTCTTCAATATTATTCATTTTTTCATGTTTGTGAGTACTTTGCTTGTTAAATAAACAGGTTTTTTTCCACCTTTCTCCAAGGAAATCTTTTCTGAACCAATAGTGGGGAGGGGCTGCTTGAGTGTGTTTCCTAGAGGGCCCTCATTTGGAGGTTTCCTCCCAAATTTGCCCTAAACCTGGATACTCTGTTAGTTAGAACCTTTTGTTTTCCTTTTCCCCAAGGGTGGATCACATCAACAAACAAAAAAATAGTTTGCTTATCTAAAGGAAAATTTTGTTATGAAGCATGTTATGAAATGGTTCTCTTCTGTCTTTTTAACTTTAAATTTTCAAAGCTAGAAACATAATGAATTACCCATGCGTTTCCTTTTTGGGGTTGTTTTGGTGCTTTGGTGCTTTCTTTTTGTTAGATTTTTTTTTTTTATGGGGTGTTTGGTTTTTTAAAATTTATTTTTATATTTTATTTTTGTTTTGTCTGAAGATGAGGAAATTAGAATTTCTGCTTGTTTGTTATTCTGATTTTGAAACTCTAATAGTCATGGTAGTTTCATAGCCTCTGGAAAATGTTAGTAGTTTTTCCATGAAATTTTTGTTAGAACAGATTTAGCCTGAGGGAAGTTTTGAATATTGTAGCTAGTTTAAGTACCTTGGGAACAGCTCCATTATGGCATGTGTGCAAAACAGGTATAGAGTTACAGAAATGAGTCATGGATCTTTGAGTGGGCAAGTTTATATTGTGAAAGATATCTGCATTGAAAGACAAGCTGCAAATTCTCTATGTAAGAAAAGTACAATTAAAAAAAACAAACCTCAAGAACCAAAATTAGCAAAGGTTCATTTTAAAAACAGAATCTTGAGAAATCATAGACTGAGAAGACAAAGTATGTTGAAACCCTATTTCTCCCTTTTTGCTCATGTTCTCATCACAGCTTTTGTAATAACCTGCCTCAAACTATGAAAACTCAAGTTCAAATTAAGCTTTCCAATTTATACCATACAAGGCCCCACTATTATAAAGCACAGTGTATTCACAGTGGCCATAGTCATGAAGACTAAGTTTTGAGGGCACTGTGTCAAATCTTGAATGAAACCATGCCACGTCATGATACATTTAAGAAGTATTTTTGCTTACATCACAGGCTGCAGGAATCACAGAATTATGGAATGTTAAAAGTTAGAATGAACTTTAAATACATCTCTCAACAGACCAGATTGCTCAAACCCCATCCAGTCCAGCCTTGAACACTTCCAGGGATACAACAACCACAGTCTTTGTGGGAAACCTGTTCCAGTATCTAACCACCTTCACTATAAAAAATTTCTTCCTAATATCCAGCCTCAATTTCCCCTTTCCCTTTGTACCCATTATTTTGCACTCTACTGAGTAGGTCCTTGAAGAGGCAAAAGTCTGATCTCCTGAAATCCAGGGCAGTGAGCTTGCTGTGTGCACTCCTCAGCACCCTGGGGATCTCCAACCCCACCATCTTATGGTCACTGCAGCCAAAGCTGCCTTTGAGGACCACATTCCCCATTTGCTCCTCCATGGTGCTGAGCACAAGAGAATGACAAGCACAATATTACAAGAGAATGATGAACACAATAAGAATGATATTAAAGCTCAACATTCTTGGCAATGGATGAATTTCTGCTTGTTATTTTTTCTGTTATACTGAATAGTGCCTTGATGTAACTGTTCAAGAATTTTATGCTCCAGAGCTGCCTTGGCTATGAACACCTTCACATACATCTGCCAGTGCAAGCAAGTCACAAGGCTTACTACAGACTAAACAAGGATGTCAGGAAGCAGAAAAATCTGCCATCAGCTTTTGCCTACATATGATCCTTAAAGCTATTTTAAATGTCAACCCCCATCTTCTATAATTAGAGCCAAAGCAGCCTGAATTTTTCCATGTCCAGCTGAAATTCAACCTTTCTGTATTGCATCAAGTGGTGGTTCATGTGTCCTCTTTCTAGATTTAAGGTAGCCATAGGCCTTAGTGCTTTACCTTCTTATTTCTTACCTAATCTGCATCAATTCCTGAGCAGTGAGTCCCAAGGACTTCATTGAGTAATACAGTAAAAAAAAAGGGTTACTCTTTATGGTTTATGGTTTCCACATCTTAAATACTACATGAGTTACAACCAAATGAGTTTTACTATCTTTATTTTGATTATGTACAATAAAATGGTCTATCAGAATTCCCTACAGTATTTCTTCAAATTATTTTCCCCAGTCAGTGTAATGACTTTACTGACTTTCTGGAGAGCAAAACTAAAAAATAAAGAACTTAAGCAAAAGAACAAATAAATAAGTAAGTCTAGTCTGAGATATAATCTTTTCTTGATACATATCAAAAATAGGAATAATTTTTAAATTATTTTTTCATTATTTAATTTAAAATATTTTAAATTATTAAGTTTTACTTTTTTAGTTAAAAAATTATTGGTGTAGTCACCAGTGATAATCTCTGGAATCTATGATGTTCTACTGAATGTAGAAATATTGCAACAAATAATGAAGGGAACTTGATATATTCATAGGTTGTTGTTTGAAGTTGCATCTATGCAAATATCCTCAAGCTATTCTGACCCAATATAATAAGACTGAATTGAAGCAATTCCCTAAAACAGGAATTTAATTTTAGTTTAACTAGGATCTCTGGAACTGACCAGGAAGTCATCACTTACTGCATGTCAACAGAATGAGATTACAGGAGAAATGTAAAATGTGAACTAACCTATAGGATATATTTGTAATCTAGATGAAGAATAAGGCATCAGGTTTAAGCAAATTCCTGTGACACAAGAACAAAGAATCTCCAGCATGTGGCACTTGCTCCTCTGTCCTTGACTGTGTAGAGAGAGAGAAAGCAGGACTGTTACCTTTTCACCAAGGTACTTTACCTGGGTTCTCTGTCCCCCAAATCAACACACCAAAACTTTCATTTTTGTCCAAGGAATAAAGCACAAGTTTATATTTATATATAAATTTGTTTATTTATTTATTTATATTGTGCAGGGTGCTATGACAGTGCTATCAAAGAGCTCCCACATCCTCCCTCCAAGCAACTTTATGCAAATCTGAGCCCAGGGTACTATAATTTAGGCTAAATTCTGAGCTCTTTTTGCATGCTGAACCTGGTGGCATTTGGGAAAAATGCAATGTCATATTCATCCCCAGTGCATTGATAGAAACTGATAGGCATGCATTAGTCTCGACAGCAAGCTGTGAATAACTGAAAGCTGTGTACAAAAAAGTTGGATCCTTGCCATAGATTAAATAGATACTGTGCATAGATTGATAGGTACAGATTTTCATTTTTAGGAAAAAAAAAGAACAACAAAACGGTGGCTTACCCAAGAACCATATGTGGGATGAATTGGTGACAGAAGCCTGCTTAAAGTAAAAAATAAAACCCCAACACACAACTTTGAAAGTTCCCATGTTTGTTCTTGCAAAATCCTGACAACTTTCCCTTGAAAGGTTGATTCATTTTACAATACATCTCTTCACAATGTCTCTGCACTTTTAGGAATACTGATGAGGCATCTGAGACTTAAAACGATAGCAGTGGGGCTGCAAATATTTTTCAGATTATTTTTACTTGTGAGAGGGATGGATGAGATAATGCTATTTTGAAAAAACAATAAAAAGCCACCAACAACTAAATCAGGTATAGAAACACCGCAATTTTGATTTTATAAAGACAAATTCTGACCTGGGTGAAATCAATAAATGAGAAAACATGATGCTTTTGAAACACTGGCTTGCTTTCTGGGTACAGTGGAACCTAAAGAGGGAGAGGACAGTCCTCCCCTGGCAGTGCTGAGCAATAGCTGAGCAAATATTTGATCCTGTTTGGCCATCTTCTTTTGAAGAATGATGTGCAAGGCACTCTACCCTCAAACTTGCAGGCTTCTTGTCTTCCAAAATGGCCAGAAACTGCTTTATCTCACTCCAGTTCTGTATGTTGACTTGATGACACAAATTTATTCTCACTTTTCATATATTTATGTTTGTTTTATTACAGACACCTTACTGCCACTACAAACCACTGCAAAGTCACACTGAGTTGAAATAGAGGCAAGCACAAATGATGCCTCAGGTTTTAGCTTTTATATTTTTCAGATTCTGTGCTGCTTTAGTGTGTACTTCTGAGCTTCATATGAGAGAATAGGAAGCACTCTTAACAGAATAGGGAGACAAAGCAATGCCTTCTCTAGCTGGGGACCAAGGACAACTGATCCAAATCTTAGGCCCAAGAGCATTAACAACAGTGAACTGAAGAGAGAAAAACAAGAAGGATGGGACTTCATAAGCTAAAACTATAATTAAACAAGTAACCCCAATATGCTAATGGACCAGAACTTATAAAAGTGAGAGGCCTTATGACTGGTCATCCATTTTGTGACTATTTTGGGTTCATCTTAGGTGTAGCCCTGGCTAGACTTTTGTGCTGCCCAAGGTGTATCTATTCAGGCCTTCTAGTAAATACCTACTTTATTCTTTAACTCTGTCTAGCCTCTGTTTTAGGTAAGCCTCCACAAGGCATCGCTAACGTCTCCCATGTATTCTATCATGTAGCTGATGGTGTAAGGGCACAAGCCAGCTGGGAGATGAAAAACGTGACATGGTGCTCTTGGCAGTGTATCCTCACTGGAAATGTGCCAAGTCAGCTTCTGTGCCAATTGATGCCCCCATAAGTAAAATAAAAAGGAAGCACATGACAAGGGTGTAGGGAACAAGTGCAGGGAGCTCATATGAGGTTTATGTCTGTTTATGCTCTAGGTGCAGGATGGTTCTCTCCCTGCATCTATTACATTTTCCATCTCTTGTATTCCAAGAGGGGATGGAGCAGCAAGTGTCAGAGCAAACATGCTGTGTTCATCTTTGTGTTTGTGGCACAGTGAACATGCCACATTGAAGCAACACCCCTGGAAGCTCCCTGGGAACTTTGTGTGTGCCGAGGAATGCTGCAACTCTGAGCTGTGGAGGGAAAGGAACATAAACTACAGTGACTGGTATGCAAACCATCTGTGGGACAGTCTCTCATGGTCCTCAAGGAGCTAATTGATTGCATGACATTACTTGCCTTTGTTTTTAACTGGGGGAAATAAAAGGAATGGAAAGAATAAATAATGTAAGGCATAAAAGTGGACTGACATCCAGAAAACATAAACACATGTGGCACTACAACACTGGGAAACATCCTCATTAAATGTATTGGAATGTATTTTTATGCATTGTGCATTTGACCCATTATATTTATAACAGAGAGTGTGATCATTTTATTTCCCAGATATGGGATTACTGCAACTGCTCTGACATCACCCTACTGTTAAGAGTTCCCAAGTGTTTTAAACAGTGACTGTAGCTTTAAGGAGCACATGAATATGTCTAGTGGGAACACCAGAAAGAGGCCTGTGGCTTGCCTGCAGCAACACCCATGTTCCCCCAGGGAGGTTGCAATTTTGGGAGCGACTCTTTTTCTCTGGAAAGATCTCCTGGGTTAGAAATAGTCTGGATTACTTCTATTGAGGATTTTGTCTCCCAGGTATAGCTGAGATGGAGTGTTAGTCATACCTAAGCAACATCCATCAATTAGTTTGGGCTATGGGATGCACAATTTTAAATTATTTGTACATTCTTTATTGAGTTTGTAATTACAGCTCTAAATCTTAACAGTCATATTTTTGGTAACAAACTATTTTCTTTCCTGAAAAAAGTTCTCTAACATATACAAAAATAAGTACCCTTAATAATTTGAAAATGAAGAATGTATATCTTGGAGAAAACCATACTTGTAGAAGTGAAATTAAACCCGCTGGTAGAAGTAATGAACAACCAGGGCTGGTGGGACGTAACTACTACACTTCCCTTCCTAGACAAGAACCAGAGCCTCACTGAGAACCATGGAACAAATCCTTTGTTACTTGTGACTGTGAGCGGCCTTCCTCCAGTGGCATTCCCAGCCACAGCTCCTTCCTGTCGGGTGCTTGCAGTGGGAACCAAGTGCCTTTGATCCCACCAACCCATGTGCTGGCCTCCCACCACAGCTCTGGTTCTCTGTATTCCCTCCTTTCCTACACCACCCACCAGGGCTGGGATTCCTCCCATTTCCTCACAAGCCTGATACTTTAAGCCCTTCGTGGTAGTACAGCATCCATCTGCAGTCACATAATTACTTTAACTGTTTTCTGTTCATTCTTATTATCATTCAGCTCTTATTAGATGATAATTAAATAATCTTTCTTGCAATCCAAATGTCCAGTGAAACAGTAGCCAGCCACAGCTGACAGAAATTGGCAAAGGAATATCCTTCCTAACTGGGGTGGCTGAAGGAAAGCTTGGATTAATGAGGACAGTCTTCTCTACCAAATGGACATCATGTCACTTTGCAAAAAGCCTAGAAATAGTTTATTTCCTCTGATGTTGATAAATTGTTTATCAGGCCTTGAAGCACGGCAGAGAACTAAATTTTCTGATCTGCAGAGACTGGAATAAAGGGTAAAAACATCATCAACATAGCTTGCATTATTACAGCTGGGGAAACCCATGATGATCACTTCTGAATGACTTGTAGATCCTATGTGTTTGGGATGACATTTTATTTTTTGTGATGGCTTGTGACCCTTCATCCCTAGGGAAATAATGTGGGATATGGATATGATAAAAAATGCATATGGACCTGTTGCCCTTAGTAAAAAAATATACATTTACATATCAAGATACAATTTTTGTTGCCTATATTAAAACATCTAGGAAGTAAAACATGCCTTCTAGATATTTTCACATCAGGGATCTCAGCTCTGCTCAATTCTTGGTATGTGAAATAAAGTATCCACACAATGTAATAATAATTTCACATTACTATTTTCCCCATTGGCATGCCTAACAACTAGTGTCTGATTTAACATTCTGTGTCTATAAAAGTGTTGATGTCAACTGAGCTTGATCTTTTTCAAGTACTCGTTTCTCTGCTTCTCATTCCACTCTACATAAAACTCCAAAACATATTCATCTCTTAAGCAGGATCCTTGAATTACAAGTATTTAGTGTTAAAAACCCAAAGGACTGAAGGTGGACCTTTCTGAGAGAAGAGATTATTTTTTGTATCAGCTTTAGTCTTGTACATCTTGATTATGCACTGTAGCCATATGGCCATTCCCAAGCACTTTGGATTCTAATTATTGTGGCACTTTTTTGGGTATTTTGTTATGTAGAAATTTTATTATAAATATGGTATCTTTTCTTCTGCACAGAAAGTGTATTTCTCCTTGGAATTGTGCTGGAGTATCACAGGAATCTCCAAGATGAGCTACATGAAAAAAGAGATGTATTTGAAGGGTATGATTAGTTCTTGTGGAAGAGATGGCAAATTCGTTTGGCTGTGTCTGTTTTTATAGTAATGGGAACTCTGGTTTAAGGATGCTGTCTGTACACAAACACAGCGTTTGGGACAACTCCTAACAAAACATCCAAGAGAGATTCAGATTTCATAACTTGAAATATATCTCTCAAACTCACTGAGAAATCAAGATAAAAAGTATTACAAGGAATAATAATTTTTTGGGACATAGTTATTCATTTTTGCATGTCTTTCTCCCTGTTAACACTCTTCTAGCCCACTTGCCAAAGAGGGAATTTAACAACAACCAGTAGGTTCTTCTGTTTGCTGACTGTGGCACTGGTAGCCAACCTTGCCTTATGCTTTGGTCTTCTGAGAAGCCAGTGCAGGAAGCCCTGGAAGCTTGAATTAATTCTGCTGAAGAATACACCTGATTCTCTGTGACAGCTTACAAGATACAGGGGTCAGATTCCCCAATTGTTCAGTGGGGGAAGGGAGTGGAAAATAACTCTGTCCAGCTGTCAGCCTCACTGGAACCATCTGAGAAACCTTGCAGATTGCTTCCCCTTTGTCCTTCTCTTACAGGGTTTCCCATGGGAAAAGGAAAATCTAGCCCAAAATCCATGGATAACTTTTTTACGTTAACTTTCCTGGTTTTCATTATCTGGTAATTGATGATAAACACCTAAGAAAAGTTTTTCACATTCTTTCACAATTTCTTTGCCAAAGCAAAAAAGAGCAGAAGACTTAATAGTGAAGGGATAGGACATTGCAAGAGGATTTTTTAATATATATAAACAAAGACTTCTTCCATATAAGGATAAGAAGATTAAATTTCTTTAATAGCTGGGGAAAGGCTTGCTTGCTTTAAATAACTATAGAAACTTCCTTTGTGGTGCAGCATTCCAGAGTGAGGCCACATAATCTCTTGGTGCATGTAAATTGCTGTGTGAATTGTGTTCCAGTTATGAATTTAGAACTTAACTGTGACTGACTCTAAAGGGAGGAAAAACTCTCACTTCACACAGCTATGGAAGAATTACCAGGACCTTTAGCACTGGAACTTGACATGAGTATTGGCAATGTCAAATACTTGGATTGTTCTCAAAACAAAATGCAGAAGAAGTGGAGTTTGTTCTGCCTTTCCATGTGTCAGCCCATGCGCATGGAAATATGTACGTGGATTCCAAAGAGCAGTACTCCAAAAAACACTTCTGATTTTCTCCTGCTGGTCCTTCCTAAACATGATGGAGTCTCAGGGGTATGTGCCTGGTTTATTAAGCTGATGGCTGCTGTATTTCTTTTTCTCCCAGGACACTGTGCACATATCCCACATCCTTCCAAAGGCTATGCCTGGAGGGATGGTTTATTACCCGGCAATCAGCAATTCATTAAAGTAATAGCGTAATAGCTGAGATAAATATTTTGATAGTCACTTCATTTTACATTTTTCATTTTCATTTCTCATCTCAGTGGTCAGAAAGTTTGATTTGCTCTTGTTTCTTTAGCTAAGTATATGTAAACATATAATGTAGTTTTGGCGTGATACAGCCTTCAGCGGTGTGGAGTTGGTCTATGAAACTACAGGTGCTGCAGCTTCTGAACACACAGTTCCTAATACAACTTCGGAAAATAATTATATTTAGAAATATGGAAATATTTCTAGTACTTCAAATTCAGCAGAAAATAGTTCTGAAGAAAATACGTCATTCAAATGTATATAAAAAGCACATCTGTGTTTTATTATACCTTGAAAATAATCATTAATTGTTGATGATGGGAAGAAATCTATTGTCGCTTCCCATTTAGTAGCACTGTGTTCTAAACCATCTGCTGTGTCCTCTATGCAGATCTATGAAACTCTTGGAAAATGAAAAAAAATTGGAAAATTGGACATGGATAGAGAAATTAGTAAGATTTTCAGCTAGAGCTGAAAAATGTAAAATCATATTCAAAACATGATATAAAATGAAAGAAAAAATTACTGTAGCTCACTAAATCTCTGTTACATGAGATTTAGGGCCTTACTATTTATGATAGTTAATTTTCTCATTTTAATATCTAAAAATATGATCTGTTGTATCATTAAGGCTAATTTAACCCCTGTCTCAGTCCACTTGTGCAGCATCTGACAGAAAGATTTTTATATCTATTTTTGGTGTCCATGACAAGATCCATTTGGACACCCATAGGTGTGCTTATGACCATTTTTGTAAGATTTACTTTAAGGGGGTTTTACTCTGTGCATGTTGCAGGAGGCAATGTATTGTGATTTCACATAATTTAAGCCATAAAAAGGGGAAAAATGTGTATCATTAAGATTTCAACCACTTTGTAACTCTTACTCCTTGTCCTTTTTATTTACTGTAGCTCATACAGTTTCAGTGCACTATATAAACTTGGCTGAATTCTGACTCTAAACTCCAGATATCAATGGGATAGGATGCTATTCTAGATTCCATTATCTCTGCCAAATGCTTGCCCCAAGTGTAATTTCTCCCTAGAGTTTCTGTGTGTCTGGCTGCATACCATAAGCAATTTTACTGGATGTTTTTGAGGCCTATCCTGCTGAGTCGATCAAAGTTCTGCTTTGTCTTCAATGGAAGAAGGAACTAGTCCTAAATGAAAAGGCTTTCCCCTGTTTGGAGACCTTTGCAGGATTACATTACCATTTTGTTCAGCTTAGCTCTGGCATATGCAGGTCACTTCAGGATATTTTCATGCTTGGGACCAGATGGAAAATGTCTTTTGCAATCAACAAAAAGATTCCATTGTTGACATTTCAAATTTTTTTTCTACAACTGTAACTGATTTGCTTTCTGCAAAATTTAAGTGTCCAGAAATTATTACAAATACTTTGCAAAGTGATTACTTTCATGGCTCAGAGTGGTATCATGGAAATTTGCTTTATTTTGGTATGTTTAGATTCAGTTTGACAGAATCTGTTCTGATACATTATTTGACTTGCATGTGGAATAACTTTATGGTTGTTCAGTCCACTAATAAATCTATGTGAAAAACCTAATAATATCCTGGTAATTGGATTTCTCTCACAAACTCTTCCCTTCTTCACAAAACAATTAAGTTAGGTGACAAAAGGCTCCCATCCATGCAGGCATAGAACAGAGGAGCGAAGGTGGGTGGGAGAAGCCCCCCTATTCTTGGCAGATAGATGAACTCCTTGATCTGCCTCTTCCTGAGGCTGTGCCAGAGGGGTGTTTGGCCCCACAGTCTGGGGGCAAGGCCCATCCCCATGGTTCAAAGGAAAGGCTTCCCCAGACCACTTTTGGGTGCTGCCTTAAAAGGGTAGTGAATGGGGTGCAAGGGAAAACACCAGGGAGAGATCATGAGGCGCAGATGTCTGGAGCCAGCACCTAGAGCAGCTGAGGGGCTGCATGCCTATGCAATTCCCAAAGTTACAGGAGCTCCAATCTAGCCTTATGGAAAGAAAAATCCTTCACAAACCCAAGGAAAATAGCTGGTTGTTTTGCTGGACATCTCACCATATGCTTGACTGGACATTAGGCTAAGAAACATGGGCCCAGGTAATAGAATTGACTTGGGAATTTATTTAAAAAAAGGTGTGAGGGGAGAATGGAGGGAATTACAAACTTAAACAGTGTTTTAAGGTTTGAATATGGTAATCTTCCTGAATTGGCAGCTTCTAAATCTTGAAAAAGACGCAGAGATTCTTGTAAAGAGAAATATTTCAGAAGTCTTCCAGAAACAGGCAAAACAGTTCCTTTTGACTCTGCTATGTTTTTTTCTGACTGAGTTAGGAAATCACCACTGGCTTCACTATTCTGCAACATATGCCCTAATTGGCTGTCTCATATCCAGAGTGAAACAAATGTCTTCTGTTTATCAGAATTGCCTGTCTTCAGTTTCTAAAAAATAGCTAGTGTTTAGGTCTAAAATCAAGAACAGTTTAAGATCCTTATTAATCAAAATCTGGATGTGAAGATAGACACTGTGTCAGGATTTACTTTACTTTAAAGAGTAGATAAAAATTTGAAGGAGATGCTAGAGATATCAGGATATTAGTTTACATGTAAGAAATCCTCCTGTTCTGTAACCCAGGTATGTATGTTTGAGCTTTTTCAAGATAAGTCCTGTGCCTTCCACTGTCCGTGTACAGAATAAATGAATACAGAACCTCCTTATGTTCTTCTGCTTTCCAGAAGACAAATGAATCCAGCAGGACAAAGCCATCTTCATGCTCAATGTACATAATTCATCTGTCCTTAATTTATCTAAGCTCTGTAGTAGTGGCATAATGTTTACTGAAACTGAAAATAAAACCCCATGTCCAAAACTCCCCTCCAAAACCCTCTAGGGTTTTATTTTGAAAAGCCATCTTTTGAAAATACAGCATGTTGAAGAGTTTCAAGGACCAGATTGCAGTTACTGCTGCAGAGGTAATTTTGCCTTACAGCACTAAGCTAGGCTCAACCATCAGGGCCAGGGCTGCAGTTCCTCAAAAGTTCCTCAAAAGTGTTTTTTCCCACATGAAAAAGAGCTCACTAAAACACTGTCTAATAATTTGAAAACAACTGGAAATTTGGCATAAAATTATTGTAGTACATTACTACATAAAAGGGTTTAAACACTTTCTTGTTATTGCTTAAATTTCCAAGAGTTTTTTACAGCCACGTGCCTCAGATGGGAGTTATTTCACAACAGGCTGCAAGTGAGGGATGCTCCTTCTCTGAAGGATGGACAGGAGAGGGTGAGGAGCAACGAGCTGGTTTTTGGAAAAGCATGAAATGGCCAAGTCATTCCAGAAACAGTGTATTTGGAGCTTAATAAAGAATTGGTAATTTTATTCTTTCTGGAGAGAAAGTGTCAGGGTTTCTTTAGTGATCGCTGACTTGAAATTTGTTTCTTGACTTGCTCTTGGAGCATTGTGATGCTTCTCTTTGAAATTGGGCAGGTGATATTGGCACAACAGTTCTGTGACTTGTCACATGTAACTCAGCTTGTTATGAAGGGATAAATATATCTACTTATATTGTCTGGTGATTTATATGACCTGAGACATTTTATGTTACCTTTTCAAGTTTGATTGCTCTTGAATTTTATTTATATTTACAATAAAGGAAATGTTTGAGTGTTACATATTCAGTTGTGTTATTTTCCTGCTTATATTCTAAGATGAAAGAATTGAGGAAGTTGGAATTTTGATTGTAATGTCAGTGAGATGTTTGCTCTGAATCAGTGAGTTACACACCTGTAGTAATGTATTTAGTGTTGATCCTTGGTATGTATTTGAGATTATAATTCTGAGATTACTTTTGGTGAGAAAAAATCAGATTGGGCAGTGACTGGGGGTTTAGTTATATGGTTGAAAATATAATTTTAATTATTTACATTAATTTTTTTTAAGTGTGTTTATTCCGAAGGCTTTTCATTCAGGTAACCCTCACATATGACTAAGCACAACACTGGCAACAGACTGTGGCCAACAGCCACAGAGGTAATTATGCTGCCTCTTTTTTTTTTATTGCCTGAGTTTTGATCTACTCAGAGGAGAGTGCCTAAGTTATGGAGGATTTGGAATCCCTAATAAAGGAAAAATCTGTTTTAGCTCTCCTCAGAAATTTACTTTAGAAGACAAAAGGAATAACAGAGTCTTAATTTGTAGTCAAGATTATTTTATGCCTCCCTAGATAAGCTGTAAAATATTTATACAGCAGATTTCTTCTTTCTGCGGCAGTAAGTTTTCCATAGATATATGAGTGTGTACAGTTGTACACCACCTTGTCAGTAGTGATCCCCAAGCCAGGACTAACCTGAGCTGGCACATCCAGGGGACACAGTGCTATGCCAAAAGATATGACTCTGATTTCTCAAAGCTGTGTAAAGCCTGAAGTAGCAATTACAAATTTTAAATAGCAATAAACAGCTTGAGTGTTGTACAGCTCTATTTCAGTGTGCCCAGATTCTGGTTTGAGGGATAGAGCATCAGTCTTTTTAAAACATATCATCATGTGTAATGGCCTAGAGCTGGTATGTCCATCTCCTCTGATTATCTGCTGCAAACTAATCCTGGAGATGAAAAGCAGTCAACAGAACGGATAGGGATGCAACTTAAAAAGTTTTACATTAAGTTGAAAAAGAAAAAAGACCCTTTTCCATTGGGGGTGGGGGTGGGGAACTGAAATGCACAAATACCTTTAAAAAAACCCCCACAATAATAATAACAATAATAATAATAACAATTTTTGATTTTGTTTTAAGATTATATTAATATTTAATTATTATAATAATATTATAGTTTTGGTTTGTTGTTGTTTTTTTTTTAATTTGAAATAGTTTAGGGCTTGGTGTATTTGTATTTATTTGCTCCCCCATTCCTTTCCAACATATGCCTCTCTTCTGGAGCTTCCATTCCATTCCAGTCCTCTAAAAAATACTAACATGTCAACAATTTAAGTATCATAATCTCTTGCTCAGGGCAGATGAAAAAGTAGAGCCACGGGTTTACCGTCCACTCTCTGCAACATATTAATAGAAAAATTGTAGCCTAAAGATGCTTGGAGTTCCTCACGTGTATCTGGGTTAAAATGACACAGAACTCCAATTCTATCAAATTGGATTTTTTAAATCTCAAATAAGAATATCTTTAGACAAGATAGAAAAGGGTATATTGTAAATTTATATGGAGCATGTAAACAACATAACACTTTTAATTTGCTTGTTTGACAATGAGAATTTAATTCACAAATGCATACGTAATACTAGATTTGAAATATTTTCCTTAAATCCTTTTTTTTTGTTTGTTTTGACCCAGATATGTGTCATGGAATAAAAGATTACTTAATGTGTAGTCTTTTTCAGACACTATTGCAGTAACCTTTATAGCTTTCACTTATGTAAAGTCTTATACTGTATTGTGTAATAACATTGGAATTTCTAAGTTTAAAAATGAGATTTTGCAATAGTTTGTTCTTCCTTTTAAAAAAAATATTGGGACTAGAAATTTGGACAAAATGTAATTGAAAACCATACTTTTAATTTTCTCCTTTTTAATCTAGGTAAAGGTTTTTCTTAATCCTTATCCAGTAAAATATACAAGTGTGTGTATGTTTTGGGCTGGTAAGGCTCTCTCCATAATGAATTACTGAGAGTCATTTCAGTTGTTAGTTTTCACTAATTCTAGGTGCAATTGCTCCAGCCAGGTTATGGTTGCTAGATGAGCTGGACGGAGTTTGAGCCATCGTGGCTGTCAGATAAACTGCTTGAGGAAAAAAGGGCTTGAAGTGTGGAAGCAGAAGCACTATCATCACTCTGCAGCCTGCCTCCATGTTTTGACGTTGCTTTCAAATAATGTTGGATCCTTTCCAGGAGCAAAACAGTACAACAGCTGGTCCCAATTACTCTAACTACAGTGTGTCTACAGGCACAAATGGCTAGTTTTCTAATTTGGCTCTCTGGTTTAATGAATTAGTTATTTAATAATTTGACAGGAATCCTAGTGTTGTGTTTAGCTGCTTGCTTCTGTTTAATCTCCTCGTTGTAGCTGTGTTCATACAGTCCTGCTGCAATCACTGGTTGCTATTGTAAGTTATGTAGATGAGAAAGCAAAGTACATTGGCAACACACAGCATACAGTTGTTGTTATGTTACCCCAAAAGGCCTACAGGCCAAAAATCCATTACTTGATAAGTTTTGTGCTAACAAGACTTATCGCTTAATACAGGTAGGGATGCAGAATTTTGACCTTTTTTACTTGTCTCAGACATTTTAAATAAAAAATTAACATTTGAAAGACCCACATTCTACTTCCTCTTACGCATTCATCTACTTCATGGGATATATTTTCAGAGGCTTCTAGAGAGTTGCAGAAAAATGTACCTGTAAGAGCACAAATAGGAGCTTACTCATGCAAATGGTGTAGAATGACACACAGCTCTCCCAGTAGTATTAGGAAGCATCAGTGTCTGCACAACTGAGAAAAGGTGTACATGCTATGAGCCCACAACATAAGCCTGCAAAGAAATGGTCCCAAATATATTGAAAATTAGAATATTCACCTATTTTCTCTCAACACTTTGCTTCTAATAAATCACCAAGAGGTTATAGTTACCAAGTAACCAAACCTGTTAATTCATAGTGCAAGATTATGAATTCCTGCTGACTGGCAAGGAGGAACAGGAATTGAGGGATGCAGCTTGGGGAGAGTAAGGGAGAAAAGCTATTTTGAAATGAGAATTTTTTTACATGTCACAGTGGTATCAAAGGAAGCAGCCAATTGACATTCCTTTTGCATTGTATTGCAATGAAAACATACTAGTTCAGGAAGGCCCCAGTGATTCTCTGACTACAAAAAGCCTTGAGGGAATTGAAAGTGGGGTGGGGAGGGGGTGTTTATCTGTATTTAGTGTCTTCTGCAGCCCGGGACTCTGGATGGGTTCATGTTCCCCCACTACCATAAAGTGAGAAAAACAGAGCAGGGAAGGTGGGAGTCACGCAGTGGCTGAACAAGACATTTACTGGACTAAGCTGGTTTGACACTATTTACTGATTGGGGACTTTGCCTGTAAGATTATCAAAATTCATTTGAACCTTAGGGATTTGCAGATGAAAGATTGAAATAGGTTTATTAAATGATATCATGACTTCATGACACATAGTTCTTGTGCTGAAGTTCACAAAATGTCATTTGAATGATGAAACTTGAATTTAGTGTTTCTTCATTTTAGAGATAGTAGGAAAGATGCTGTGCAGTGTGATGGACAGATTTGGTGCAAACTATGAGCTGCAAGCCCAGAAAAGTCAATGGCAAGCTGAATAATAGACCACATCACAATCCAAAACCAACTGAGAACAGGTTGTAACAAGGAAGAAAATTATTTCATCAGCAACAATTTTTTTCTCTAAAGAAAATACATAAATATAGTCTCTCTAAATATGCCACAATACTACTACTACTTCTACTACTACTACTACTATTGCTACTACTACTACTACTACTAATAATAATAATAGACACTAAACCAACAGTAAAAATGAGCAATTATTCCCATAATAGAATTGGGACAAATTTTTAAAATTTATTTCCAATTTTCTGAAAACAGCTGCAGATAATTTAAAATTCCTTTCAACTTTATCTAGTCATCAGTGAAAAACAAATATTGACCACTTACCTTGAATTAACTATAGATTATGGAGGTATTCAAGGCCAGGCTGGACTGGGGCTATGGGTAAAGTGGTCTAGTGGAAGGTGTCCCTGCTGTCAGAGACTGAAATGGTTCATGCCTTAAACATTGTTATGAGGGAATTTTGCCCATTATAGCAAAAACTGCATAAAGATATTAATCCATAGGATTCTATGTGTTTTGGGGGGACTCTCACCACCAAGAAGATGAGCTGGAAAGGATCAATGGAACATCACTGGGATCCATGGAGTGGTGATATTTTCTTCAATCTGTCTCTGTCACTACCCGCCCCCCCACCTCTTTTCTATTTCTTTCTCTTCCTTTTTCTTTTATCACTCTCTCTCCCTCTCCTATTTACTATCAGATAAAACCCATAGTATTGACTTTAGCATATGGTCTCAGTTGCATCTTAATTCAGGCAAAAGCATTTCTAATAATTTTACAAACTGGACCATAACACCTGTCCATGGCAGGGGGTTGGAACTAGATAATCTTTAAAGTCCCTTCTGACCTAAAACATTCTATGATTTCTCCATTATTTGTGTTGGTTATGAGTCCTAACTCATATTTTACCTGAAGTTTTTCAACTATTTAAACGTATATTCTTTTAAGTGATTTGAGAGTCCTTACAGCAAGCTTGGCAGTGGGTAAGGCTTGTTAAAAGAAATAGCAGAAAATGCTAAGTGAAAACTTCACCACTTGTCTATCAGAGACATCGGGAGTTTCCATGGCAGCAGGAGCAGGGCAGGGTTAAGAAGGAAATACGGGCTGCTGTGCAGGCTGCTGAGCTGCAGAAATAACCTCTCACAGCATGCAGCTGCTCAGAACTGGCAGTGGGCTGCTTCTCTTTAACCTGAGCTAATGCACTCCTGGAAGGAAATGATTCCTGAGTGCTGCCCATAGAGACTGCAGCAATGGGTGAATGCAATGTCTGTCAGGAGCGTGTAACACATCCACATGCCATGGACTGAGAGGTCTGCTTCTCATGGCACAGGAAGTTCACAAAGCCTGTTTTTCAGATATCTTTCTTGGTTCACCTCTTTGGATAAGAATGCAAATTCTCTCCTTTCCACCGTAATAATGTTATCAGCAAAGATTTGTATAGAAAATATCTGACTTATGGCAATATCCATATAAATAAGATTTATCAGAGCCCTGAAACTAATATTGGAACTGTTGCTCTATTGACCCTCTGTTTTGGTGCAAACATTGAAAGAAATTCGAGTCTTATAAAAAGAAGCTAAAATGATATAATTTCAGACTAACTGGCCTTAGAAACAAGACATAAAGTGCAATCTAAAGAATTCTATTGGTGAGGCCCTATATTTCTTTTGGGATAAAAGGCAACCCCATATGGAAGTGTCACATAGTAGAAATATTTCTAGAGAATTAAAATAATAATGAATTACAGCTACATGCTAAGGAGCATTTGGGATTAAGCTGCTTTTTTTTTTTTTTTTTAAGGTAAACACATGGTTCCAGCAAGTGTTTTCTTTTAGAACAGGACAAAAAATTATTTTAAACATGTGGACTTTATTGTGGTGGAAAAGTTAATTTTTACGCAATGGTAATTGGGCCTCTTGACACTGACTTTAAAGCAGGGTTTATTGACCCCAGTGTGATCCAAAATGTGTTCAGATGATCTATGTTTTTATTTGACTAAGATGCAAAAGCATTTTTCTTGTATCTTTAGCATAAACATAAAGTTGTCTTAAGTAAAGTGCCCTCTTTCAGTTTTAATATGCATTACTAAAATGCATATTAAATAAAGCTGACTGTAAGAAAAAAAATGATGAAACAGTATATCATCCAGACATCAACACGAGAACATCTAACCATGATTACTCAGATAAGCAGTCTGAATTCAGTTGTTGTTGCTATAATTCAATCCTATGTTGGCAATTCCTTGGGAAGAATTCAAATTAGGCTACATGGATGTTATTGGAAAAGAAAGCTATCTGAATTTTAAAGACTTGCAACAATTTGTAATTATTACCTATAATTACAAAATATTTGTAATTACAGGAAAATTTTCGATGGTGGGCAGTTAATGTTGATTTTAAAAGTTACGGATTATATGGAGCTGCACACATATATATATCACATAAAACTATCAAAAGAAGTCATAGGTTAAAAATGGAATTCTTTCTTTCCTATTATAAGGAATTCTTGTGGGATTTAGTACTTCAAAGTCATAGTTTGTAAGTTCCTAGTAGAAGACGCTTATTTTGTCAAAAGCAAACAAAACATCTTTCAGAAAGCCTAATATTGCATTTGTGAAAAGTCAAAGGTAACTTTTATGACAAAGTAAAACTGAATTATGCTGCACAAGATTTAGGGAAATAGTTTCTGAGCCACCATCAGTTTTGTTAGATGTGGCTACCAATATATTTCACTGGGCAAATTATAGAATTTAACTTACCCAGTGACTTCAAAAAGCTAAAGTTTGTTCTGTTTTGTGGCTAAAGTTTGTTCTGTTTTATGGGCTTTTTTTTTAAAAAAAAAGAAAATCCCAAACAATAGCTTAAGTATTGATTTTTACTTTAGTCTACTCAGAATTAGGCTTTTAAATGAAGTTAAATATTTAAAAAATCCAAAATTTAAAACATAGGTTAGATTCAATTCTCAATAGAAAAACCTCAATTTATATTGTGTATCCGTGTGTAACAGCCTAAGTTCTTTCAATGTCTGTGGTGATATTCACCTAACAATTGACAAAAAACATGCATGTGATTCAAAACTAACTCATAGTTGCATGTTTCCATTGGTCTCAAATGAAGCATGAAAAATATTGATTTTTTTTTTTTTGGTAGATTCAAATCTGAAATAAAACCACTTAAGGTTTTCATTCAAATCAGAAAAGGTAGAGACTAGGAAAAACATCTTTGTATACATATGTACCATGTATACATAATGGATGCATCTCCTGATATGATTTCACATTCTGGGTTTACAGTTGGTTTACAATGGTTTACATTCTGTACTGCTGGCCTTTCAGTAATGCTTCTTTCATTATTCTTTAGTACAGGTTTAGTCCCTTGTTTATAAAATTAACAGTTCAGATATCTTTCTTGGTTACCTCAGTTTCTAAAAAGAACTTTAATTTACTATTCTGTCACTAGCTTCAGATGCTCATGAAATCCATGGTTTGCAGCCTTGGAAATACTGTCAATATTGGGGCTTTGTAGGATCCTAAATTTCTACTACCTTGTTCTTATTACATCTAAATTTATTTCTCTGTATCTCTTCTGGACCTTTTCCGGTGCTTTCTGTTTGTTTCTTAATAAGACAGAACCAGAGAATCATTTTTGTTGGAAAAGACCTCTGAGATCATTGAGAGACGAACCTATTTCAAGTCACCACCTTGTCAATCAGACAATGGCCCTCAGTGCCACATCCAGGGATGGTAACTCCACCATCTCCCTTGGACAGCCTGTTCCAATGTTTAATCACCTTTTCTCTATGAAGAAACTACTCCTGATGTCAAACCTGAACCTCCCTTGGCACAACTTGAGGCCATTTCCTCTCGTCCTATCACTTGTTACCTGGGAGAAGAGGCCGCTTCCCAGCTGGCTACAGGCTCCTTTTAGGAAGTTGTAGAAGTTGTAGAGAGTGATAAGGTCCCTCCTGAGCCTCCTTTTACCCAGGATAAACACGCCCAGTTCCCTCATCTGCTTCTTGTGGTCCAGACCCTTCCCAGCTCCATTGCCCTTCTCTGGACACGCTGCAGCACCTCAACATCTTTCTTGCAGAGAGGGGCCCAGAGCTGGACACAGCACTCGAGGTGTGGCCTCACCAGTGCTGAGTACTGGGGGACAATCACTGCCCTGGTCCTGCTGGCCACACTTGGTGATGCAAAAGACCTTTCCCTACTTCACTGAAATAAATTAATACCCTGAAATACAAAGGATTAGCAATATAGTTAATGTGCTTTGAGGATAGCTTATTTAAGATGCAACACCTTACTACAATAACTTGTACCTTTCCCTCCATTGTTCTAGGTACTAAATGGTCCTTCAGAGATTGACTGAATTGGCCTGGGTTGTTGCATTAGTAAGCAACTGACAAGACTCAGTTTCTTCACACAGAAAAGCCAATTCTTTATTCACAAAGCTCATATTTATAGGAAATATCAGAAAGCACTGTGTTAGATTTAATTGGCTAACTGACATTCAGTTTATTGATTGGTAAATGGCTAGGCTGTACATCTGTCAAATCTCTCTATATTTGGTTAGTTTACATATATTCTTCACTGATTCATGTGGGACAGATCTATTGTTTATTGCAGGTGCAAATGGTTCTCTTACTGGAATAGTTTGTTGTGTTAACTGCCTTCATTCTCATGATTTTTCACATGGGAAGTTAGCTAGCTGCTCTTAGAAGAAGTGACAGGCCAGCTGGTAATTTAGTAGAGCAGGGCCTGATTTATAAGGCCTTTCTTTTATAATATCTCTACTTGTATGCAACCCTGGGTTGTTCAGAGGAATAGTTTCTGCTAGTACTAATGTATTACTTAAAAATCCATAGTCATTTGCAGGTTTTAAATTAATTGTGTTATGCAGGAGACTTTACTGACAGGACCCTTGAAAAAAAAAAAAAAAAGTGCAAAAAAATGCAGAAGGAGCAATACCTCCTGACACTGCTGTCATAAATATTTAAGTTTGTAGATGTAGGTTTCTAGCACCATTTTAGATTCCCAGGGTATTCCACCTGGCTTCCAGCTGTTGTTCCAGATATAATGAGCCTCTTGGTTTTCTATCATATTTTCCTCTATCCTGAGGTCTAAAAGAAGCTAGAACATCTCAACCATCACAAAACACCTATATTTAAGGAGATAAGTTGCTCCTATGTATATTAACACCCTCCTTTTTAACAGATAGATAGATACTTTATTGCATATCAAAGTCTATTGTCAGTCTCTTAACCCCCCTATAAAAAACATAAGCAACTTTGAACTCCTGTGAGCTTAGCTAAAGATAGTCCTAAAATTTGCAGAGGCAAACTCTGAAATAAGAGGTCATCTGTTGCTCTTCCAAGTGAAAAGACAATGCTGGAAGAATCAGACTGTTGCTCTTATCATGAGTTTAAATACCTCAGAGCATCATCTCTCACCGCAGGTTGGTTTTCTGCCAAAAGTAATTTTATTTCAAAACAAGAAGGCCTGTAAGATCTAGAGATGTAGCACCAGATCTGAATTTTCATCTCCTGAATGGTGTTTTCTGGTTTCTTCCAAAGTCATTCTCATAACAATCTCATTTGGGAACAATGAAAAAGAAGAACTGGAATGTGGTACTTTATCCAAATTGCCAAAGCCAAATACATTGGTTTTTGGTGTTCTGCTTTGCACTTATCTCTGTGTTAGCTTTGCGTTACCACTTACTTTTGGAAGGAATTGTTTCCTGGAGGTTGCGGTGATTGAGGGACATGGACCATGCTATGCAAGCAAAGCCAGTTAATTACACTAATCACCAGTATTTATGGTTCTCCAATGACTGTACAAAATTTTTCACTGGGACCCCTTTGCCTCTGTTCCCTTAGCAACAAAATCTTTTCAGTCATCAAGTCCCTGTTACATTCTTTTGCACTAGCAATGTCCTTGTTACATCTTCTTTCATTAGAGGGGTCACAGTGACCAGACATGATGTCTTCACTTCTGTTCTTGCCTTGAGTTTATCCCTCCCACGGCTTCTACTGTACCAGGTCCAGGAGGTCTGTGGCACTACCCAGCTCAGCTTCTGTAGCTGTCTGGTCTTTCTCAGCAGATGGTATAGTGAGGGTCTCCAGAGCTCATTAAATATAAGTATAATAAATGAAATCTTAAAAATTGCTAGTAAAGAGGTAACATTAATTATCCCTTCACAGGACTGTCTGGCAAGATCAGAAAGACTTGATATATCCTTTAGATTTTATCATACATTGCATAATACTTGCTTTCAATTCTGTTTCAACAAACTTGCCACCCATTCCATTACCTGCTGCCCAAATATCAGAAAAGAACAAGCCTCTTGATGTAATATTGAGATCTATGAGAAGAGAAAGAAATTAAATCCTATTGCTGTGCTAGTGACATTTTGGCTTCTAAAGAGATGATGAGTTCACCACATTTGAAAATGGCATGTGAATATTTCTGGGTGATTAGTGATACCTGTGTCAGCACTGCCGCAGCACAGAGCCTCATAGCTTAGGAAAATTGGGGAAAAAACACAGCACATCATTTTCCTTTAAATTCTAGTAAATATGCAGGTCCAAACATTTCCTGCTTTTCTCCAAAATGTATGTACTTTTCCCAAGACAAAGCTTTGGAAAAGAAGCTAAATTTTTTTTTTTTATCTTTATAAAACTCTCGTAATTACCTGCTCTTCAATGTAGCTATGAAAATTTACCAATAATGTGCTTTTTTTTTTGGTGTGCATACCTTTATATCAATATATTTACTATCATGTGATCATGTGCTGCAAGTCTAACAATGTTCAAGACTTACAAGGCTCCTTGGAGCTGCTTGTTTATTGATCAGGATAAAATTAAAATATGCTATTTCTAATACTTTTTCTCTGCTGCATTCTCTGGAACTTATTAGTTTTGTATTTCTGAGGTATTTCCTGAAAAAAAGAGGTAGAGCTATAACACTTCAGAAAAGTCTTGTACTTTCTTTCTAGCTAAATACATACTATTTGTGAATAATTGGGTCAGTATGGCAGAGATCACTTTGTAACTCTGGCTTGAGAAAATATGAGCTATATATAAGAGAAGTTCTCAGGGTTTCAGTGGCACTTTAGGACATGTGTTGGTGGTGGTGGTGTGTGCATGGATGGTATTTTTTTGAAATGAGATGTCCAGAAAGTATGGTAATTTGCAATAATGGCTCAGAGAAACAGTCTCTGATTTCAGCTTTGACTGCAACCATTTCATAATTAATTTGTTATTGACTTGCTTCTGCTTCTTTTCATCATCATGTCCACTATCTGAACATTTGAATGTCCAGAGAAGGTTTTACAGGCAATTCTGCTCACTAAATCCCAGGCTTATCAAATAAAATGCTCCCACTACATTGTTACATGAAATTCAATATTGTTTACAACAGGTCTTGCTCAGAACCATGAGCAGAAGAAAAAAAAAATTCATCTGGGTAAGGGTCTGAAAATTCCTGTTACAGTCAGGACAATGCATCCGTAGGCAGTAGTTTGTGATCAGGGAAAATTAGATTCTGCACGTAATACAGGTTCAGAATTTGTACCTATGAATTTTTGCCAGACAGCAAGTTCCTTACAGCTCAGAACTGAAATTCTTCATGTTCCTTAAGATGTATTACTGCTCCAGAGCTGCTGCCTGACAACACAGGTTGAGACCCCAAATTACTTTATCTTCTTATTTTAATTCTTACTCCTGAAATCAAAGGAAAACAACATTTCCCATAGCCTATATGAACAGTCACATTTAAAAAAGCAAGCTGAAATATTAAACATTTGAACATCAGATGCTTTCAACAAATGCTTGTTTTCAGTCCAAAGATAAAAAAAAAAAAAAAAAACATAAAAGGCCATGCCAAATTCAAGTAACTAAAAAAATATTTTAAAACATTCCACTAACAGAATGAGGCATTTGGTTTTAATTTTATGCATAACCAGATGTGTATTGAGCAAGACTGAATCCACTTAAATATAAAAAAAAACCCAAACAAAACAGCATTAGGGTTTTTGAGACAAAATTATGGAGCCCATGTAAATTTTTCTTTCAGTTCTGTATGCATAACTTTTCAAGTCTATCTGTATAATTTATAGTATATACCCTGGTTTTAATTTATCTAAACACAAGGTCTGTTTCATAAACATCAAAGATAATGAAAATGCCTTTTTAATTAATCTGTTGGAATCTACATGTTTACTCCGTAGTAAGTTCCTTTATTTGTCAATCTCACACATGAGAAATGACCCCTCCTGTGCTGTCTCTGCTTAATGTCAAAGCTGTAGGGAATAATGTTTATAACATCAGCCACATTCTCTCACTGATGTCTGGCAATTAACGCTGCAACTGGAATCAGAAAACTTCAAAATGTCTTTCACTACTACCTGTCTGGGTGCCAGGCAGGAAATGAAAATAAGGTTTTTATTCTTGTCACATCTAGTTGCTGAATTAACTAGCAACACACCTTGTTCCAGTTACACGGAATGAGATTATACCAAAGATGCTGGTCTGTTTTGAGAAGAATTGTTATAACTCCTTAGAGAAATAACTGGCAGTAATAAAATCTTAGTAGAAATGAATCTGTTAACAGCTAGGAAAAAAATTGGTATGCCCAGATAGACCTGTGATGTCATACTTAAAATTTCAAGCATGGTAGATAAAATTATGACTAAGAGGAGGGAAAATATATTGAAAGAAAGTTCTTCTAATTAAAAACTTATTTCCTTATGATTTTCCCCATCTTATGTTTTTGCTGATAGTTCACATCATGTAGCTGTTAGACCCGAGAGTGAACCTCTCTTTCAAGTCACTTTATGCTCAAGCCTCAGTGTATCTTAGCTAATCCATGTAATGAGGTAGGAGGTAGAAGATTTCATACTTCCCTGCTACAGCTTGGCAGAAAGCATTTTACACACCTGGACCAAACCTGAAGAATTGAGGCATTGAGAAAAGCTAAAAAAGAAAAAAGAGGGTGCTTGAATGTCACACGGATGAAGCACTTGAGTTTGTCACTATCCAGATTATCAGGGAAATGTTGAATCTCTTTTCTCTTGTCGTTAATGTCTTTGGGTTTACACGAGTAGCCCTGGTATTTCAGGTATTAAAACAATACCTCTAATCCAAAAGAGATGTTGCTGTGGTGGTGATTGGTAATCTAGCATGCCTTTGGTAGGTCAAGAGATTGTCTTCTTCTCCAGCTAAATATTTTCAGTTTTAACAGAACTTGTTAAAAAACAAACAAACTAACAAACAAACAAAAAAACCAAAACGAAAAACAAAACAAAAAAACCACGCAAAGATTACATTTTCTGCATATTATACTTAAACATAAAAAACCATGCTACAATTATGTTGTTTTGGTAAAAGGAAAGGGAAGTAACAGTTATCCCTTGTGCTCTTGAAAAATGTACATTGACATTTCCCAAAATACCTAGTTTAGCTTCATATGGAACGTAGCACACTATGAAGGAAGGTATGGGCTAAATCCCAAACCACAGGTGAGTTCACTAGGATGAGTACAGAAATTTCTAGTTAGCAGACAGTGAGTCACTCTGACTGATGTGCCCCCAAAGATGCAAACACATAGAGCCAAGAGTGTTTCCTCAAACCTTGAGCCAAAATGGATGTGCCGCCATACACCAGCCATGGTATTGACTAAGTTATATCCACAAACATGAAAGATCTGAGTTTCTGGTTCAACTGATGATCAATCTTTACATCAAAGAAGTCTAGATAGATAGGTATGGATATAGATAAGACGTGGCTATAGATATAGCTATAGATATAGCTATAGCTGTAGCTATAGATATAGATATAGACACAGAAATAGGGGCTAGTTTTCAAAGAGATACTTAAATTTTTGTGGAATTCAAGAGGAAATCAGTAATATATGTGAGATATGTACAAGAGCACTGATAATTCTAGAGCCCAAAGCTCCCTTCATCTTTAAAATTGCAGGCATTAATGGTACTTCAAATCAAAATATTAAATATCTTCATATCCAAGATTCTGGGTTTGGGTGAGGATGTTTGCTTTATCTTGTATTTGAAATGGTGCTTAGATTTGCTGTAACATTGTTTTATTAGAAAAAAAAAAAAAAAAAAAAAAAGAAATTTTGCAAGACCCGTAGTTAAATGCAATACAAATGTTAAAGTGGAAAAAAAAGTCAAAAACCAGATGACGGATTTCTGGATCCCTAAGCAGCCTCAACTGCTGTTCTGATGATAAAATATCCACACCCTGCTGAGTGGACATGAGCTATGTAAACAGATGTTCTTAAAGAGAAAAGGAAATGTTGAATAGCTGACTTATTTTGTTGCAGTTCTGCTCTGCCTGACAGTTAGGGGTTTAAAGGGTTATTGCCATGACCAGCAAATCTAGCCAGGCTTTAAGTGCAGCTAAATCCAATAGAAACTCTCAACTTTATTCTTTTGCCCTCTAGATGGCTACAGGTCAAGTTATTTTCTGAGTTATTTGGGGATAATCAGAAAAGCATGTGCAGATATTGAAAGATTGAATTTGTCTCTGGAACCCATTCAGGTGCTTTTAAAAATATATTTCTTTATTTAAAATTATTATTGTTATTATTTAAAATGGGACTTTGGCAAATCTTGCTGAGTTCTGAGGCACAAGGAAAGAACCAGGATACTTATTATTTAGTCAATCAATACTGCTGTGCTTTTCTACAACTTTGTAGTAATAAAACATAGTGCTGCCTTATAAATATAACAGACACTGCCTTGCTTGCCAAAGCTAGGATTTACTTCAGTTTGAAAACAGATTCCATTTTTCTCTTGTAGAAAAAAATGTAGCCATTCCATTCCTTTGCTTTTAGAGAAGGCAAATCAAGTTGCAAACATGCTCGGTCTAAATAATTCAGAAATACAGCAAACCTTATCATGGGCAGCCCTTAAACATAGTCCAGGAGGAAAACCTGTATTGAAATGCTGTATCTCTATGACCCTTACAGCAGAATTCAGTCATGCCTTTTTTTTGTTTAACTAAGGGAGTCCTAAGTGGTTGCAGTAGTGCAGCATGTATTCATTCTGCCACACAAAGCCACTCAGGAGTGCGTTTAGGCAGCTTAAAGTCTTGGGGAGGGCGAGGGGCAGACAAAGCCCAAGCTGCGCTTTGAATACAAATGCTGAAAACTTTGTCAGCGTTTTAAAATTAAGTTTCAACTATTCATATGTTAAGACTTTAGGGAGATGAATTAAGACAGCTGAGAAACTGATTACAGCCTCATGCTGCATTTTTTTCACTTTGCTGTTCACATAGGCAAGCTGACATGGCCCCTTACTGAAATACTTCTATCTCGTGATACATGTATCAAAAACGAATAGATAGGATGGTTGATTTTGTGCCTTTCTTGTTCTGCCACATGCTTTTACTTTGAACCACATGTCATTAATAGAGCTAATGGGATTTTGGCATGGAACCAAAGGGGTGGGAGGGGAGAGGGGGTTGAGGGGAGATGGATGGGAGTGAGATGAACTACTGAGAGAAGCACTGCTGCTTTTCTCTACACTAAAGCAACGTCAGGTTTATTAGGCTTCCCTTTAGTCCTTCCTGACAGGACTGGAGGCGCTTCTCTATACTTTATGTCTCATGCATTCATGAGCCTCTTTGACACTATTGCATCTTTTGTTAGAGCTGAAAATGCAGATCATTGCTCTACCCTTCCTTCAGCTGCCATATGGCATTGTGGAAAGGAGCCCACAAAGGAAGGAGAGGGAAATGGAAAAAAAAAGAAGGAGGAGGGGGAGGAAGAAATGAAACTACCAGCAGATGAAATTGATTTTCACCATTAGGGAGTAGGGGGATGGAAGCCTTTTGGAATATGAAACTTTCTCTCAGAGCAGGCAGGCAGACTGCCTGCATGGCAGCTCTGGTACATGTTAAAAAATAACGTGGCTTGAAAATAGAAGCACCATTGTTTTGCTTAACTACTGTAACGAATTTATATGAAATGGAATGCATCATTTAAAGTAAACTGCCAAAGTTGCAGACTTCTTTTTTTTTCCGCTGCCTGCAAGAGGTAAATTCATGTAAACCCAAATGCTCCAAAGGTGTAACAGTCTGGCATCACTGTGTATTTTTCTAAAAACTCTCAAAATATCTTTGGTCTAGTCTGCATCTTGTGGTAGCAAACCCTTCCTAAAGTAAGTAACAATTAGAGCACTTTGTATAATTGCTTTAAAAACAAACCAAAAATGTATTGGAGAGTAAGAAGCTTCGTATTTCAATTCTTTGGTTAGTTTTCTGTGGGGTCCTTCCTCTATGAAACACCAAATAAAATGTTTAAAAGAAATGCAATCCAGCATGTGCTCTGTATTAGCTGAACTTGATATTCTTGCTTACCCCCCAGATTTATATTCCCTCCTCATATAAAAAAGCACAACTCAGACTGGATATAAGCAAATTGTGTTTTTCAAAATAGGTTTTACAAAATTAAAAACATAAAATGTTACTTAGATTAATCTAAGAATATTAATTAATTTGCTTCCTCATTCTCCTTGATCTTTTAATTTTACAGTGGGTATTAATAAAGAGGTGGCTTTAAAAATTTCCATTGTGTCAGAAAAAATTGTTTGTATTTTCTGAGGTTTGCTCACAAGATCCTGTTCAAGAAGTTATATAGTATCAATTTAAATTTATGGAATTAAGTTTGCTCCTTTGCTTTCAGTAATCTTAAGACCAGATAAGAATCTTGCTTAATCAAGAATTAGATGCACAGATTCTACAGTTAGTTCACTTATATTTGGAACAATGTTTTGGTACAGCTGTTTGGAAGGTTTTGATGCAATAGTTTACTTCTGTACTGAGTTCTGTTCTGGATACGTGATATGTGCTGATTCTTGGGTGAATAGGTTTTTTTTTGTGTGTGTGTATGAATTTATTCCTGATGAAAAGAATACACTGTTCAATTTGTTCCATTCACAAATGTATAACCACAGACCTTCAAAGGAAACAAAGCCTGTGACATGTATTGGCAGTTGTACATGCTGTATTCCTGCAGAAATTAGACTTAATTAATTAGAATTTAAGATTATTTGCAAGAATGAGCTTTAATTGCTGTCTCTACATAGCTGTGCTGAAAATGCTAGTTTTTCTAGTCTCTTCTTGGAAAATGGAGATTTTCCATTCCTCCTTTCCTGAGTGTATAAAGTACTCAGCCCTGACAATGACAGGAAAAAAGACACAGGCAAGCATCTGCCTTGCAGTTGAATACTGTAATCTTTACCAGTCTCTGTTCCCATCTTCCATTGAAATACCTGTCCAAGACCCACTGCACTTCCAGCTTATAGAATTTTTATGGCTGGAAAGCTAGTAATGTCAGGATATAGTGAAGAAGTGGGCAGACATTGTGTATGAGTGAGCCAGTTCCTGGATATGTTGACTGGTAAGGGGTCTTGGAGACCCAGAGCAGGTGGGTCTGTAAACTGTAAAGGCATTGTCTTTACATTTTATACTGTGATTAGGTGAACAGGTCTCTCAGAAAGGCTTCCACTTTAACTTACTAGTGCTTGTTAGGTAATGAGAGTGGATCTCACTGATGCCTAAGAAGTGTGTGAGGAATAGACTGCATTTTGGTTTTGGCTAAGGCAATGACTCATCACAGAATCACTAAGATTTTATTACCTGGGCTGACACTGATTCTAAGGCCTTCTTACTGTAATAATGTTTACACTGTAGAATTGACCAGAGTGTTGGACCCAGCATTGATTGCCTTGAAGCTTGGAGCTGTGTTAAGAATAACTCACACACACTCTGTCAACTGCAAAGTACTCATGAATATTTTCTCATGTAGATGGATTTTATTCCAAACTTCTACAATTTCAGACAGGAGCTGGCTTATGCATCACATTCTTATTGAATAATACTTTTGTCATTTGGTAGAACAAGGGACATATTGTCACTATCAGGGAATTATCCATACCTTGATAATTATGCATGGTAAGTATTCAGCTTTTGTTATTGATCTGAAAGCAACTCAGATAAAATCAGAGTTTGTTCATGAATGAAAGAACAAACTCTATGACAAATGTTAGTCATAAAAATAATCTATTATTAAAAGTCTTTGTGCATCATCAATAAAAAAATTTAGAAAATATTTTGTGTATAGTCCTCTTCCATTCAAAGTTTTATTTGATGTTTCTTATGGCTGAGGACTGAAAGAGGAGACAGTGTGAACAAGGATGAACATATGCTTGTAATATTCTGTATGGGAAGACTGGGCATGGCCCCAGCTCTAAACAACTGCTTTTGATTTTGCTAAAACTTTCCTTTGTGTGTGTCAGTTTTCTTCAGAAACAATGAAACTGCCAGCTTAATGCATAAAGCACAAGACACTAGGAGATAATATTTTGAGCAATTTTCCCCAGACTAGAGAATTCCCTTCTAAATGTATGACAAGTGTGGTTACACATTTCACTCTTTTCAAAGCAGAACATAAAGCTCATGTCATTTCTGCAGTTCAACATCACAGTAAAAAACCCTCACAGTTAAAAAGAAAGAGCATGAAAGCACCAGTCCCACCAGTAAATTTAGAGGAAGATGACACCAAATCCTACCTGTATGTCTCTGGTATGAAAATGTTCCTTTGCAGTATATGTAGGTGCTGCTTGCATGGTTAATTCCAAACATCAGTTCTCAAAATGCATCTCAGGATGAAGATAATATGTCCATCTGAAGACCACACATTGAATAAAATCAAACATCCAGTTTTTGGGGAAGAAATTTAACGCTCATAGTCCCTCCATGGAAGGAAATTTTCACAATTTTTGACTAGTCATAATTTTGCTTAGTATGAAATTAATTTTTCTATTGGGAACACAGTTATCACTTTGGACTGGCAAGCAAACATAGCTTGATCCTGACTATCTGGTTAAAGCACTCCAGACACAAGGAAGGGGGAGAGAGTAAGGGTTATTTCATATCAGACTCCCCATACTGAATGTTTTTTACATTAATCACTGAAAGAAACACAAAACCTGAACTGAGGAGAAAGGAGAATGCATGAGCTGTTCTCAGTTTCTAGACATTCATGCTCCAGTTAACTATTTCTCTTTTGCAAAGTGAGGCAACCACAACATTAGAAATATGCACCTCCTTGCAACAATTATAGATATTCCTTGGAGGCTGAGTTCTGCAGGGTGAAGGGAACATTATGTACAGGGCTCTTCACCCCTCAGAATGATTTTTCAAATGAATAAACCAAAAAAATATTTTGAAGAAACCGGCTCCTGTAATTTTCAAGAGTGGTACAAAACAAAGAATATTGAGACATTGCCCTTCTAGTGACATATCAGACCACATAAGTTTTCTGTCATCTAAACCTTTTTATTTCTCTTAATCTCAGTAACTTTGGAGTTGATTTATAATTTTACTGAAATACTATCACAAACAAAATTAAACTATAGATTATGTTGCTGATAAACATTTATGCTACTGTCTATGTAAAGAGACATAACATTCCAACTGCTCTTGTGTGCCTTTATATCTTATTGAGGTGTCATAATTTTTTATATCTATTTCAGTGAGTTGAAGAACTGACATGCAAATTCAAGATGTTGTCTTGTAAAACTGGAGCACTGAGTACAGATGTGCTCTGAATAGGTAAAATATACAGATTATGTAGAAATATTTAGGTTTAATCAAAACATATGAAAGTAAAGCACTTCAGAAGATATTAAAAAAGCAAGATCTAAGAAAAGCTTTTAATTTTTGATTATAAATGTTTGGCAGTATGCACGTAAAAGGTTAATTTGAAATCCTATTACATCTGAATGGGATGTAGAAAAATGGATCTAGGAATTATTGTCTGGTTTATTGTAAATCTCTGTCTAGTGTACACAGAAAGGGAGAAAAGTGTGTGGAGGGGGAATAAGTCTAAATGAGGATTGCATCAATAAGTTTTGGATAGTAGGTAAGTGGGTAAATATAGCATGGATTGAATGATTATAGATTATACCAGCAATGTCCTGGGTAGAGACTTCTGTTTTTAATTATCTTTCTATTGTTAATGGCTAATTTTCCCATTAATGTGCCCATTGTACCCCTTTACATGTAAGTTTAATTTCTTGGTGAGCAACTCTCATCTTCTATTTTCACTTCTAATTTGCCTGCTTTTTACATCTTAGTATACTAAGCCACCACAGAAAGTACTTTGGAAGTGGAGATCTAGTGGACCACAGGGTTATTTTTCACTAGACATTATTTACTTATGTTTAGCCACTCCACTGTTTTTACTGGGCATTAACAGGAAATCTATTGCTGTGTACCTGACAAGAGGACAAAATAGTCTCAATGTCACTTAAGTAAATGGCTCTTGACACACCAAGTGGTTCTCGACACAGTGAGAGGATGGGATGTGTGTGGGAAGGGGGCATGTCTGGCCCCCCAACAGATGACCAGCCAAAATCAGTAAGGAGGAGCATGATTTGACCTTTGCTTCTGTTGCAACAGTTACATCAAAAGGTTAACCAGGGAAAAAAAACAACCATTCAAGGCAGGTTTCTGACATAGCTTCAAGTTTATCCTCCTTTTCTCCTTCACTGGCTGAAGGATTTGTGGTCATAACTGAAGCCTACTTTAAAAGTCTTGTTGCTTTAATCTTTTGAGAATTTTGACACTGAATAGGCCTGGAAAATTTAAATAAAAAGAGGATGAGAATACAAACTGTACCAGCTAAACCTCAGACAGATATGAAATCCCAAAGCAGTAGGAGAAATTTTAAAAAAAAATTGAAAAATCATTCACATCTTTATGATCTGTATATGCCCTAGTGTGAAGAGTGTTGAAAATGAGAGGGAGACAGATATGGTGTGATAAAAGGAATCAATGCTTGAAAAAATGTAGAGGTTTTTATCATAATTAATAAATGAAAAAGTCACACAACAAAACCAATTAACTTCCCATCTTAAAACTGGACAAAAGACTTTATCACTCAAATAACAGCAATTTGTTGCTTACAATCAGTAGGTTCCTTGCCATATTTTTTCTCTTTCCACTGTGCCATTAGCTAGGAAAACTCACCCAGGCTGAACCAGTGGGTTGCATAAGGAATCTACAACAGGAATAATGTCCTTACACCACTTATTTGTATACCCCAATTATGAAATTTTTGCCTTCTTGCTAGTGACTTGTGACAGTAAATGTGAAATTATTGGTATATCCTTTTCCTTTGCCCATAGAATGTCTCTTTGAGATCATGCCACACACCTGTGGTTGCATATTTTCCTCGTAAGTGGTAGTGCTAAAAATATTGCCAGTAGTGTTGTAGATTAGAGCAGCAAATACACAGTGCAGTTATGCAGGTGCTCATAACTTTGAAAATCAAATCCCCTAGATTAAAGTGTTTAGGAAAAAATAATGAGACTCTATCAAGATTAGGAAATGTATGTCTACAACTCAAATTTAGGAAGGCCACAATCTTTAAATCCTTTGAAATGGGGATCATATCCTCAGGAAACATTGTTCTATTGTTGATAAGTATCTGCTCCTGACCACTGCCAGAGACATGTCACTAATCAAACACATGCATGTGCTGAATGAGCTTTGGGTAACTTACAATTCTGAGGAGTTGCTTTAAATATTTTTGGTGGAGTTCTGGTGGTGCTTTATTGTTGACTGTTTTGTTTTTTTTTTCCTGAGACTTTAATAACCCATGATACTGGTCAATACCTCATAATACTCATCAGTAACTAAAGTGAACTCATGCAGCAGCCCATTCAAAATTTTTCTACCACAGCAAAACATGCAGATAAAGACATTTTATGCATGAGCGAGTTACATTCACTGTCAAAAGAGCTTTTCATTAGAGAGCTCTGTTGAAATACAAAACATCCACCAAGATACTGCAAATGTCAAAAATTATCTTAAAAAAAAATTCATGACAGAGTTTCCTAGGTCTACATCAGTAGTGGGAATATGTGTGTTTTTAAGGAGGGATATAATTTTTTGCACTTAATTAAAAAATGCAAGAATGATTTTAAAATTTTCAGATTTTTTTGTTAAGGATAATCAAAATTTTAGCTACATTATTTAAACAAAAGGCCTTATCAACCATTTGTGACAGGACTCCTGAAAAAAAACCAAAGAAATAAAATACATTTCATGCATCTTAAGAAAAAAATCTTATTAAAAATTATCTTTCTTTTTTTCTTTCTTACATGAATATCCCTCTCTTTTCAATGTTACTGGTTCAAAATGATTTGCCATTGAATATTAGTCCCTATATACTGTGTATTTGGTCTCAGGTCCCTTCCTTATGCTGAAACAAAAGCCTTTAGATTTAGCACTGAGCATACATACATCTGTAGAATAAAAATGCTTTTGTACCTGAAAAAGGGAGCAAAATGGGCTATCCAATCATTATAAATTTATGCTTTATACAACCTAGGGAAAGAAAGTACTTCAAAGAATAACGCTTTTAAACCTAATTTTGCTTTATGTACATACCAGTAGTGGAGTTATTGTGATCCTGCTGTAATGTCTTGTGAGAAAACATGTGGGATAATGCAACAACCATGAAATTAAATTGGACTACTTCTGTAGGGTGGACCATTATTACCTAGTGTCATACTTCTCAGAGAGTCCATTATCGCTTCATCACCAGGAAAATCAGGCTTTGCAGTGAAGGGCCACAGACTGAGCAGGAGAGGAGGCATAACAGTGGAGGAAAGGCCATGGGAGAACAGAATGTGCCACTGTAACATCTCACCAGCCTTTATTTAGTGATCTGATTTTTGAAATTCAGCAGTTAAAAAAAAAAAGTGTCATTTATAAGTACCAACTGCTGAAAAAGATAAAGGAAGAAGTTAACCTGTTTCAAACTAAAAAAAAAAAAAAAAAAAACAAAACCCAAGAAACCCCACCCACCAAACCTCTGTCCNTTTTCAAAATAAAAAAAAAAAAAAAAAAACAAAAACCAAGAAACCCCAGCCACCAAACCTCTGTACCTGAAAGTGCTTTAGTTTATCTTCTAGCACAGCTTTTGAATTTTAATGAAACATTTGGGGAAAATTGTAAATGAAAATGGAAATGTTGCCTTCTGAAAAGCTGGCCTGGCACCTCATGTGAATTATTTAAAGACAACTCATATAGTTTCTGCTTTTAAAGAGCTAAGAAAATGTTTGTGTGTTGGGTTTTTTTAAACTTTTTGGGGTTTTTTTTGTTGCCCTAGTCTTAATTGATTTTATTTCCTCATCACTTAATTCCAAATTCTTAATTCCAAAATCTCTTCAAAACACAATAGCTATGCCACATAGTAATTAAATAAAAGTGCCTAACATAATAGTATTAATGAATTTTTGTCAGCTCATCTGCAACTAAGGAGAGGAAAATTAAACTTCTTGATAACCCTGATTGCCTCTGTGTGAAAGGGCCCAGGTTACAATGTGTCAGTTCTAAAACCTTGCCTCAGACATGACCTCAACAACCTGAAATGCCTCAAAAGACAAAACATGCAAAACTAAAGAACTATTAGTCCAAGAAGTAAAGTCTGTAACTGCTTTAGTATCTAGATTTTTTAAAAAAATTACTTAATTTAAGATTTTCTTACGCTTATTGTACTTTGGGCCCAATTCTAAACTGCTTCATCAATGATGTTCTAATACTTAAGTAGGAAAAAACCCCCACATCTCTGGGATATTGCCTAATTTTTAAAATTTCTATTGATTTAAAACCAGGCTTTATATCTTCTTGTTTTTCAGACATTTAAAATAAATCTAATTCTAAACCAAGTAGGTGTTCTCTTATTTTTAATTTACATTATTATTAATATTTGGATTATATATATATATAGATATGCACATACATATACCAGAAATTAATGGAATTTCTTCAAATGTTGGAGGTAATTGAGGATATTATGACCAGGAGGCTGTATTCCAAATGCTACTTAATATTTGCGAAAAATGAATGTATTATAAGAAAAATCAAAGAGATCACAGGCTTGTATGTACCTTATACTTGCTCCATTGGTGAAAACCATTGGAGAAAAGTTTCAAATATATTTAAATTACAGAATCACAGAATCATTTCAGTTGGAAAAAAACCCCTGAGATCATTGAGTCCACCTTTGATTGATCACCACTGTGTCAACTAGACCATGGCCCAGAGTACCATGCCCAGTGATTTCTTGAACACCTTCAGGGATGGTGACCCCACCATCTCCCTGTGCAGTCCATTCTGATGCTTATCAACCCTTTCCACAAAGGAATTCCTCATACTGTCCGACCTGAACCTTTCCTGATGAAGCTTAAGGCTCTATTCTTTTGTCCTGTCACTGGTTACCTGGGAGAAGGGGCTGACCTGGCTACAGCTATTCCCTGTATTGCTTCTGTCAGTTCCATGCAGGACTCTTAGGTGGTGCTTGGCTCTAATATTCAGGCAAATAAAGTGAGTTCTCAAAGTAAACCAGTAAGCTTTTTTTGCTTATGTAACTTCTCTCCCTAGCAATCAAGGGCTGTGGAGTGTAGCTTTCAAAACAATGAAACTTGCAGAATCCTTAAATGGCCTTGTAATTGGAGCTATGGATTGTTCTTCAGCTGGAGAAATGCTGTATATAGTCTGAAGTTTATAGATTCCCCTAGGTTCCTGTAAGCACTGGGTGGTATCCTATCATTTTTGTAGCTAAAAAATTATAGCAAGAGTGTCAATTTTTTAGCAATTGAGCATAGAACTGTTGGATTTAAGTGCTTTTTGTTTTTCTCCTTATAGAAGAATTATAGCAAGGCAAGACAGAGACATCAATGTCCATTCTTTAGAATACATACAGTAAGAAAAAATAAAAATGCACTCATTTGGGATTTTATTAAATAAGGTTTTCTGGTAGAATAAAATTGTAATGATGTTTTTAACTGAAGATTGAAAGCCTAATGCTTTATACTTTAGTAAAATTATGTCCTGATAAGATTGTTTCTCACACACATTGAAAGATCAGTCTCATTTTAATGAGTATATTGCCTTATGCCACCTGCATACCCCACAGTTTTCTCCTTCATGTTTCCTCTCTATTTTCATATCTATGGGAATGGAATCTGCTCTTCATATTCAGCAAATATGCCTCCTGCTGCTGCCTCTGCTGCCTTAGATTTAGGCTTGCATTACCATGTCTTTTGTAATGATGCTGAACCATCAAGAGTCTTTTTTTGCAGTCTGGAGATTCTCGCACAATCCTCCCTAAAATGGCTGAAATTGTCTCAGTATCTTCTTTCCAACTCTTTTCTCACTGGATTTTTGGATTCACATAGACCCATTTAAATGTACTTATGATAGAATACACCAGGATGAGTCTGCTCAACTCAGAGAAGTTTAGATTCATACAAAGATGATCAGAATAGTAGGGATACATGAGGCAGTGCCAAGTTGGGAGAGTTTTTTTCCTATGTTTGACAAGGATGCTCTACTTTCTAACTAATTATTCCTGTTATGATGCAGATAACATTCCTTGTTCTTTTCAGTTTTTATAGGTCAGAGATGTTTATCTTCAGTACCCTGTGACAATGCATGCAGAATAACAGTCTATTTGATTTTTAATGCACTCAGTAGTTACAGTGTCACCAAGGACTTAAACCTACATACAGAGGATCAGAACAAAGCCTGAGTTTTCAGTGAATCAGAGTTATGCTTTGCTAATGTCAAGGAAGCGAAATGATTGCTCTGTTTTAGATATACTAAAGGAAGATGATAGTTTCAGAATTGCTGTCTCCAGCTGTCTCCTGTTTATAGCCTGTTTTGTTCTTTATCATCTCTATGTTCTGAATGTTTTGCTCCCTTGCTTTCAATTTAAACATGGTGCAGACGACTTACAGCATATTGTTGGATGTGAGGCTTTAAACTGACAAATTTTCTCTTTTCATATCCTCTCCAACCCTTTCATTGGATTTCATGCTTTACCTTTGCAAATATTTGAGAAGATCATAAAGAGATCAGGGAGAGAAATGTTCCAGACAAATAAGACCAGTAAATTTTTCAGTGTGTGATTTGTTCTTGGTGTAGCCACTATCTATTTCACATAAAATAAAGAAGTCTGGGCATTATGAAGCTTATACAGAAATCAAGAAATATAATATTAGGAAACTTGGTACTGGGTGAAGTTACAAAACAATGAATGTGATGAAAATCGACCACCAGGGAAACAATCAGTGGGTGATAGAGGGCAGGAAATTAAAACCATTGATATCCCAGTTGGTACCGTGTTCAGTATGACACTGTAAAAGAGGACTGATGTGATAACACAAGAAAATCAGTGTGATCATTACATTTGAATCTAAACCTATCTCTGCATCTTGGACCAGTTTTTACGAAACATTTTCTTTCCTGAAATGTTTTAATGAAATATGAAGGTTAATCCAATAGTCAACATGTCTATTTTCCTTATAAAAGTTACAAACACAGCTAATGAAATTAAAGGTTATTTTATCAGAAAATTGAGGTATTGGGAACTGTAGAAAATAGGATATGTAGGCTGGATTCTCAAGTTTAACAAATTTATTTCACACATGATTTTCTATAAGTTGGAACCAAAGCAGTTGGAGTGCAGCACTGCAAAGTTCCCAGTGGGTAGGGAAATAATCACAAAGCTGGTAAATGTGACTCTCAGAAGCTCTTGTATCTCAGGGATGAAAAGAGATCACAAAAGAAAAAAAAAAAAACAGACACTGAGAAGCATGGTACTGCTGCATGGAAGATCCAAGGCTGTAAAGCAAGAGGTGGCCTCAGAAAACCAAGAATTACAGATTCAAATCCATACTTCCTTTCTTTTCCTTATTATTGTGTGGCAATGATGAAGGCAAAAATGATCTCTACAAAAAGAAAGTTATTGCCTGTTTTGGAGGATTTCTTTTAAGATGAAATTTTTTAATGTTCAAAATTGAAAAATTGAAAAAAATTATTTTGTACAATAAAAATATAGTTAATCCCAACTGCAAATTGTAGATATACATCTCTGAAAACTAAAAAGGCCACCAAGAGATGTTAGTCAGAATGGGGATACAGGTAAAATTTCTATATTTTATAGTATATGAGAAAGTGCCTAGGCAGAAAATAAGCTGCTACAGAGGGAAACACTAACTTAGTTTTAAAAACCTTAGGCATTAAAAAGTGTTCTTGAAGCAAATCTTTGCACTGATGATGACTGTGGGGAGAAAGTAAGATCTATCCTTAGGCCTGCAGTGAAGTAGACACATATCACAGAATTTCAGAAATACATACCATTTTTTCAGTTTAAATAAAGAGAAGAGCAGTTCAGCTGCTGTCTCAATAAATGTAAGAAACTGGCAGCTAAAAAGAGAGCATCTATTTAACACCATTAAACAGTAAATCAATCATGGTCAGTCATCTTGCAGCAGTTTGGAAAATGCCTTTGGCCCATGACTTCTGTAGCCACCTCAAGGTATGTACTGTCATATGTTGACCAACATGGGGTGGTATTACACTGGGAAATCCAAAACCAGAACCTGCATGGATCGTCTCAGATCACTTCCTCTTAATAGAAATTAGAAAAGTAATCCACGGTCTAAAATTAAAACCCTGTGTCCCTTTGCTTAGAGACAGAGGAACCCTAAAAGAAACCATGAACCTTAAAAATTCCACCAAACAGCAATCTATGAAGAAAGCAAAGACAAATCTAAAAAAAACAAAACGAGGATGGGTTGAAGTTTTTTTTTTTTTTTTTGTATTCCATTATGTTCCATGCACAGATTTCACAGGACTGCTAGTCTTGTAGTTCCTTACTGTACAAAAAACTTCCATAGCTATTAAGAACAACTTTGGTGTTTAAAACCAATAATCACAGTACTTTGAAGTTTAAGCCTGTTTAGTTACAAATAGACAGCAGCTCATTCCTTCCAAGAAAATAAAGTTATGTGGAAAAGTTCCCAAAGTCAGTCTGCTTCATGCATATACTGTGTTTGTACATGTATACGTTAATGTTTGGAAGAATCTGACATTTTATTATTTTAAGAAGGACCACCTTTGGAACATGAACTACATGAATCTGTTTTCTAAACTGTTTAACATTTTGTGATGAAAAAAGTGCAGTGAGTTTTTTTCTTTCTCCTGTTAAGTGTGGCCTTTAGGGGACCATGAGTCCAATCAGAGACGATGAATATCCATGGACAGACAATAGGACCAGCTGGTGCCCTTGCCTGGTACTTTTTACATTTACTTTAAGGTGCTGGTTGGGAGGAGGGGTGGCAGAGAACTGCACACAGAAGACAAGAAACAGAAGTTGTGACTGGAAAAAGACCCAGAACTGGCTACAGCAGCTCTCCACCAGCTGTCATTACAATGTGCATTGTGTACATTTGCACGGTGTAGAATCTAATTCAGTTTTACAGTCGGAAAAGAATGGCAGGCAATCACCAAGCATCCATCACCAAACAGCATGATAAATAAGCTCTTATTTGTATCATGTATTCAACCCAGTCAAGAGATTTGGACTGGAAAAAAAGCAAACAGAAAAGACAGGATCAAAAAAAAAACCAAAAAAACCAAAAAAACACCCCAACAAAACTCCCATAAATAAAACAGAAAAACAAAGAAGTATCTTCCCTGCTTCTTTTGGCCTTGAACACTGGCAACTATAGAGAAGTAATATATGATTATGGTTTATGAGCTTAATCTGAGTCTTGCAACTGTACTAGTGTGAAGTGAAAGAAAAAAGCAACACTTGTGAGGGTTCTTTGACAAGTTTCCAGGATGGTTCTTAATGTTTACAACAGTGAAGTATTTCCATATTGGCAATACTTATTGAAAATCATCCTGCATTTAAGTAAAGATAGAAAGCGATAGAAATATCTAAAAAAAAAAAGAAAGTCTACATTTCAAAGTAACCTCTGCACTTCTGGCCAATTTTTTAGTGATATTTAGCTCTTGAGATATTCAGAGAGGATGCTGGTCAAGTGTTTCAAAATCACCTATGAAGCTAACTCCTAAATGTATCGGGTGCTTTGGCATTTTGTTTGCTTTGTGCCATCCCTTTGTTTGCAGACACTTAAAAAAAGCTTTACTAATCTGGTCCTATGCATGCATGGAGTGGCCAGACTAACTTTTAAAATGGCTAAACATTGCATTCTTTTAATACACCCTTATGGAATTTTCAAATTATCTGTTTACTCCAAAAGGCTCCAACGCCTTTTAATATCTTGCAATTCACAGCCTAGCTGAGGGTTCAGTCCCAAATCCTAATGAATAAAAAAAAAAAATCACTAGATTTGACTTTAGACATATAACTTATGCATACCTTTAGCATGTCACAAATTTTAAGTAAGAAACATTAACCTCTTTCACTGTTATTGAAGTTAACACACATAATAGTCGTGTGCTCTGAGATTCTTAAAAAAGCATATGATTAACCAGAATTCATCTGTTGCAGAATAATGTCAGAGCCCTGAGGGTGCTAATGGTATTTACTGTCCCTGACTGGCCTCACATGGGATGCTCTGCTCATGAGCCCAGAAGTCCCATTTAAGCACAGCCTATGATACCTGCCTCTTAGAAGGTCTCTGGACCTGTTCTGTGCTTAGCTTTTCTCCTGTGTGAGTCTCTCAGGCAGAAAATATATCTTGTCTCTGGCTCCATCTCCTTCCCTTCCTGGATGCTGTGAAGTGCGTTGCTCTGTTCCTTGCTGTCCTGTTCCTGCTGTGTTCTCACAGATGGTTTGTTAGAGGTCACTTACTGTCTCTGCAAACAAATATACAAATTATTTTTGGAGCAGACGTGAGGATCTTAAATAGTTTCGGAACTTGTAAAAGCTTGTTTGTTTTTTCTTTGTTTTGGTGTTGATATAAGGATGAGAAGGCTGGTGGGCAGGGGTGAAAGATGGAGAGATGCATTAAACTATTCCCAGAGCTAATGAGTTTGCTACCAACTGTCTTCTCTTTCTATGTATTTACAAATACTGGTATTTTTATTTTATTTTCATTTCATTCAGCCAAAATGAAAAATCACAAGCATTATTGAAGGATAGTGGGAGGCTTTCTGACCCAAAATAATTTCTTTCCCCTGAAGTTTTTAATAACTGTCTTAGAAAAGTTAGATTTTTTTAAAAAATAGTGCAACTAAAAATTGAAAGGATCACTCTGAGGGAAAAAAATACTTTAGCTGTCAAAATAGAGATATTCTTGGGATTGCATGGAAGCTTTTTTTGGAACCAAAATAGTGCTCCAATTTGAGTTTATCAGAGATTTTCTTCTTCTGAAGCTGCACTTCTCAACAAACTTGCAACATTTACTGTCACTTTCAGCTGTTGTGCTTTGTTGGGTATGATTAGAATGCACTCTGTTCACTTTTAAAAGAAGCCACAAAATACTGAGTGTTGTCCATTATTGCCAGTCTGAGACAAAGTAAATATATCAGGTGCTTCAAGGACTGTGTTTTTTGTTATAAGCTGTTATAACAAGATCATGCTGATGACAATTGTGGCTCTGAGGCTTGCAATGGAGGTCATGTATCATAATTCACACTTCTGATTAAATTATTTAGTTACACTCTCTCACAACTTTGTGTATATGAATTTATGTCCAGCTACTCCATTGCAGATTCTGAAGCCTTTTATACAGAGGCTATATATAAAGTTAAATTATTTACTTAAATTCTAATATTAGAAAAAGAAGGCACGGAGATAGTGAAGATACAAATCCATCTCTTGGTCTCATACCCTTTGTACCCCCAGTCCCAGTCCTTTTCTTGTTCTATTGAACTGGGTCTCAAACACCCCAGCATTTCCTGTCCTACCTGTCCTCTGTTATGGCCTTTTCCTCCTCGTCATTCCAGCGCCTTCCCACACAAATTTTCCCATCTCAGACTTCTTTCTCGCCAGCCCTCTTGGGAGCTCATAAAGCTCCTCTCACTCTTCAGCACTTCCTTCCCATATTTTTGTCCCATATTTCCTCCCACGCTAATCACATCCTTTCTCAGTTTACAGTTTCCAGTCCTGCTCAAGTTACGACCGTCCCCCTGCTCTTGGGGGCTTTGTGCAGATGTTATTCCTTCAGATTTTGCTAACAACACTCTCTGCATGGGCACTTCTTCCCATGGCCTTTGTAGGCAGCCAAATTCTTCCTGTTTCCAGGATCTCAGAAAACACAATCATTTGCTCTCCTGGGTTTTCAAGAAATACAGGTATATTTCATACACAAAATTCAAGACAGAACTCCGAGGGCAGTGATGGGTAAAATTTTAGTCAGAAGTGGACCAATAAAAGCTATAAAGTCAGTGAATCTTTAAATTATTTATTGGATAACATTTGCAAGTGAGTTAGAGTTTATATTTTAACAATAATTTGGAAACAAGATAAAACAGAGGTGTTATTAACAAATTGCTTTTAATCAAAATCCCATTGTTTTTTTGTAGCTAGTTTTCCATTCCAATGAGTATTGTGGGTGTCAAACATGTTTGATATAATAGATTAATTATTTTTTTAAAAAAAGTTTTACGGAAATGTGAAAGCCCTATCCTGGCTAGTCACATCACTAACTAGTTCAATAGTTAGAGCTACATTGAGAAATACTAGTGAATATTTACTTCTAAAAGCTATCTCAGCCATGCCGGTTGATGCTTTTTCTAGGGCATAGCTATTGCAGTACATACTCAGGAAAAAGCTATTAATGTGCCCTGGTGGAGGGGGAGGGTGATAATTACACCTATTTCCCCAAAATTTCTGCTACGACATTGAGTGTTTTGAAAGGACTCAGGATATTTTGAATTGTATGAAATTGCATTGTATTTCCCTGCATTTCTAGCCTTACAGAAATGAAGCACGCGGTGTCTGTGCCCCTTCTGCCCTCCCCACACCACAATCCCTATGGATGTGGATATGTACGTGCATCTCGGACCCTGGAATCGCGTGTAGGGGAGACACCTGCTGGTGCACGGCCGGATGGCACCTCACTGCCTGCCACAGGGATTGCTGGAAAGCAAGGAGAATGATAGGGAACACAAATTAGCCTGTAAAATGGGGTTTACCACCTTTTTACCATGAAAAACTGAGGTGTTTTTTTTTTAGTAGGCTGGGTACTGAGAAAAATTTTGCTATTTTTGTTTTGGGATGACAGCCTCTCTGGCACTTGATATAATCAAATCACAAAATTGACTTGATTATATGATGGAGGAAGAAGTAATTAGACTGAAATTAGGTGTGCATTCAGTGAAATCCAAGGTAGGTATATTTTAAAGGCAAGTGGTTTTTTGTGGTTTCAGCCCAGGCAGCCACTAACTCACTCCTCCACAAGAAGGGAAAAAATCAGAAGGGTAAAAGCAAGAAAACTCATGGGTTAAGATAAAAACAGACAATTAAGGAAAGCAAAAACATTGCACACAAGAAAAGCAAAAGAAGGCATTCATTGCCTGCTTCCCTTGGGTAGGCAAGTGTTCAGACATCTCCAGGAGAGTGGGGCCCCATCATGCCCAATGGTGATATGGGAAGACAAACACCATCATTTCAAATGTCCCCTGCTTTCTTCTTCCCCTCTCTTTATATTATGAGCATGGTGTCACGTGGTCTGGAATGTCCCTGGGGTCACCTGTCCCTGGCTGTGTCCCTTCCCACTCCTCACCAGCACAGAAAACCAGAAAAGGCCTTGGCTCTGTGTAAGCTCTGCTCTGCAATAACAAAAACATCTCTGTGTTATCACCCTGTGTTCAGCACAAATCCTAAACACAGCCCCATACTAAGCCATTGAGAAGAAAATTGACTCTACACCAGCCCAAACCAGCAAACAATGTTAGGAGAGAATGTAATGCAGAGACTAACATTTGAGGCATCCTAAAATTGTATGTTAGGAGCAGCCAATAAGAGAATTCAGAAGTGGCAAAACATTTCTTGCTTAAGCCCTAAACGAAGATATGCTAATGAGAAACCTAAGTGTGATTAGGAAAAACCTGTGTGATAGTGCAGTATTCAAATTCAATATTTTTGCTGAAGCAAAAATGTATATCTAGTGATGATTCCAAGCAAATGTGTGAACTACTTCGAAATTAAGGGTTTTTTTACAGAAAGTTAGAGGATTGGCTAAAGAAGTTAATTTTTCCAGGTGTCATGCAGTCTGTCCAGGCTAACACAAGAAAATTAGCAGAGAGACATTTTGTACAAACAAAAAGAGATAACTAATATGTCTTTGGCAAAGAATGCTACAGTCACCAAAAATATAAATGGATTCAAACAGTACCTAGTCCAAATTCATGGAAAAACATGCTAATCAAGGGCTATTAAACAGTCATCTGTGTAACAAAAAAATATACATACAGAATTGTTATTTCTCAGTAGTACCAGTAAAACAGGAGAAACAGATAACTAAGATTTGTTACCAATTGCTAGATCTGGATGGTGCTCATACAGCAATTCTAGAGCTGATGATCTATCCCAAAGAAAATACTCTTCTCCCTCCATAGCACAAGGTTGTCTTTTATTACCAAGCTGTTTGTTTAGCAATGTCTGTGGTTAAAGGGCATTTAGGTCCCAACCTGCCCCCTGTAAACCTCCTGAATATGCCTAGGTTCAGCTCTTTGCTTATGCCTTAGCATCTGCCTGCAAGGTGCCAATTCTGTTGTCTCCACCATCACTTCTGCACTCACTCATTCATTCAGTAAAATGATCCCTTTGTAGAATAATCAACAAAAATGAGCACTGCTTATATTAGACTGGACTGAAAGTTTTGAAACAGACCTTTGATATTCTATATCTGTTCTTTCATTCAGTCCTAAGAATACAATTTAGAGGTACATGAAAATTCATTTATTAAACTACTTTGCACATTAGCATTTCTCAAAACTGCTTTGTTATACATAGGAGTTCTTTTCTCACCAAGGACTCTAAGCATCTTTCAACAATACTTAAATGTTTTTGTTACTGAATATTTTATTTAATGTGTCATGAAAATTACAGAGTGAATGTTTATGATTGATAATAGAGCCTTTATAATTTACTAAAACACATTTTGACCTGCAAATAAGATAAAGAAAATCCAAGCTAATAACAGGAGACCTCTTCTTTCCCCCAGCCAGGATCTTATGTAGTGCTCAGTTAATTAACACATGCTCTTTCTTTTTATCTTGAGCTGCTAGTTAGTACATTTTATTAAGGAAAAAAAAAGCATACAGCAGTAGCCAGGGGAGCCAAGGAGAGGCAAGGCTTCTGGAAGCCCAAATAAAGTTTACTATGAAATGAAAATAAAATCTCTTTACTTCCGCAGGTGGTGGTAGAATCTTTATAGGTAATTTTGCTTTGCAGAGCAACTCTGTCCCCTCAAATTATATTTATTCACAGGAAAGGTTCTTTCTCAGACTTGAAAATAGCTCTACCATTCCCCTCCTAAAAGCCCACTAAGAATATAGTGCAGAGCACTCATTAGGATAAAAGCTCTGTTAAGTCCCTTGACTTAATATTCATTTAAATTATGCTATTTTTGAAGAATTCTAACAACTTAGATAAATGAAAAGAAGTAGATTGTGAATAGCTTGAAATGGAGGAAGGAAAGAATATGGAAAAAGAGGAAATATCCTTTATGTGTTAAGGGATTAATTTATCATTAAATGGTTTGTCCTTTTGTGTTAGTACATGCAATAACTTCATGGCAAAATTTCATCAAGGAGGGATTCATAACCCAGTTTCAAGATAAACCTTGTCTCATTAAAATTTTTCAAGTTTTAAAGGCAAGAGTTTATAAATTATGCAATGTATACATAACATATAAACAAGCTTTTGCTGATAAAAGATATTTGAAAAGACTTTAAGAGGCACACAGGTCTGCACCAGCTCCTACTGACTTCTCATACAATTCAACATGCATTTTGTCTCTAAAAGAAGGAAGAACTTTTGAGATTATTGATACAGATACTTCAGAAATCTGTTCACATTTGTGAGCTTTGCTGTGTTTTAAGACACCTGAAAAGCTTTTGCATAGTTTCCAGAGCTCTTCTTGTTAGCAGTGCTGTATGGCACTTACTATGAATATTGAAAAATCCTATTTTCTAAGGAATTTTTAGGCACAAAAATACTACAATATTAGCCATACTATTCTCCTCTCCTCAGCATGAAAACCTTTTTTTTTTTTTTTTTTTTTTTTTTAACTATAAACTATTGTTGAGGCATATTTCCTGCTGTATAAGTGTAAATTCTGGTGTGGGGGCAAATAGGTCAAGAGGCAGGAACTGAACTTTAATCATCTCTCCATTTTAAGTTTGCTACAGCATGTGAATGTTAGCTAATTCAGCATTATTTAAGATAATGCAGTAGGAAGATTATGCTTGTTTTTTGAGCTAGTTTCAAATAACCATGATAAAAGGAATTCTGCAGACTTGGCCCACAAACATCCAATGGTTTAGATTTGTTTTCTCCAGGAATTAATTTAAGAAACAAAACTACCCAAAACAAAACCAACACAAAAGTCCTCAAACTTGAACAATCTCCCCCCTCCAAGCAAACAAACACTCCAATTTCCTTCCTTCTTCCTTTCAGATTTTCACTGTAAATGTTGCCTTATCTAAAGAGTGCTCTTCAATTATAACCTTTATTGTGCTACCAGAAGAGATGCTGAAAGCTGGATAGCTTTGCACCAGTATCACAAAGAAGTAATGGACTATGAAAATAACTTGTTATTCATCTTGCAAAATGATCAGAGAAGTCTTGGGTCCATGTACTGTCGAAATTTTACTTATTTATATTAGACATTATACCATAGAAGAACAAGAAATAGTATGGAAGGGGTAGCTGTGTGAGTATTTAGGAGTACTTCACAGGAACAAGGTAGACTATAACATCCAATAATTCTCAATATGAATAAGCAGCTTTTTATCTAAGTCAGAGAAAAAGAAATTTGATTAATTGAAATTCAAAACTAAGTAGATATGAAAGTCTATTAGCTATATCAATAAAGATAAAAGGGATATTTAAGTCTAGAAATTATTTTTCCCATTTTTATAATATACCCAGCTGCAAATGATATTTTTCACAGGGCGTTTCCTGTATATTGATTTGAAGTTAATCTGTATTCTGTTTTTTAGCAATACAGAAATTGTGGTAAAAAAAAATTATATAATTTCTACCCTCACAGTTATTTTGTGATCTGTAATTACATGCTTTTGAAGCTAGAATTTGCTCCTTTTGTTGCTCCTTTTCCTGTTAAAATTGCACAAGCACTTTTTTGTTCTGAAATGAGAGAAATTCTAATCTGAGTAAATAAAAAATATATCTCTACATTGTTACTCATTTGTGCAAAAAGTTTCTCATTAGAGAAATAAAATTTAAGCATGTTTTTAATCTAACCAGAAAAATTATACTTCCTTAAACTTTATATTTTTATGCCACCCAATAAGGGAGATTTTTCCTGTGATATAGTAAGGATTAGGTCACTTTATAAGAAACATTAGTAAGTTCAAGATCTGAAGTCTTAAATCAATCTACAGGCCCTTTATAATATTCTGCTAAGATTCAGAAATAAAGCATAAATGGCATTTGTATTACTGCCTGGGACAGATAGTGTATAGTGGAACCAAATGTACCACCGCTGTTACCTGCCTTGAATAAGGCATCTGTATAGCACTATAATAAGACTGGAAAGAGCATGTTACCTTTTACAGTGTCTATTGTTTCAACAAATGATCATTTTTCTTTCTGTAAAAAACTGCAAAAATACGACATTTTGTTGTTTTTGCGTGAAATGAAGAATGTGATAGAAGTATTAATGGCATTATTTTTTTGTATGAAAAGGAAAGAAAAAAAGGTCAGCATCTGGATTCAACAATATAATCAAGGAACTCTATCCTCAGCAAATATAAACTGATATCATACTGAGTCCTGGACAAACCTGTTGTTCAAGATCATCTTTACCAGAAATGAAAAATAAATCTCTCCATATTCAAAGATGAGAGAAAGACAAGGAATGTATCAAGACTAGAAAAGAAATGCTACAGTCTCTTTTAGTAATAATCAGCACATTTGTCTTTGCTATACATCTGCTACTATTTCTGTATATATTTTCTGGAATGCTTGTTTTTTCATCTCTCCCCTCTGCTTAACATGTGCAGATTGCTCAGGTCATTCCATGTTCACTGAAAGATCTTTAAGTATGACCTGCATATTATGTTCAGTAAACTTATGAAGCTTTGAAAACTAGAAATTTCAGTGATACAATTGGTGAGCAAAATTATAGATGGCAAACTTCTAGAGAAGTTTCACCAAAACATAAAAAGGGAATACCTTAAGTAAAATTGCATAAATAATGAGACAGGTTTTAAAAACCCCGAAAAATACCCTTGGAAAGTCTATCAAGATGTCAAAAAATGGGAACCAAAACTTGATGCAGGACATTAAGCATATTTTCGATCCTAGGATGACCTTAAGATCATTTTCATAAATAATATTTTTATTCACAGCTGTTAGTGCCTAAACAGAAAGTCAGAAGCAAACTGACCATTGTGGAAATTATTATTAGAATTTATTCTTTTCTAAGGGGTGAGGAACTTAAAAAAAAATAAAAAATTGCTGTGGCAATTGTGCAAAGTAGGATACTTAATGTAGAAATGACAGAAGTCAAATCCAGTTACAAAAGTTTAGAACATATCTTTTGTATGCAGACTGGTTTGAATATAGTTAGCAAATTACAGAAGACTTTTACTCTCAACAATACAAGTAACTTTAAAATCAAGAAATATTTGGGCTATAAGAAAAGCAAATATCATCTTGTGTTTCAAGAAAGCAATTAACCAGACTGTTCTTTGAGTGTTTTATAATGGATCCATCATAATGGATCAGTATCCAACAAAAACTAGCATGTCTAAAGATATTTTGTGATGTATTTTGCAAGACTTTTGGGGGATATTTTGCAAGATCAATAGGATCTTGCATGGAAAATAGGAATATAGGAAATCTGACACCTGCAATGGACAGTACACTGTACATATTCTCTATATCATATATTACTATATTGACGTGTTCAGCACAGGTAGAGCAGGTACACATGGCAAGCATTCAGAACACTTATTCTGGGATTTATTCCCTTGCCTCACATTTTTTAATTTCTAACATAAGATGTTAAAGATATGAGACTGTCACACATATGATTAATGGTATGCTATTCGTCTTCCACAGAGAGCTTACTCAAAACATGTATAGAACAAAGAACCATATTTCTTCACCAATGTTAGAAAAATCTCCTTCAGGTAATGAACACTGAGAGACATTTAGAAAAATAAAAAAGCATTAGAACCTTGCTCAGTCATAAAAATTGGATATTTTTATAACATTGAAGGCCCAGTCAAAGCTAGGCAGAGTTACATAACAATGTGCTTGTGAAGAGTTTTCTGGCTTCATGCCTGACCATCTCTTTGGACTCTTTGCCTAAATCTCTCTGACTTCTTAAAGAAAACCCTTTCAATGTAGTTTTTTCTTACTACATGATTTATGGCGCAACCACTCAGAATAAAAACATTAGGGAATCCGGGGCCTCAGGATCCATGATATTAGGAAAACTTACAAGTCAAGGCTGGATGTTCAGATTTGCTTCATGGAAAATGTTTTTAATCTTAGGGCAAATGTTTGCAAGATCCAGTGGTTCTCTGACTTATATCTGGAACTGAATAAAAACAAAGTCTCCAATGTAAAAATTTTATGAGAAACAACATACTATTATCTACATGAGTTTCACAACACTGTACATATTAAAGAAGGAAAGACATCAGTAACTGGAGTATTCCACATGACTGAACCTTTAGTTATAGATAAGTATTGTATTCTTTGAAGTGTATTTCTTTATTTTATATGTGGTCAAATTAGTTAATGGGATTTTTTTCTGCCTAGAATTTTGCAATTTTTTTTGTAAACTATAAACAGAGAGAGAAGTAGGATTCATATGTTGGAGTAAAAAACTAGGATGTTTCAGGAGAGTTTTGATCAGATGTGTACATGCTCAGAATTAAGTGCTTAAATGTATGTCTAGTTAATACAAACCCAAATATAAGGTTGTTCTCTGCATGTAGCCACGGTGTTTCTTGGTCTGGACTGCTAAAAGGTCATGGAAATAAGGTATCTGCCTCTGGCCACCATGCTGAACAGAAGATTCTCAAGGGTTTTAATCTATATTAGCTATGTCTCTGGTGAGACAAACAGGATGTCCTTTGATAATTTTTTTTTTACTTCAGAAAGAATATTGTAAAAAAAATTCCTAAAATTTCTGTGTTGTTCTGGTGTGGTCATCTATTTTGCAACAGTATAAACAGTACCTGCTGATTTATGCCAAGGGCCAGTAAAAGCAAACTATCATCCTTTTACTCAGGCAACTCTTTTCAGCTGTTCCAAAAAGCCCATGGAAATACAGGCTTCCAAGTGCACAATATTACTTCTGCTTCTGAACTGCCCAAGCTCTAATTGCTCTCCTTCAGCTGCCCCTCCCTCAAAAGGCTTATTAAAAGTCCTGTTTTTAGTCATTACATTTGTAATGAGACATCTGAGGTTAATGTTAGGGCACATACGGTTCTTGGGAGCATTTACATATTCTAAGTACATATGCACTCCTTTTAAAAGTTCTTAAATAACTTTCACTATCAACATTTTCTGATGAGGAAAAATATGTAAAACCACTGTATTGAGTACATCTGGCTTGTTCTTTGTGACAGGTCAAAACCAGTAAAGGGAATTGTGTATGAAAGCTCTCTTTCTTAATCTTCATACAACAGGAAAATAAGCAAAGATGCTTTCTTTGTGAAAGCTTTTCTTCCATTTTTAAAGGAAACTCATTTCATCCTTCTATAGGCTGGGTACTAGCCCCAGTTTGATCTGTTATAAAAGCAAATAAACGGGGGATTACTGGTTCCAAAGGAGAGATTTCTCTGCTTCTCCAGATTCTTCAAAATTAGTAACATCTTTCTTGCTCATATGCCAGATCTCTGGGCAGTCTTTGCAGCTGTCCTGGAAACAGCATTTCCCAGCCTATAACACTGAGTCTCCTACAGTATCCTCGACATGAGATCATCTGGGCTTAGTCCCTAACCCAGAGGAGTTCATTTTCATAACCCTCTAAAACACAAGCTATTACAGTGAAGGTGTTTTGGTTTGGTTTGGTTATTTTAACAGAATTAGATATCCTAAAATTATGACCTGCTGTTCTCTACATCACTGGAGATGGCGTACATTGAAGTACACTGCGGTGTTACATGGCATCTCAAGCATCAAGTATTGCCATTACACCACGATTTTTATCTTCAAAAAAGCACTTCAGATGCAACATTTCTGGACCCTGCTATTTAAGGAAGCATATTTTTGGGACATGTGTTGAAGATTTATTTCAGGTTTTGAATCTGCTCTGGATTGAACACCTTTTATAGAGGAATTACAGAATAGATAACAAATAGTAGGAAGATTAAAATTCAGGAGTTGGTGTCTTGCAGGTATCAGAGAGTTGTGGACTGGCCATGGAAATGATTCATTTTTCTACCTGTGCTTCACATTTCAAAGCTTTTTGTTGCCTGGGGAGTGAAAAATGGCATGTTCATAGACTTAAAGCATCACATTCCCCCCTAGTTTCTGCTTTGAGAACCCAAGGTTGTATACAGAAATATTGTGGTATTTCACCTGATTTTTTCCCATTTTTTTTTCATCAAGCATCTTATCAGAATCTCTCTAATGGCCATGGCTGATTATTTGGAAACTTTTCTCTGTTCTAATTCACCAGTGGTAAAAAACCAGGTATGTATTTATTGGGAAATAATGAGTTTAAATATTCTTCAATAAAAGCAGTGCACAAAGGTTAAGAGGACACTAATACTTCCTTTAATTTAATTCCTCTAAAGCCTTTCATGTTTCTGACTTAAAACTGGCAGTGATCTAACAACAACAGAAAAAAAGGGATATCATTCTATAAAACCAAAAGATATGTCTAAAGTAGGGAACATAAAAAGTTTCAAACTGCTAGCACATTTTATGAATTCATTGTGCATGATTTTATTTGAAGTCATTTAAATACTATGGTGTCAGATGGTACCATAAAACTCAATTTAAAAGATGTTTTGTACTCCAGATAATTTTGGATTAAACGTTTTGGTTTATGTCTCAGTTTTCTTTTAAACAGTGACTTAGAAAAAACAATGCAAATTTTTTAAATCCAAATTTAATATTTCATCTTAGAAATAGTAGTATTTTTCAAGAAATCATAATAAATTATTTGAGTTTATAATTTATAATGTGCCATCAAAAATTTTGCATTATTTTACAGAAAAATAATCTTCCTTTGCCTTCAAAAGGAGCACTTGTTTAAGAGATATTGTCAAACTCACTGCTTCTGGTGAAAAAAATTGAGCTCCTTGCTCTGTCTGCTGGGTGAAGAGCTGTAGGAGTTAACTCTGCTGATGATAATGAGATTGAGCAGGCAGCAGATGCTCATGTGTCTTTACAATCCAAGTCACCAAAAAATTCATCTCACAGAAAATTTAAGGAATGTCTGGCACCCTGGAGATAGTGACAAACTCAGTATTAGCCATATGCCACCTGCTAGAGCCACTGTTAAACAAACCACAGCATTTTAAAGCAGTATAAGAAGTTGCTCACTCACAATAAGACTGTTCTATTCCAAGTCATATAATCTTCCCTTACAACAACTTTTAAGCCACCAGTCATACTAAGCTCCAAAAATAATTAATTTGTTGAAAAATATTAAATAAATTAATTTGAGAGTATTCTATAAGGTGTTCTATTTATAATCACCCATGTACAGGAATATACTATTCATTATAGTAGGTTATTATTCCCATAAAATCTCAAATACTTTACAACTATTCATTCACATTTACAATTTTAACATCTGTTTCCTTAAAGGTTTTGTGAGGGTCTGTTATCATTTTCACGCATCAGCATGTTTGATGTCATACTGAGACAAAAAAATATTTTGTAAAATATGCACGTGTCTTCAGTTACAAAACCTGTAAAAAAGTGATACCTCACTCTAAAGAGGAACATCTGAACACTGCAGAATCTATCATGCATATCTGTGATGCCTTGCATGGTTAATAAAAGCATATTTTTCCTCTTGTCAGCAATTCTGGAGTAAATAGATACAGAATAAAAAAAGAAGTACCTTGTGACCTTGGAAACTCACATCTCATAGACCAAATAATTGACAATGTTGGCATAAATGCTCTTGGACAATTGGTGCATATTCCTGGGCAGATGCGTGAGTATTTATTTTGACAATACAGGAACCAAAATTACGTTTAGGAAATAAATGCTGTTCATATAAAGACAAAAGTCTCTCATGACATATAGCTACAGATGATCCAACAGCCCAATTTGATTGAGAGGTAGAAAGGGTTTGAACCTGAGATTTACGCAGCAGAGTCTCATTGAAAAAGCAGGAGAAAACACAAACATCTAGAATTACTGTAGGTGTCTAGGACAGTGAAAATTTTTCTCCTCTTTCAAATGGCTGATAGTTCCTAATATCCAAATGTTGAATATTCCTGTCTCTTAGAAGCTGAATTTGGCCCTGTATCTTTGGTTAGTCTTCATTTTACTGCCTTGTAATAGTAAGAATTATGTTTCAGAAAACCAAACCAAACCAAAATTATAAACATTGATGCTCAACTGTTGTTGAAGCTCAGAATATCTCTGATTTACATACTGGGAGGCAGGTTGGGGCTAGGATTTAGTGCCACAGGCAGTTCAGATTTAGTGCAGAATTCATAAGGTCATTGGAAGATCTAAACTACACACAGCTGTTTATTTTAAATTTAAAGAATCAGCTGAGTTAACTAAAAGAAGAAAAAAAATATTTTGTGATGCAACTCTGTAATTCTTTACTTAAAGAGCCATGAAACTCAAATGTAGCACGTGCTAAATACAGACATTTAATTTCTCTTCATTTCCCTTACTTTGCTGTAATTATCTCCCTTTCTATATTTGAGATGCTGAAGATTGTTGGAATAAATTTTGAAGGATTTTTTTTGCCCTGGAGTAACTCATTCAGATTCAGGCTCAGATTCATTTCAGTAGGAAAAAATTGAGGCTTACATATTTTAGAGTTTTAGTTCCAGCATGAAAAATAACCTGTTTGTTTTATATATGTTCCAATCTGAAAGAATTTTTTTAGTGGGAGAAGATAGAAGATTGGAATGGATGACAATCAGAGGGGCAAAAAGCACTTATTTATCTCTGGATTCATTCTCATTTTTAATATTCTGTCACCTTACTATACAAACAGTCTCAGAAGCTACAGCCTTTGCAAGGGTTCATTTGCATTATTTCTCTGTAAAAGTTTTTTGAGAATAAAGATGATTGCACTTCTTCTGTCAGGAATGTAGAATGCAGAAGTAGAAAAAAAAAATTATTCTTAGTATGTATCTGTTTCTGAAACATATATTCATGACTTACCACCTTCATCTCCAATTGCACACTTTAGCAAATAGCTAAGAGAGACTGTCTTATTGTAAATCTACCACAGCACTTACACCCGGGAATCAAAATGCTGTCAGAAAGAGGTGTGGGTATTTTTTGAACATATTTAGGCTGTCAATTAGAAGATATTATAACAAAATTCTTAACCATCAATGCAATCAGGTATAATGCAATCTTTCAGTAGAGTTGTTCAGGTTAAAGCTCTTACTAATTGTAAGATAAAGTTGATGTGTGTTTGGAAAGGTTTACATAGTGCATTTACCTGAGATAATAAGGTGCTGTTCATTAGAAAGAAAGCTCCTGCTAATCCTGTTTTTCGAAATACACTTATATTTCTTTGTACTCATATGCTAAATAGCAGCTACAAAGAGTACATTTTGTCTTTTGAGTATTGAGCTGGATGCTGCTCCAGAGCTTATCATATTCACTGCAGAACATGCAAAGTGATATCTATAGCACAGAACTGCTCATCCTACATCTGCCTCATTTGGAAAGCAGGGAGTGCTTCTGTCATTAAAAAATCTTGAGAGACCCATTTTCTAAGGTTTGCTCAGCTGCAAGACAGCCAGATAGGTGCTGACACCAGCTCTAGTTTTACTCTAATGAAGATGTTCCACTCTGCAAAGCACCATCATTGCTTCCATTATATCTCTTCACCTTATGCCTACTGTGCAGAATGATGGATTCAGGAAAATAGAACACTTCTATGAACGGGGAAATTTTTCACTTGTTACCTTCACATCTGTTCATGCACTATAATACCAACAAAAAAGGATGTAGAGTTAAGATTACAACTTATCTTCAGGGTTCAATACTGATCTATGTTGGTGTTTTGTTCGTTTATTATTCATATTCATTTCCATATGCAGAAAATGATTTCTGACCTCTTTCACAATGATGGGATTCTGCACATTGATTCTTGTCTTGTGGACAGTAACAGGCCACATGAGTTCTTTCACAGAGAAAATAATGCCTTGGTTAGCACTATAGCCTCATACATGTCTTTTCTCCCATTTTCTTTCTCTCACATATTCAAAAGGTCCTTTCACACTATTGATGTTCTAATGCTTTCCCAGTTTCCCAAACACCATATCTAGAGCCTTTTTTTTTGTAACCACAAGCAATTCTTCCTTCCTGGAGGACCCCATGGGACTAATTAAGATAATTAAATGGGGAAAATAACATACACAAAAAATATTTTTTTACTCCCAAAATTTTTTATATGTGGTCTTTTCAATAGAAGTGCCAAACAACTTTTTGAATCAGGCTTTAAAACATCTAGACAGTAAATGTTCATTTGCCTTTGACAAATCTATTCACCTTCCGTCTGGAGTGGGTGAATTGTGATATTGAATATTGAATATTGAATGCTATATTTCCTTTCAGTACTTTAAAAGATCTCAAAAAATAAGTAAAATTATTAAAATTTATTAATAAAATGTAATAAAATGTCCCTTTTGTTATGGTTTCAGTAATTTCTCCTTGTTTTATATCTATCTTATCTATTTATGGTTTCATTCTGAATTATCTGATGATAAAATTAATACCAATAACTTTTCTTCTTTCAGTTGAAACCATGACAATATAAAAGCTTTAAATCAATTGTGCTTTCTTGCAGTTGCAATTACAACACTGAGAGGCTTGTTTTTTTTTAGGCAAAGGTGTGGTTAGAGGGCATTTATCACAGCTTTAAGAAAAACTCTGAGTGATAGAATTGTATTACCTCTGAAACATCTCTTCATATGGCTATGAACTTGCTTTTTATTTTATTGATCTTTTCAAAGTTTCACTGAGAGTACTGAATTTATGGCATTTTATCAGTTTGTTAAGAAGGTAAATAAAATTGCTTGTTGCAACTTTTTAAAGCCCCTGTTTTTCATGGCAGCTTTTCTTGTTTACATATTGAATTTCAGCATCAGGAACTGAAGACTACAAGGAAAAAAATAATATTTGGCTTGGATAATTTTGTACCAGGCAACTTTTTGACTGACTAGGGAACTTTGGTTACAGAATTATCTATATTTTGGCCTTGTAAATGGATTCTGGTTCAATTTAGTAAAAAGTGTGTTTATTATGTATTTGTATATTATTTTTTTTAAGAAGACTAATTAATTAAAATATAAGTCATAGTCGCTACAATAGCACTTAAGATCTTAATAGTTTAAGGCTTAGGAGTGGGCAGTTGAGTCAAGCTTACCAGCTTTGTTGTAGTTGTCATAACACATCTCACTAGTGACAGATACATTGTTGTCTAGAACTGAAGGACAAACATTTCAAACAATATTAAAGGTGATAAAATAAAGAGTAGTCCTTTAATGAAAGCTTTGAGCTACACAAAATCTAGATATTTGCACAAGAACCATCAGATTCCCACAAATGTTATAAATTTATTAATTAGCATATCTAGCAAGTGCATCCAATAGGAGACCAGTTGCCCTGATGTCCCAGCCTTGGGCATGCCTCTTGGAGTCCCTTCAGGGGATTTTAGCCCTATGTTTTGTTATGTCTCCCAAGTACTGGCGCAAAGCAGGGTGTCCTCATTTGTCATAGTTGAGACAGTCCCAATACAAAGCAACACTCCATTTTCAGAAGGCTTCAAACCTCAGTTTTATTATAGCATGCATGCTTTTTATACATTCTTACAAAACTCTTAAGTTTACATGTTATTCATTGGTCAGAAGAGACAAAGTGCTTATTGCAGTAGACAGTTGCAGATTTCTCTTATTTCTCCTTCTTTCTTGGTTTCTATGCCAATGACCTTGGTAGAAAATTCTTTGAGAGGCAAACATGGATCCTCTTATCAAACTTCTCTCTGGCTCACAGAAGTCACTGTAAAACCTCTTCCACACTCGTTGCCTTGTTAGAGATTATTTTCTTGAAAATAAGACTGAACAGAAATTCAAGAATGTAGCACAATGTGTGAGAAAAGGTAATCTACTACTCTAAAGTGGGAGAAAGTCATTAAAACTATACAGCTATACTATATTAAAACTATAAACTATAACTAAAACTATATATAGTGGAACTATATTAAAAATCTACAAAGCCACAAATATATAAAGAATATATAAAAAACTAAAAATCTTTAGGCACCAACATTACATAAGTCCTCTTGTGCTTTTGGCAGATTGTTTCAGCTGGTCCAGAGAGATGCACTGTATCCACAGAACATCCTGATTATTCACTTTCACTGCACATATAGGTTTCCACAGAATTTGCACTAAAAGCATATTCATAGATACCTGTTTTCTAGGACAATGAATTCTTATTGATGCAAAAGTGCTAATTTGAGTAAAAGGAATTTTTAGTGATACAGAAGCCAGAAGATTTATTTTGTATTTTTAAATCTACTTATGGTCTTTATTTTAGACATACAGTTTAGTTTTCTTTCTTAGTAAGATTTCCCCAAAAGAAAAACTATAATGCTATGAGGATGATTTACAGGAAAAAGCGTCAGTCCTAGAGATTACATGTACTTAATACTTGAGAAAAAAAGGGGTTTGCAAGAAGCACAAAAAAAATGTTAAGGAAACATGACCTCTACAATTGAAAAAAAAATTAATTTGCATTTCAATATTATGTTCAGAATCACTTAAAGTAGGTGAGTAGACTACTAGAAAAGTTAGTGAGGAAATTGCTGTTCCCCTTCAGGCAGAGCTAGATGTAGATAGTTTTGGTTTGAGGTCTAAAGATAAAATTGGAAGTTCTTGCTAATGCATGAATTCAAAGGTGATAAAAAAGACTTTTAAACATTACGATCTCAGAGAGCTGATGACAACCAGCTTGGTTTTGCAGGTTTATAACATCATTGCAGCACCCTTCTACTAATAAATGAATGGTATTTGGCTTCAGATATGTATTCTTTGTGGATAAACTGGAGCAGAACAATAAGGCCAAGATCCTTGTAGTTAATCCTAAACGCAGAGAGCTAAAAATTCTAATGTCAGGATGTATTCTGTGATTCCTCTTACTATGGAAGAAGATCTCAAAAGAGTATTTCCAATAAAATTTTGTTATTTAGAAAATGAGTGTTCCAACCATTGTATAAAGCCAAAAACATACTTTCACTCGATTTTAAACTGCTCAGATGTAGCAAGGACTACAATATCCTTCTCCCTTGCCTTTTATTGCACACAGAACCATAAATTCATATCTAAAGAAAATTCGGTGCTGTTCAAAATAAGCACTGAGAACTGCAATTGGATAGAGATAGACAAACAGCTTTTCCTGCCACAAGGGCATATTTCTGGTTTATGTTCACTTGATACATCAACCTTTGGATTAAATACTTATTCATTCTTTATTCTAGGTGATATGATCCTGCATAAAATATAGACAGGACAAAAAGAGGTAAGTGAGCATAACTGTGAGCAGTTACTGTGTAGAGTAGCATTGAAAGAAAGGAAAAGGTTTGCATAGGCAATTTATAAAGTCTTTCCAGAGATGGCAGAATACAGTTTGCCAGGGAACATTGAAACTAGTAAAACTTAGAGAATGCTACTAATAAGTGAACAAGATGTGATTCTTGCATTTAGTATTTTTCTGCTCATCCAAAGATTATGCAGTGTTGCCTAAAATCAGTCCTAAAACCAATATTTGGATTTCCTTTCCTGTCCATTGTTGCCATATAACACATGACCTATTCCACCATGAAAGAAAGGTCTAAACTTCACAAACAGACTCAAACTTAGAAGTTAGCTTCAAGTACTAAGAGAAGGTTCTGAGTTTGAGTAGGTATCTGACTTCCTTCAGGTATCTGATTCATGCCACAGTCACCAGCAAAAGCCAAAATATAAGTTTGATTGTAAAATGAGAAACTGGGAAGTTAGGAGAAAACAGATTTAATTTAAAGACTTCTATCACTGCATGCATGCTTTGTTTTGTTTACTACAAAGTGCCATAAGCACATCTTGGATGTCATTGCACCAAGTGGATGCTGTCTATCCTGCTGAAGGTCTGAGTTCCAGTTGCTACAGTAGAAACTGGCCTTGTTCTCCCCTTACTGATCTTCTGGCATGGGGTACATTTTTGCTGAAGATTATGAACAACAAGTGAAATATGAAAAATTTTAATCTCAGGAGGAGCTAGTCGGAAAAGGTGCTTTGGTAGCTCAAAGACATTCCCAGCCTACTTGCTATCAAGTAACAGAGTTCTTAAAGCTTTTTTGTGGAACAGGGTAATCTCAATAGCAGGCAAATTACATCAAGGTTCCTGACATGTTTTGAAATGTTTTGCAGTTGAATGATAAATTGCAGTTGTCACAAAATACGTATCAATATTAAGACGACATTGTTTCAGACTTGGAGGACTGGATTAAAACTGTTTTGTTAGATATCAAAATGGGTGTCTAATTTTTGTCAGTCATTGATTAAGTATCACCCATCACTATCAGTACCTTAATGAATATCTGAATGTCTTCGTTTTAGAGTGACTTTACAGCGGTATTCTTGGTAAATAATGCATGCAACTTTTATTTATTGAGTAAAAGCAAAATGATATAACACTACAAAAAACTTTCTTGTTTTGTATCATGGAATTCATTTCAGAGGAGTTTGTGCATTATAATAGCATGTGGCAAATGCTTAGAATTTTGACACTCAGGGTAAAACATACCACACTGGATTATTAACCCTACTTGTGGCCAATGAACTAGTAATGGATTTGTAGTTAGAAAACAACTAAAGAGGAGTAGTAAAACTTATTTCTTTACACTGGGAAATAACTGCTTCTGTGGAAAAAAGGCTTTACCCAATAAAGACATTACCTAAAAAAGCAAGTAAACCTGCTTTGTTTATTTATTGTTATGGCCTCAGTAACCCACTGTTCCTCTGCTCCTTCCTTTATTGTATGTCTGTGGTTATGAAAATACTGACTTGGTAGTCAGTTCAGGCATGCAGAAATGACATGTAAGGCTGCTTTAGAATGTTTTTTTCATTTCTCTGCCAAATTAAATTTTTTACATTTAATGAGCGTGCATTCTGCTCTTCTGCAAGTAAAAGGGCCAAGTTGCTGACTTTTGCTCTTTTTTTTTTTTTTAAGTTTTTATTTTCTGAAGGCCAAGAATGAAATTCACAATATTTTCAGATTACTTTGATTACAGTTTGTCAGTGAAAACTGTGAAGGATGAGAGGGTTTAAGAAAGCCTCTTTAGATAGCATTCGCCCTTTTAATTTACCTTGAGTTTGAAAGCCCAGACAGCAATTCCATTTAGGACAGCCTAAGGAAGAACAACAGAAAGTTCACTGTATCATCAAGTTCTAGTAAACACTCCAATTTTCTTATGCTTTCATATGTTTTAATAATCAGGCTTACTATTACTATTTTTTCCGCAGTTGGAAATTTGAAACTGTGGAAAGAGACATCATTTAAAAGAAATATGTTATGCTTTTAGCTAAGGGAGCTTGGTTTTTTTTTTTTTTTTTCCTTTTCTGTGGTAGTCTTCAGTAGTCTGTGTTTCTTATGGCTTCATGACTTGATTGCATAGTTTGCTGATTGAGCAACATGTATTGTTTACCAGTTTTTCAAAATAGCTTGTTGTGAGTAGCAACCTGTTAGTGAGATTGAGTATTCTGTTTACTCACTGTGTTGCTGATTTAGCTGCATTTTTTTGTGGCTTGGTTTTCATTCAAGTAGATTGACTTTTTGATTTAAGCTTTTGATTCTGTTATTTAAAAGCAACCAGGATATTTCAATGAATGATGAATAGATGAATTTTCAGATTCTTCTTTTTGACAATATCACACACTTAACTGATTAAGAGATTAGTTTGAAGTATTTGATTGATGCTATTTTACATATTAGTTAAGCTAAAGACTTAGCTTCTTAAATGAAGACATTTCTATAGTCAAGCAGATAAAAATGCAAGAATCAAGACTGAAGTGTTTCTTAAGTGAAACCTCTTGTGTAAAGATTATGTGAGGCATTAAATGTTTAGAAAATGCAGTGGTACGGTTTAATAACACATTAAAATACAAATTAGATTTTTAAGAGTAGATTTATAAATTGACTTTCTTATAATAATAAAATTCTAGAAATAGGCAGAAGAGAGGCTGTGTGATAAAAGACCTAAACCTGTTCCTGGAGAAGCAGATAAAATTTCATTGCCTTGAAGCATATTGTCCAAACCTGGGGCTAAGGCAAATAAATATAAAAAATAGTTTTCTCCAAAGGTATCCTCTAAACAGCTACTTACTGTGAGGTATTGCTTCTTTCTTCTGGCTTATTTTTTTGCAATATTTATTTATTTATTTCCTTCCTGATATCTCTAATATCCAACTTATTTGCATCTCACCAGTTTGAATATAGAGATACTATGGAAGACAGCGGCCAAGGCCTCACTGTTGTCATGGTAAAAAATATGTCTGTTGCATCCCCCTTATCCATAAACCCATTTATCTCATGATTGAAGTCAGGCAGCATTTGGAGCTGATAATTGTATTGGCTGTTCTGAACCATCATTTTGTACTATATGTGCTTAGAAATGGTTTTCAGATTTACCCTGTAGATATCCAGGGGACTAAGTGGAGGCTGATCCACCTGTAGATCCAGGAATCCTCTTTCTTGCCTTTCTCCAAGATAGGTATAATGTCTTTTCTGTCCCTATCACCGTGATGTTTCAAAAATGATGGAGAAAGGTATGACAATAATATTGACCAGCTTTCTTAACACAAATGCATTCAAATGCATCCCATCTGGTCCCTTGGGCTCATGTATTGTACATTACCTGTGATGCTGTCTATCCTGGTAGGATTCAGCATCCCTGCTACACAGTTATTGTGCCCTAAGGGTCTGGATTTTCACAAGGCTGCAGACCCCCTTTAACCCTAATGGGGTGATAGCACTTCACCAGCCCTTCAGTTTTTATTAGTGTGTGGTAGTTCTGTATTAGATACATGTCATTGGCTGTTGGCATGTAATGTGATTAATACTCTGATTGAATTTGGATGGAATTTATCAATGTAGGGTATGTCAGGATTGCATTCTACTTCTCTTTCTGACTGTGAGCTGGCAGTTGTTCTAAATGCAGTAACAAATGAGGTATTACAGAAGTACAGGCAATGACATGGAAATGGATTTTAAATTCTTTGTCTTTTCAACATTGTTTATGGAAATTGCCATCACTCAGTTTTAAATAGATTCTTATTTTCTAGGAGAGTTTAATGATCTTTCACATTAATTCTTTTCACATTTGGTTATATAGTTACATACAGATACAGAGCACTCTTAGGATTAGCACTTCTCTCAGGAGTTGTGTGGCAATGGTAATAGGGAGATAGGGAGATAAATGGGCTACAATGAGAAAACTATTGAATATGGTAATGAGAAAAAAACGTATTGAAAACAGTTTTTATGAAAAGTTCAATTGAAGAAGCATAAAGTAAGATTGAGCCTTGGATATGGGGGACTAGAAACAAATCAACCACTGGAACAGAACAACTGTGCATGCACAACATGTGCAGAAAGATCAGCTGTCAGGAGATTGGCTTGATATAAGCTTGATTCCTAACTACTTGGTTTGATACATTTTCACTTAATCATTCTTGGGATTTTAGAAGCTTAAATGTTCTTGATTTTGCCATTCTGGAATGCCTTAAGTACCATCATAAAATGCTCTATCTTCCATCACAAAATGCTCTATCTTAACGTTGTCCAATCTTTATAAAAACATCTGAATTTTTTCTTATGGTTCATACAATAATAGTTACAGCATAACTGTGTAAACCACAGAAAATTCCTAAGAAAAGCTCTAAAAAGTTCATCACAAATTAGGCTTATGTTGGTGCATGTAGCTTTTATGATTAGGGAAGCTACAGAGTTGAAGGATGTAGAGTTCTGATGCTTCTTTAAAAACAGAACTTTTACAAACACTGTAAATTACATTTTACTTGATATTATTGAGATTTTGTGCTGATACCAGATACTGCTTTGACAGTAGTGTGCATTTACTTTATCTGCTTTGATACCAAATCTGCACAATGCATACATGAATTATTTATTAAGGGAAGAATTCTGATTTATTTTAGTAGGATGTTTCAGCATGTCAGAGAAGGACTTCATGTCAGAGAAGGACTTAGGGAACTGATATATAGAATCTGTGATTTTTAGTGTAATGAGCCAGTCTATGGAGAGATAGGGCAAATAAATATTGGAATAGTTGTACAATGACAAGGGGCATATTGCAAATGGGAAAGATGACATTCAACTGGCCTGAATAATTTGAGTGCACAGTGAATGATAGTATCATCTCATATCTTGATAGTAATGATGCAGTAATTCAGCACTGGCTGCACTGTGCTTACTGATAACATTCCAAATCAGATACCATGTGGCATTTGCTATTTACTGGCAGGGATTTTCTATCAAGGAATGAAGGCAAGCAGAGAAAATCTATATAAATCTTGCACTGATATAATGGAATTATTTAGTACCAGAGTTCTATAGATTTTTCTATAAAAAGCATTTATATTCTATTTTTTCACCTGTATCTATATTTTAAATGTCCACATGAGATGTTTTCAAAAGAAACCAAGGGCTTAGATATCTGAAACACTTTGGTATATTCTACTAGAAGAATGTAGGACTTTTCTGTATGCAGTCTCTTGTAATCATCATTGGGATTGGGAAAGAGGAAAAATATATCATGATTTCAGTGCAACTGTGCTTGGCAGCAACACCTCTTCAAATGCTGCACATGTCTGCCTGGATTCCTATTATATGTAGGTAAAGGTGTTTAGTATAAACCTACCACACCTTCCAGACAATTAAATATTTAGTAAATAATGATGTGAAGACAATATTGCAATATTTTGTGTCTTGGATACCACATTCCTTGTCAAAGTAAACATTTGCAAGAAAGGAGCCTGGGTGTTACCAGATTAGTGCCAGCTGGGGTGGTCTGTACTCACTGTTAAATGTCAGCAATCAGCAAATTTTCTGAAGCTTTTGGCTTTTGAAAGATGTTTGTTATATTGTCACAGATAAGATTTACTTGTTAACATCAAGAATATTGTTGACAAGTGAATAGTCAACACAGTTGCTAATTTGTTATGTCAAATACTATAGAAATTTAGAAGGTTGAAAAGTATATTTTTTCACAAGTAAAATCATCTGTACTTCAGACTTAAAAATTTTTAAACACTGTGTGCTCCTTCAGGCAAATGATTTATCTTGTCTCATTCATTCAAGGTGAGGTAAAAGAACAGCTCAGTTATTAATTATTTAAATCACATTGAGTCCAGGCTGGGGTATCAACAAGATCTGTGCAAAACACATAAGTGACCTGAGGGCGGGAATCAAGATGAAATGGAGATCCAAGGAAAGGAAATTGAAAAGAATTAGAGGGAGATGAAAAAAAACCAGAATCTATATTTTCATATAAATTTATCTCCCTTACAGGTATATGGAAGCCTCTGGCTTAATTCACTAGAATAATTTCTTCACCTTCCAGTTTAAAGAGATGTGTAACAGTGTAGTGGAAATGTATTCTTTGGAGTTACTCTTCTTATTATAGAATTCTTTGTCAGGGAGGACAAGTGATTTTGCTAAAAGCCTTTAGTCTAGAGAGTTCTTGACGTGAAGTTATGTTATATTTGATTCACATTTAGAAGAAAGGATTTTCATTAGTGAAAATCTATAACTAAATTTCTTAACCTTTAACTGTGCTGCTGGAATCACTAGCTACAAATCTTGGTTCTTCTGGGTGCTTTCTTTTGTTAACAGTATGAGAAGAAGGAATGAAAAAAACACAGAACCACTTAAAAAAGAAGTTATGTATGTTGTTTATTTTGGTTGGTTGGTTGGTTGGGTGGTTGGTTGGTTTGGTTTGGATTTTTTGGGGGGTTGCCATTTTTTGAGATTTTCTACTTTTTCAAACATATTTCTATTTTTAAAACTGAATTGAGAATGTGGAAAGCAGAAAGGGGTAGAAAGGAAGATATTTTGAAATTTTATTATATTTTTTAAGGTTTCAGCCCAAAGAAAAAATACTGTTGGCATGTTAGTTCAGTACTGAAGTACAACTTTCTCACACATAATGTTTTTATCAGTCCATTACTTCATCTATTATTTTTGTGCATGCTTGTGCCTGAGGCTTATCTCCTTTTTATGTCATCCCTGATAAAACTGTTCATAAGTTTCCTAAACACACATGAAAATTGACTTCTCCACTCCACCACTGAGGCTCTTCAATACTTAAGAATTTTCTCTTTCCTCTGTTACAAGCACTGTGTCTTCATGGCAATTTTTGAAAATCTGATGTGAGCACACCTTACATGTGAGACTTGTAAGGTATGGGAGAGAGTATCATCATTCATTCAAGATTTTTCAGCCCATTGTTAGAGGCCCTGTGCATAAACTGGGGAGCTTAAATCTCCTATGTCATGACCTCCAGCTCATATCTCCTTATGTCCAGCTGCAGAGCATGATGGAAAGTGGTACTGATTGTGTATCCCTTTGTGTTCCACCAAACCCTGACTTTAACCAGCTGCTTGGTTTTCCAGCAATGTTGTGTGGAAGAATTCTTCCTGTGTAGCTTTTACAATTGCAGCTAGGAGAAGTTCTCAGCCTCCCCCCTCCCCTTCCCCCATGTCCCCTCACCCTGGTGCAGAAGATGCATTGAGTCTCTTCCCCTTCTTTACTCATTTTCTCAGCCTGTTCCACTGCCAAAGAATCCAAACACCTAAGCCACTTAATACAATAATAGCTTCTAATGGAGTCTTTATATGGGTTTTTCTGCTAACACTTATGTTGCAGCAGAGATTCTGATGCTCCATGGAAAGTAGCAGTGACATACATGTGGAAAATGGGGGAGAAGGTACACCATGAGAGATGACAACTGAAAGGCACTTGGAAGTTCTTGGATATATGTAAGATTGCAACAGCATTTCTCTTTAGCTGCATAAGAGAGTTCTTACAGGAACAGCAGTATGAATCTTTCAAAAGCAAAATTATTTTACGGAAAGTAAATGAGCAGCGTCGTAAGAAATTATTTTGCTCAGGGCTACAAAGTACAACTGCATTACATGCAATATCTATATTTGGTATTATAAAGAAATCAAAGATCCCCCTTAAAGCATTTTTTTTTCTGACAAGATTTTCATTAAAACCCAGCTCTTGTTATTAAGCACATTATAACATAATTAAAATTAAATAAGTCTTGTGGGAAAGTAATAATATGACAAAGAACCACCCTTAATTTTTTTTCTTTTTTGCTTTGAATGGGTTCATTCAAAAGAGATTCAGTCTGAGAAACAATATTATTAGTTAAGCATGTTTTAATTATCTTACTTTTTAAAATTTATATACTCAGAGGTACCACTTTGATATAGTAGTTTGAAAAATCTTTAAATTATTAAAGAAATAATTTACCAAAAGCTTTTATGCCTCCATGTAACCACAGTGTGTTGTCATGTAATATTGAAGAAATAGATTATGGCAATTTGGTTGTTGGCTTGCTAACTTTGCCTTCCTTGGAAGTTGTATCGACTTTTTAAAAAATAGAAGACATTACGATTTAATTAAAATATCTTCAAATATTTACTGTTAAAATATCTTCAAATACCACACACTATTAGAAAATCCGGTACCTTTGACATCAAAGATTTTTCTTTGGTACACACAGGTCTAAAATGTTAGATTTGAGGAGGCAAGGAGAAAAGTAACTGAATATAGACTATTTTAGGGTGTTGGACTATCAGACACTAATGTGTTATAATTTATTTCTTAAACATCTTCATGAAGGACTTTTACCTATTATAGAAAGACTGCATTACAAAAGCTGTGTGAAAGACCACCACACCCTGAACCAGACCCTGACTGCAAATTGATGGAGATAAGATAATCTCCACTATAATGTATGAATAACTGAGTGCAAAGCACTCAGTGTGCTTTCAAAATAGATTTTAGCCATCATTCTACACCTTAAATGATGATCATCCTTCAACTTTTACAGAATAGTTCAAGTTTATAAGGTGCAGCCTTTCCAAGACATTCAAAAGACCTCTCAAACATGTATCAGGCTGTTTGAAGTGTGGTTATATATCAAAAAAACAATACACACTTTATAAACCAATGCCTTACCTCACTTGTTTCTTGGGAAATTTTTGCAAGGTTAAATGCAAATACAGAGCCTTCTTTATTGAGTTTAGGTAGTTTTTTTGTTTGTTTTCCATTTAATTGGTCTGCAGCTTTTTTAGTCTTTCTTAGTCATGTCTTTTTCTGAAGTCTTTCTTGTTACATACCTTGAAAACATGGTGATACTTTTTGGGAAGAGAAATAAAAAATTCAGATTCTGAATTAGCTCAGGCACTAGATTGTTAATGTAATCTTTTTTGGAGGGACATTATAAAAATGACTGTAAACTTTTCAAAAATGAGACGAATACATAATCCTGATTTTCCTCCAACACGATTTTACTAGTTATCTCACAAAAAACCCATGTTTTATCCTACACATTGGATAAATAACCATTGTCATTTATTAGTGCTATACTGCCCAGTTGTTCTGGTATGAAATTATGGACCTTTGTTATAGAAAACTCTGATGCCAGATGATAATCCTGATCTATGGTAGATCACTCAAATAAAATTGAATATCCATTCTTACTTTTGTTTGATTTTTAATTTATCTCAATTCAAAGATTACTTAGAATCAAAAAACCCTGGAATCACAGTAGGGTTTAGCTCAAGTGATCAAAATCCCCAGGGAAGAAGTCACATCACTAAGCCTGCAAGAGTTCAAGAAGCACTTAGATAATGCTCCAAGGAATTTGCTGTCATTCTTGGAATAGTCCTGTGCAGAGCCAGGAGCTCAATTCCTTGGAGATCCTTTCCAGCTCAGGATATGCTATGATGCTATCTGAGTCATTCAGGTTAGGCACTGAGTGTGGCCATCAACTGCCTGGGAGCAATGTTTTGCCCTTTTTCTTTACATATTTGGTTGGCAATTTTTTAGTCTTCAAAAATTGGCTGATAGTACTGCACCAAGCTTCACTCAGAGTGTTTCTGAACGGGAAAAGCTTCTGCTCCAGAAACCTAAAAAAAGATCTTGGTCTTGATCCTCAAAGATTTGGAAAATTCTTATGGACTGTCTTGTAGGAGTTTTTTAAATGACATATGAAAAAAACAGCAGATCAGAAAAGCTGAGTTGCTTAAATATATAATTCCAACGTATTAAAAGAGAGTTAAATTACTTTTGCACACATCATCTCATGGCTTTCCTACCTTGGGTACAGTCAAGCAGTGCAGCTGGCAGCCCAGAGGGCTTGTATACTCTCTAACCTGTGGGGTTTGCAGTGCAAAGACAAGATAAAGCCCTGAGCAGCTTGGTCTGACCTCAAAGATGTCCTTGCTGTGAACAGAAGGTTGGATTAGACACTTCTCAAGGTTCCTTCCAGCTGGAATTATCCTATGATACTGAGAGTTTTCTTAAATTAGTTGCGTTAAATGCTAAGAATACAACACATAAAAATGAAAATTTTACAGTCCTGAATCTCCTTTGCTAAATCTTCCTATTTAGGCTACTTCTTTAAACCAGGACATTTTGAAAGAGTGAGACCTCATGAAAAGCAAAGACAGTATTATAAACAATCATGCATATGTTGGTAGTTTGCATATTGCCTGTCTCAAAGCACATCAAGGATAGTGACAGTCTATTCTCACAGATGGTGTCTGTGAGAAGACACACAATATTTTTCTGGCAAGTTAGGCAGAGAGAGAAAACAACTTAGCTTCTTGGAATATGCCAAACAGAAAGATGAAAACAGCACATCCATTTCATGCCATTGAACCTGGAATGCTAAAAAAGAATAGTTGTCACCTGATTGCAGTGAAATTTTTTACTATAGACTACGTGGTTAATACTGAGAACACCAACATTTGCAACCAGAATTGTCAGCTGCTACTCCTTTTACTGAATAGAAACCCCCTTCAAAAGCAAATAAACTGTCAAGACTAATTAAATAAGTGTAAAGTCTGTGTTGCTCTGATTTTCTGACGCAGCCAACCCAGAACTTCAGCAGATCTATTTGGCAAGGAGGAAGAGGGCTCCTTTAAGAACTGAGAGAATTTGGCTGAGACAATTTGATTAATTTGAGACTTTTTAATGTTGTAATCTCAGCTTGATGATGTGGAAGGAAGCCAAAAATCAACATATTTTCTGTTTTTCTTGGCCCTCTATGTGTTGGTTAGATGTAATTAAAACTGTAGTCTAAGACAAAAAATATGAAAACATTTCTGAAAGTTGGAAATGGGCTGTGGGTCCTCAATTGATCTTATTGCTGCAGAACCTAGTGAGAACCTAGTATTTTTATTTGACAATATAGCCAATGCTGTTATATTTTGTTCCCATATTACTGGATAACCATACAAAAGGTAAAATCTTCATTGAGATGTCATCTTGGTGTATGAATAAAATTATATTTTAAAAAATCCAAATATAATACCTTTTTCTATGTTACTTTCTTCTTATTTCTACTCTAAGTGTAGATTTAAGTAAGATGTTGAAGAAGAATGTGGTTTTAATTCAAACATTTAGAATATATTTAATTAGTATTTGACACATGGTTTTTATGTATGTCTTTGCAAAAATAAAATGTATATGTGGCAGCTTTATGAAATAAATGTATTGCTCATTATAAATCATTAAAATTAACAGCAAATACAGCTTGCTGTAAGCTTAAACATGTTCTTTAATACTTCAAAAGTAGCATAGCAACACTGCGTCATAAGGAGTAGGTAATTATTTTTTAGAGTTTGTCTTTATTAGTGTGGTGAAACTATTCAGTGTATAATTCAACTACTATAGTGCTGAAAAAGTTGTTTATAAACCACAGACTTATAAGAGAGAATTTCGGAACAAGTGCTTGTGGCTCCCTCCAATGGTAGGAGGCTACTATTGCTGGGGCCATGCCAGAGGAAAACCTGGAAAATCCTGGAGTACTAAGAACTCTAAGAAATGCTTGATTACACTCTTATAAGCAAACAAAAATCTTGTGGGATTTTTCACTTGAACGGTACAAAAAATTAATGAACAGGGAAATCTCTTTCTGTTGTAAATTAAGTCTATTTTAGTGTAAAGATAAATATGAGATTGAGACATATTTCTCCACTAATGAAATGTATCTTTCCACCATCAGAGGTGAAGAATTTAGAGAATATTTGGATGATGAAGTTTCTACAGTATGTCAGTAATAAAAAGATAATTTTTAATTATTTTTTTATTAATAACTTAAGGTACAAGAACTAATTGCTCTCTATGAGAGAAAACTTCAAAAACAACATATCAAATAATTTTATTAAATACTAAACATGGTGTACAAGCTCTAAAGTTCTTGTCTACTGTTGAAAATTTTGTGAATGCCATTCACAATGCATAAGATGGAGGATTTTTCCTCATCTTGAAACATAGTCTCTGGTCAAAGACAGAGAAATGCTACTGTAATATGTGAGAACTAAAAGCTATTTATTATTTTTGAAGAGACATTTCTTTGCAGACAATAGTGGACAGCATTTTACAACACTGAATGTAACTACTTAAGTAAAAAACCAAAACAAACCAAGCCAAAAAACCCCAGGTAAAATAAGAACATTAGGAACTCCATCAGGAACTGATGGACAAAACAAATAAACAATAAATTTTTGCAAATATGACTTTATCTTTCTTCAGGAGAGCCTTATATTACTTACAATGCATTCTTCTCTTTCAAAACTAAATATATTCTAAGTAACTTACCAACTCCTGAACAGAATCTTGATAGAAATTCCTGGTGAGTAGCTAAGATGTGCAGTTCTTTATTAACATGAATTCTATGGAACAAAAGACTATTGAAGTTAGATTATATCTGATTCCTAGTTATCAATGTGTATAAACAGTCTTACAATCAACTTGTTAACCCAAAGGCCTTTAATACTTCTTTTTTTTCTTTAAATAATATTTTCTTACAGTCATATGAGTGCTAATATTTCACTGATGTAAATGGACCATGGAAAATCCCTACATGAAATATCTTTTACACCTGGAATTGGACAAAATATGAGACTGATAGTCTTGGACTTCTTGAATTACTTCCTCAGCTAAATAATAAAACTCATAATCTAAATACTGCCGATGACTTATGTATATAATCTTCAAATTTATATTATTATTATTATTATTATTATTATTATTATTAATATTATTATTATTATTATTATTATTATTTTATTTTTATACTTTCAATTATACTGTATAATTTACAAAGTATTTCTGAACATAAAGGAAAAACAAGCACCCAGCCAAAAATCCCTGTATTAACAAATCACTCATGAAGACTGAACACTTCAGTTATTACTGAAGGATTCTTACAAGAGGAAGTGTAAAACTATTTCTACTGTGTGTAAATGCCCAAAGGTTTATACTATTAACTCTCTGCAGCCATATAGTGACAGATAATCCTTGCACAAAAAATTGATATAGCAGTGGTGCAGAGATGGACAATATCTCTCTAAACATATCAGTTGTACTGATCTCTTCAAGAAACCAGGTATGCACATATGGGTGGTGCTGTTGACACACCTGAAGGGTGGGGTGCATCCAGAGAAATCTGAGCAAGCTTGAGAAGCAGGCCCATGGGAATCTCACGAGGTTTAACAAAACCAAGTGCTGGTGCTGCACCTGGATCAGGGCAACCCCTGGTGTCATTCCAGGCTGGGGGATGAACGGATGGAGAGCAGCCCTGCCCAGAAGGACTTGGGGGTGCTGGTAGATGAGAGGCTGAATATTAGCTGGCCATGTGCACTTGAAGCCCAGAAAGCCAAACGTGTCCTGGGCTGCATCCAGAGCAGTGTGGCCAGCAGGGCAAAGCTGGGATTCTGCCTTTCTGCTCTCATAACTCGCCCTTGGAATTTTGCATCCACTGGGGTTCCATGTATAGGAAAGACATGGAGCTGTTGGAGTGAGTCTACAAAGATGATTAGAGGGATAGAGCCGTAAAATAATAAGGAAACAGTTAGTCAGTTTTTACAGAACAAGCCAAGATGCCTTGTTTTGAAGAGCGAAGCACATCACTAATTCTCAGAGTAAAGAATTTCTATGTGTCATTAAACTACAGCTACTAAAAGATGTGCCTTTCCCTTTTCTGTAGTCCATTATTGTACCTCTCTCTTGCTTCCTAGCACCAAAGGGGAATCTAAGAGAACAGGCACACATAATTTACTGGGAGAATTTAATCTTCAGCACATAGCTCAGTAAAGAGTAAAACTAGGGTCCAAGCAGCAATATAGAGTTCAAAAGACACCTGAAAGAACTATTGCTACTGTAACAAAAATATATTATTTATAAGTCTATTAATGTTCTTCAAGCTACAGTAGAATAGTAGGCTCACCTAATTTTTCCTTCTCTTTTTAATGGCTGTGGTACATGAAAAATAATGGAATCAAACGCCAACTTTGCAGAAGCTTTTTCTTCAACAAAGCTAATTTTTCTGTTTGAATTTGGCTGCCTTAGTTAGTACTTGTTATACCAAGTTACTTCTGTGGTAATGTGAGTGATTATGAATGCCAAAATGCCTTAAATAGTCTCAAGAAAAAACAATTGTCCTTGAGTTTGCCCATATCTCATCCTATCTTATTTATTTATTTATCTATTTGGTTTAATCAGTCCATAGCCAAGACTGGATCCTGAATCTAAAGCTGGTGAGTTATTGAGGAGACTCTAAGACCACAGAATCACAGAATGGCCTAGGTTTGAAGCACCTTAATGATCATCTATTTCCAACTGCCTTCTCTGGGCAGGGACCTCCTACCCTTTCAGGTAGAAGAAGCAGTTGATTTCTTTGATTTTCCTTGGATTTAATGTTTTATTACTATTTTCAGAATCTCTTCTTCATATATATATATATATATATATATATAATATATGTATGTATGTGTGTATATAAAAAGATATATATGTGTATATGTATGTATTAAATATATAAAATATGTATGTGTGTATATATATATATATAAAAGACATATATCTATATATATATATATATATATATAAATGAAAGACATTTTAATATGTTCAATATATTATAGATATAAATAATAGTAGAGGGTCAATCAGGAATGATGTAGTCAGCAGCCAGGAAGCAGATGTCTGTAAGTTGAAAGCAATGCACAGGTAGATAATACGACCTATCCAATAATTGCATCTATATTCAAATTACTGTAAACCAATTGTTAGCTAAATCATAATAATTGAAGTAAGAAATATTCTTTTTGAGGAAAAAATCATCAACCATGAAGGCAGAAAAAAAAAAAAAGAAACCAACACAGGTCTGACCGAGGTCAGAGTAAAAAAGGTAATATTTTTGGCAGCAGGGCTTAACAGCCATCCTTTAACATCACCAGATTGCACTGTTTCTAGGTGAATGCTAAGAGCTATGATTATTTGAATTCTAAGGACAAAATGTTCCTGCTTGTGCTAATGCTGGTGTCAGCTAATGTTGCAGTATAAATCTCTCTCCCCCCCCTCCCTTTCGTTTCTATAAGTTCCTAGGAGATCCGAATTCTCAGGACAGCACTGTCAGAGTGGGACCTGGTTCCAGCAGCCCCTTCTCAGGCAGCTCTTCAGCCTCTCCCTCAAAATGCGTTTCCTGCAGAGCTGTCACGAAGCTAAACCGCGATATGCAGAGACCTCTGGAGACTGGAAAAGCGAACTGCATCCAAAGGTATTGCATCCAGGGATTGCTCCGTGGTGTGTGTCGATGAAATCACCCGTGGAGCTTGCAAGCAGACTTAAGAGTCAAAAAAGGTTCTGATTCAGACTCTCCTAATTTGTGGGGCAAAAGTCACGTTCTTGAAAGTGATTACCTTATTTTCTTCTAAACCAGTAAAAACCCAAAAAACAAAAACAAACAAATAAACAAAAAAACAAAAACAAAAAAACCCCCACACAACTCACTTCTATGATGTAAAAGAAAACCCCAAACCCTAAATATATTAGATGCTTTCCTTATGTAAAATTAGAATTTTAAATAGGAGAATCTTCAAAAATGCTGTGAGCTCAGTTCCTATGCTGCAAGCTTCTAAAATTTGGAATCCATTTATGAACCCATTGCTGCATAAGTCTGCTTCTTGTTTTACTTGCCTGAAGTCTGCATCTTTTAACATTGTCTGAGAGATGACACAAGGTTCTGGTTGAGTTCAGAGTTAATTACAACTCTGACAGAGACCTTTGTAGGATTGTCATTAGCTGTGCTTGTAATTGAGACTGAGGTGTTACCTCATTTATTTTCCCAGTGAGCATCTCTTGATAGGTTTGACCATGGAAAAATTGTGCTCACCTTGAAGGACACTGAAGTTTGCAACTACAGCTCCAGCTTAACCTTTGTGTTGCTGATTCTGTACTTTTTTGTGCAAATTCAATGTTTCCAAGACCTCAGCTATGTGTTAGGTATGTCATTGCTTCAGTGGGTCCTCTTGTGTGTTTGAGCTCAGGGAATTTGATTTGGAAACAAGGAAACACTTTGGCCTGAAGTAATCTTTCACACAATTGTTACAAAGCATCCTCTGTTTTTCTCTTAGACCTCGACTATGGCTGTACATCTAATACCAAATTTTTTGCATTTTAAAGTTGTGATTTTGTAGATGAAACACAGAGAAAATTGTATGTTTGGAGGGTGATGAAAAACCACCATGGAGATCCAAAATTAGATCCAATTTTTTTCAACAAAAAGTGTTTCTGCATTCAATTTCTTAAAGTCCTTCCCCAAAAGAGGACTTGACTAAGCAAAATTACCAACTCTCTGTAAAATATGCAGAAAAGCAGATGTAATTTTTGAATTAAATGATAGTCAAATGCAAGTAGTCAACTGTGTCTGGCTTTTCAGGCCTGAAATACTGGTAAGCTCATGTTTTGCTAGTGGTACTTCTGGAGCTATCCTTGTCTTAAGCCATTTTTTTTGCCAGCATGGAAAACTGCATCAAAGGAAACAAAGATAACTCTTCGCAATATGAAAGCACACAAAGTAGAAAACTAATAGAAACCTAACAGAAACCTAAATTCCAACTCTTTAAATTATTTTTGACTTGGGATCTGCAATATTTTCCATATCACAGCTTTTTTTTTTTGCCATTTTCATCATATGTGTTAAAACTGTCATGTGCATGTTTAATGTCTTCAGTGTCTGTTATTGATTACAGGGTAACTTTAAAAGTTTGGTTTTGAATCTCTTTGTCCTTCAGGCTATTACATAGGTTTTTAAGTAAAGGATTCAACATTCACTTAATATGTCAATAAAAATGTGCAATGAATGTCCAAGAGAACTTGAGGAAATTAAGGTCTTGCTCCTGAAATTACACATCACAAGCAGAATTTCACTTTTTGATATGTAGCACTCCATGAATTAGACTGTCTTTTTTGTCTAGATTTTTGTCTAGAAAAAATAAGAAGCAGGCCTATTAGTCTTTTCTTAAATTCACTTATGAACAGAATTTCTAAAAATTTCAAATGAACCTGCCAAATAAATGCTGACAATAAAATACAATCTGTAGGAGGAAAATTAATCTGCTGGGCTACATATAAAATTATTCATTAGAGCTCAGTGGACCTTTTTTGTCCCAGAAGATTTAAGCCTTGCTGATGGCAGGCTGGAAGGTATTTTGTAGAGGCAGCCTGCCTTGAGATGAGTGTACGTAGACACTGAAAATGTAAATGTAATTTTCACAGGTTTTCAAAATGCATTTTAAGAACTCTTATGCGTAGTGACATCCAGACTTTCAGGATCACTTCCCTGAGAACATTCATTTCATTCTACCATTCTCCATGAACAACAGCTTCAGGAGAGAAACTAGTTCAATACATGAAATGCTTGAAACTGGTGTTTAATACCTGTCTGTAGTGATAAATTGTAAGGTGCATTGACTTTAGCTTTGCTTTGAGCATCCAGTCAGAGTTACTGAAAAACATACTCATTATTTTGTACATCTTCATCTAAGTGCTGTTCTGGCAGTTGGTGCATTGCTCCCTGTCAGTTCTTGTGTTCACCTACAGTTTCACCTGTAATGAACTTTAATCAGATGCACTGGGGCGGGTTTAAAGACAATTTTTTTAATGTCTTAACTACATGACCCTCTGTTTTTTAATTTTTTCATAAAGTTAGAAAAATATGCACTTGAGGACCTGATTCCACCCTCACTTCTGACCCACCACCAAACCATCTTTTTTGGGTCTTCATTTCTTCAAATTAAAAAAAGGGAAGAGTTCAGATTTTGGGGTATGAAAGGAAGATCTGCTGAATTGATATTCTACTATCCTGGAGTGATCTTCTACAAAATCTGAAGATCTATAGTATAAACATAAAAAAGAATATAATAAATCTAAAGTAAAGTTATTAAAAGGCTTCCTAAAGTAAAAAAAAAATATATATATATATATTAGGATGTGAAATTGTTTTCTCATTTTTTTTTTCAGTGGCTTCTTCAGAGATAACAGTTTTCAGATATAGACACTGAGTTAAACAGAAAAAAACCAAAACCCAGACAAGCTTAAAACCATTATCTAGTGAATAAGTTAGAGGAAAAACCAAATGCTCCAATGCAGCCCCTCCAAAGAAATTTCAAAAATCTTATTAATGAGTTCCATGAATTTTTGACAGATTTCAGTTCAGTATGTTACTACCTTTGCCAAGGTTTTAAAATAGTCACACTGAGGATATCTGCCTGAGTTCTCTGAACATTTTATCTGGCAGATGACAATGTCCTAAGCAGACAAAAATAAATTAAAAAGAAAAAAAGAAATACAGTGCATCTGTCCATTTTGCTTTAGATTTCCAGGTCACTGTTTGAAAGTATTTTAAGACAATGCCTTGTATTTTTTTTCCTGAAAATACAGTATTGAAGTTGAAAGGCCTTATTGCACTATATGACTAAAGGGACTAAAATATCTGCTGCACTTCTGATTGTTTAACAAGAAAGTCCTCTGCAGGTTAAGAACTGAGTAGGGGGTCTCCTTTCCTTTTGTGGTTTTCATGTTATAACTTATTTGATTGTTTAAGATCCTGACTGTAAATAAAGTATAGTCACAGTAACACAATCAGTGAGATAACCAAAGTCTAACAATTGTGATAATAATGCAATAAGATGATCTTTGGCCCCATTCTGGGTTTATACCTAAATGTCAGATCAGAAGGGTTGTAAGTTTTGTAAGACTAGAAACATCTGTGTCCTAAGTCAAAATGACAATGCACTGATCATGAAAATCACCAGCTGTTTAGGCTGTTGGCTTATCTGGGATAAAAACCATAACTGCTGAGTTTGGGTAGAAGATGTTCTTATCCATCCCAAATGTATTTATCATACAGAGATTCAGGAAAAAAAATCTTGCTGTTACCATGTTATGGAAGCCCATTGTAGCAGCAGCCTAATGATGATTCTGGACTAAGTTTATATAAACCCATTTTTTCTAAAAAGTCCAGGAAGAGGAAGATAAATAAAAATCTTCTACGGCTCATATAACCGTTATTCCCGTTTAATATATTTAAGAGGCCTCACTCCTCAGTTTGAAAAAAAAGCCATCTTTTCAAGACAGAGATGTTTTATTATACTTTTTCTGACTTGCACAAGACTTTTTGCTGTTTTAGTTTATTCAGATAGAGATAAACTTATTTTTGTGATTTCATAAAGACTAAAAAAAAAACAAACCAAAATGAAAGCATAGAAATATTTACAGCAAATTTGCAGGAAATATTTCAACTTTTTGATTTGACTTTATTGAAAATGTGCCTGAAGCAAACAAAATGACACTGTAGGTAGTAAGATATAGCTGGGGATTCACATCTTCGACTTTGTTCTACTAGCAATTCTCTGAGCAATTCATCGTGACTACACACAAACATAAGTAAGCCATCAGCTGATAAAAACATGGATTGTAGTCTTACTGGTTGAAGGTGTGAACATTTTAACACCAGTTATTTTATAGCAGCTCCAAAACCCCAAGATAAATGTCATAAGGTATGGAGCGGTCCTCCAAGACTTATATTAGTTTATTTTGTTCTAAAATAATAATTTAAGCATACAGAAATCTATTACACCCATGGCAGTTAGATTTGATTAGATTTGAAAAACAAGAAAACAAATCCTAGAAATAACACATAATTGTGTGTACTAGAGCTGCCCACATAATATTGCATAGGTCTGGACTTCTACTGTGTTTTACAAATCAGCTCCTCATGAAAAAGCCAGAGTTGATGAGAATTATTAAGTCATGGGTGTGACTGGGGAAAAGCAGATGCTACTAAGGCTTCTGTACAAGGTTCTTCAGTGTTCTGCAGCAGTAACCCAAAAGTACTAATAGTTGTAAGGGAGAAATTAACTGAAGTGGAGAAAACACTGATTGGCATATTAATGGTAAGGTTTTAAGGAACTGGGTGAATTAGACGTAACAACTGGTTATATTGAAAGGGGAGAGTATCAGGCTGCGGGAATCTTAGTGGAATAAATCTTAAGTAATTTCAATAGTTATCTTGGCACACAAGAAGAGGGATGGTATAAATGAAATTTCCTGATAACATGAAGCTGGAAGGCCTTGCCTTGACAGAAGAGAATGAAAATGTCAAATACAAAACCTATAGGAACTGAGTGAGAGAAATGGGATGAAGTTAAATACTATATTTATAGATTCCATTTGTATTAGAAGCAAACAGCATTCATTCTGCCACGAGAGTGACCATCTAATTTGATTGCAAGAAATAAAACACAAGAAATCTAAAATTCCAAATATTTCATAAGATGGATGTCTAACATTAATTCTCTTTCTAGACACTCACTCTCCTGGAATTCCTTGCAAGTGCTTTTCTATACCCCCAGGAGATGTCTTTTTAAGGGTAAAGAGATGCTCTGTCAGGTGTCAGCTGTGTGGCTGTGGAGATATTTCTAACTGCTACAGACTAGTGATGGCGGATAAAATCTGTAAATTTTTCTACCTATGCAAACAAATCTGGTTTTGCATAACTGTGTCATCCCATCCATCACTGGATCACTATTAGAAAAATTCAGTGTTTTCCAGTAGTTACCCTGGAGCATTTAGCAGTCAGTCACATGTAGACCAAACCTCTGTGTCAACTATCAGGTTTAAACCCCTGAGGATTAGTTTTTCCCATTTATTTTTAGAGATGACAAGGCATTAGAATCACAGCTAGATCTGAGTAAAAAACCTCTGTGCAGCCCTCCGCAGCCCAGACAACTTCTGGCAGAACCAGTGTAGGTCAATTAATTGAATTTGAGGGTAATTAACTGAACAAAAAAGCACTGATAAGCACATCTATTTTAAGGTGGTGTGGAATGGGATGAATTTCTCCTTAGGAAGTCTTACTGCAAAGGCTCTAAAGTTGGAAATGACAAGATATTTTTTTTCCCTAGAAACAGGCTTTCATCAAAATTAAGGGTACGACAAAACAGATTTTATAGTTTAAGTGTGTATTTTACTTAAAAGGTTTTTGATTCCTTATTATTAATGTACAAAAAACTACTGTTTCCATATAGAAACACATAGACACTAGAATCAAAGTTCTCAAAACATGGAAACAAAACATTTCAGAAACTATTTAGGAAATATCTCTTGGACAGAAAAAGTTCATGTCATTTCTTGCCAGAAATTTCTTTCTTCCAATCTCCATTTCATAATAATTTAAAATAGTACTTTGCAATTAAGTAAATATATTTTAACGATATTTCCCTTCATTATATGTTCAATTTACTTGGAATATGAAGTACATAGTGGGGGGTTGCTTACTGGCTTATCTTAAAATTCTCAAATATTCATTAAGTGCTTCCTCTCATGTTGTGAATAAAAAAGGAACAAAAAATATTTAATGCTAAGGGTTGATAAGGAGTTTAAAGGAACAAGACATTTTCAATACTGTAAATATGTCAAAATAGTGCCAGGTAGTACAAAGTATAACAATAATGTTTACTGAAAAGGAATGCAGAATGTGTAGTAAAGAAAAAGATAGCAGTAGTAGATAGAAATCAGCGACATTAAGAATGAACCTGTCTTTTTCTAGTGCAAAACATTTTAGTTTCAATCTTCAGAGCCCACTATTAGATGTCTTTCATGAATACCAAAACCCTATCTCTACTGACATTTGATTCCCATTTTCAAATTTATACACTTCAGAGGAATTGATTTCCTTCTTAATGAGTCAATTGCAATCAACACTTGCAGTGAATTACAGTCATGTTTTTTAACATGTTCCCTGCTCCTCAAGGAGATCTACAGCACACAAAACAGTCTACTGAGCACCCACATTGTTTGCAGTAGGATTAATGAGTACTTGTGGGAACTCAGTGCATCACCTCGGATGCTCTGAGTCCCAGGGAGAGCCCCTGGGGGGCTCAGAAGTCCTGGAATGTAGCCAAAAGTACCTGGTGGCTTGATTTTGACCCTTCGAGAGTCGTGCTATCTCAACATGAGGATTCACAGGTTTCTGAGGTGTAAATGGTGAAGGACAAACACTTTTTTAGACTAGAACATAGGTTTTAGGATTTTGGTACAAGGGGGTATGATGAAAGCAAGATGGAGAATTTAGGCCCGACCTCGTGGTTCTTCTTCTTCTTCTTGTCATCCATCTTCTGTGTGATGTATGCACTTTGGATTGGCTTATACTAAAGGTGCACTGTTCAACAAAGGTGATGGGAATTGGTGAAAAATTGTAAATATCATACACGTAATTATCAGTATAAGAATGTTCTACTGCCCCAGGGGCGGGGAGTTTGCGTGTGGCTGCCTTGCTGGTCGGATCTCAGCTGGGCAGAAGAAAAACCTTTTAGATAAGATAAAATAAACAACCCGAGAAAAAGATCAAAAGAAGAGTCCAGACTCATCTGTTCATCGCAGGCTGTCTGCGGACCACCTTACGCGTGTCCGACAGAGACAGGCAGCCGATCGGACAAGTACTGTGAATTTTTTTCCTGTGGGCTTCTGCTGGTTTTGCCTGGGTTAATTTCCTTCGCAGTGGCTGGTATGGGGCTGTGTTTTGGATTTGTGCTGAACACAGGGTTGATAACACAGAGATGTTTTTGTTATTGCTGAGCAGGGCTTACACAGAGCCAAGGCCTTTTCTGCTTTTTGTGCTGCCACACTGGTGATGAAGTTGGGAGTATCTGGGAGGGTGGGAGGAGACCCAGCCCAGACAGGTGACCCAAACTGACCAAAGGAATATTCCAGACCATGTGACATCATGCTCAGTATGTAAAGTGAGGGGAAGAAGGAAAGGGGGTACATATGGAGTAATGGTGTTTCTCTTCTCATCTCCCGTTGGGCATGATGAGGCCCCACTGGAGATGGCTGAACACCTGCCTGCCCAGGGGAAGCAGGCAGTTAATGCCCTCTTTTGCTTTTCTTGTGTGCAATGCTTTTGCTTTCCATATTAAACTTTATTTTTATCTCAAGAAACATATTTTCTACCTTTTACCCTTCCCACTCTCTCCCCCATCCCACTGGTTGGGACTGAGTAGCTACATGGGGCTTGGTAGTGGCTGATGGGAAACCATGACAGGGCTTAAGGTCAAGCAGTTAAAAACATAGGCTTCATTCTGACTGAGGATTGGAAAGTGATTTTTAGACAAGAACTTATAGCACAAACCCACTGCTGTAAGTGAGGCATTGGCAGTAATTTTCAGGTTGGGGAATTAACTGTAAATTCAGCAAGTTTCAAGTGCCTCTGCCCATTATCACGACTTTGGTGCCCAAACAACAGACCTCCATCACCAAAAACAAGAACTGTACTGATATTAACGCCATTCAATATAATCTTAAATGCTCTTGGATCATGTTTTTCATTACTGTTAAGTATTGTGTTCTCTACTGTTCATTTACCTGTTTTGTAGAATAATTATATTGGAAAAGAAATAATGAGATCCTTTCTTTACTTGCTAGTGAAAATTACCTTTTAATATTACCTTTCCATATGAACTCAATTGCTTTCAGCTCTCTTGTCAACACTCACCTTTGCATATGGGCATCTTTCCATTATGGCCTTTCCTTATTTGTCATCCTAATTAGACTTTTCAGAAGGCTTCTAAGAGATGAAAGAATGGCATTAAAACAATTATCAATCTATCTCTCTCAATTATCAATAATCTTTAAGGATCTGCCTACCCACCAGATAAATTCAGAATACTATACCTATTAACTATTGCACACAGAAGCACTAAGACTCCAGGTTTATTTCAGCAAATTGATACAGAAATAGTTGGTATTGCACAATTAAATCCCATCATTAAGTTATCCTAAAACTTATCTGACAAGTAGAAAATATATGCTAGTTACTGGCTATTATTTCCAAAACTGTCAGTTTGACTCCAAATAGCAGACTATTTTAGAAGCAGGATATCCCAGTCTTTTCCTGTATAAAACCTATCATAAGGTAGCAAAGCAATCTTAAAATTTAAAGTACTGATTGTTTCATAATGAAGTGTACCGGATGAAAATAGATGGGAACAGAAAACAACATGACAGGCAGATGCTGAGATTTTTATTTCTCCCAAACAAGTAGGAGCAGCCAGTTGTTTGATGCTGAGTCCCACAGAACTCAGGGAAGAGAGGAAATTTCAGTGAGTACAGTCATTGAAGGTCCAGGTTGGTATTTCTTATTTTGAAATAAGAAATCAGTGACTTCTGTGGGACTGCCATAAAGCACTCTGTTTTTCTTCATCTCCTGTTCCTTTTGGAAGAAACATTCAGACTAATTTCCCTCTCTGAGGAAGGACTCTTCAAAAGATACTCAAGAATTTAGTAACATTTTGGTTTACGTAGTGTTGACTTGACACCACAAATGTCCCAGATGAACTCTGCAACTATTAGACATATTGTAATAACAGTAACTTAACATATTGTTGCATAATCTGGAAAATTCCATAGACCTGCAAAATGCAAGCAAGACTACTGCTTTGAAAAAAACCTGAGAGTACAGTTGGCCTTTTGGAATAAGTATTTATCTCCAAATTATTTCCTTTTCCTTAAATATCTAGTACTCTTATCTTTCCAATGTGCATGGTATACTGCCTCTCTTCCCTTTCATACAGTCAATTTCTAAAACTCAGCAGCTAGAGCTGTCAATATCCATGGAGTTTTTGTATTGTTCTGGAGACCTTCCTTTACATCTATCTTAATTGTTCTACCTTGATAACAGATATATAAATATAAGCAAACATACAAGTAAAAAAAATTCCAGTGACGTTTATTATTCATTTAATGGTACTAGGCTTTCATTAGAAACAGTTTGGTTTGGTTTTTTCCTCAGTGTTTTGATTTTAATTAATAATGAGAACACTTATGGAAATAACTATCTATCTAGTAGATATATTAGAGCATTATCTAATATTGATTTGTTTCTATAGTCTGCAGAATGTAAGTGTGAAATCTGATGCTCTATGAATTGGGATTTAGTAATATTCCTAATTTTCTCCACAGTCAATATTTGTACTAAAGTAGTCTATAACATTTTCTCATATTTGAACAGCTGCAAATACTCTTAAGTTAAGAGTAGTACATCAATATCCTGTGAAGCTGTGTTGGAGCACATAACAGAAGACCTATCTGTAGTATCTCTAATCATACTAAATTGGAGCACAATAAGTATGATTACTCATTATATTATATTTTCTGCCATCATCAAACAACTGGAAGGAAACATTCAAAATGTCTAAAACATATGTAATTTTGACATGGAATTTTGTGGCATATAAATACATGTTATCAGACTATCCTCTATTCTTCCTTCTCTCCATGAACTATTTTACTATTTCTCACAGACAACAAATCTTATGCATGTAACCCATCAAACTCCATTTTATCATTTTCCTTAAATGTGGGCAAAACTAAAACCTGAGCCTTAAGCTGAGCCTAGTTCTTGATTGAATCCAAGAAAATTTAGATTTTCAGTTATTCTACATTTTTTTTGCTGGCTATGAAGTGAAAAGGGGGATCAGAAATCAAACATTCCAGCTTACCTTTCCTAAGATAAGCATCATCAAGGAAGGTATGTGTATTCCAAACTGTAAATTCAGGAAGAGGTGTCTAGATTTTGTAGGAAATAGTTATTTTATATGAAAGGTTCTGCCTCCTTTGAAGAGTATCAATTCCACCAGGTTTCTAATTTTGGGAAAGGGCTATTTACAGCTTTTATTGAATTTATAGGTATGGAACACAAATTGTAGGTAGTTAAAGATTTAGAACATGGAGATAATTTGTAACTTGTCTTTCTATTTGAGGAGCAGGGTTTATTATAGTGTTTAATATAAAAAAAAATCAAGTTCTTCTGTAATATCTTGGAATATTTTGATTAGTTTTGCTGACAATTTTTCAACAGCAAAATTACACACTTCATAATATTTCTTATCTGAAATTATACAGCAACATACATAGAATATGATGCAGAATTTATGCTTCATGGTGGATGAAGCTATAAAAGTTTAATATTTAATCATAGTTCGATAAATCAAAGTAACACCATATGTTTATTATATATATATATACATAGTCATAAAATACATTACACTTAATGTTGTCTGACTGCTCATAACTTACATGCAACCCTTAAATGACTAAGAAATGGCAAAGTATACTATGAAACTAATCAGCAGGAAAGAACTGAGGTTGCTGTAACATTCTGTTCTGCTAGCAAAGGAGTTCCATACAGCTAACTTACCACCTTCTTAAGCAAAATGAGCCCAGACAATGTGCTCATATCCATGCATCCTGTGCTTTTACCAGCAGCCAGAGCCACTACAACTGTGCTGGCAGAGCCAATTTAAGGTAAATCAAGATATTCAGTAAAACCTTGAAATCATATAAGGGTCTCCCAAGCAAAAAGTTTTTTCATCCCTATTTCTGTATGTTCATGCCAGCTATTTACCATGACCCCAGCTATAGAAACATAAGTATTATAAAAATTTAAGGATATGAAAGCAAATGCTACAGCAATACCAGAGAATTTCAAAGTCCTGTTTGTATTTTGCACTGGTAACAAACAGATAGATGAGATACTAACTATTGGTAGTGGAAGACAGGAGTTTTTGTTTGCATTCTCTAAGTAAATCTTAAAAGGAAACATATACACTAAGGATATATGAAGGTGTGTGAGAGTTATTTTGGAGTTTGACTCAGTTATGATACAGTAGAAACCAGATATTGACTGCTGAAAACTGAAGCATATGGAAAAACAAACATAGCAAATTGACAATCACACATTTCTCAACACATGTATGGTTTTCCACTCAAACCAAACCAAACCAAACCAAAACAAAACAAAAAAGGCATAAAAAGAAGAAACAACCCTACTCCCCCAAACAATAACAGCAGCAACAACAACAAACCCACAAAACACAATCAGACAATCAGAACAAGAACCCCAACCAAACAACAATATAAAAAGAAAATTTACCTGGGAAACTGTTCTAATTTTCCACCTCCAAATCTTATCATCAAAAATTAATTTTATTGTAACTGTCATTAATTGGATTGCATTTAAGACAATTATTTTGTTTAAATTACCTTTAAACCATTAGAAAGAGTGCTGAGAGAGGTCTATTTACTTCAAATTGACCATGATTGATATAAAAAAAATTATGATTTGGCAGGAGATGTGTATAACATTTTTCACCATTCTAAAGGTAGAATGATTATTATTTTTCCAAGGCAATTCAAACATGTGACTGTTTATTACTAGAGTTGCAAAGTCAATGCTACTTTTGAATGAGTGAAGTGCAAGCATATACCTACTATTGCAAAAGCTTTAAATTTTAATTTTCCCTTAAGCAGAACCAGAATAAGACCAGGATTAAAAAAGGAATTGGAACTATAAATTTGAATAATTTTATATTACTTTCATAATGATGAAAATATATTTTTAAATTCTGTCCCTCTGAGAAAATCAGGGTCTCTAAATTTTTCTCTTAATTTTCATTAACTTTAAACTTGAACATGCTAAGGAAGGTAGATGTGGGGAAAAAGTGTAATGCAAGTACCACTGTACATGATGAGAAGAGAAACAGCTTATGGAAATACCGTGTCACTGTGCAGGCACTATCTTCTCACATTTTTGTGGCTGACACACAAGTGCATATTTGACTAGCAAGAGAGAAGGACAACTGTTATTAGGGGTGTGTCTTACACAGGTAATTCTGCATTGCTCACTGCAAATAAAATAACTCCCGTCACACTTTTCATGGCTCTTGGACCAAAAGGTCTGTCTTAGTGCTCAATATGCAGAGGTGACTGGGTTATGTAGATGTAGATGCAGGTAGACATCATCCTGCTCCTGTTGTTCCCCAATACAGTCTTCCTTTCATTTATGTCTTATTGTCTCCTACACTCATTGTCCAATAGAGGGAGAAATTGTGCACAGCAGGAATTCAGAAACCCTGCACTTTGACAATCAGTATTTCCTTTTTTTTTGGGGAGGGTAAAAGAAAGGGGAGAATTATAATAGTTCATGATTCACATGAAAATGATACCTAGTTCCTGCTGAAAAGTGAACTATTTATTTGATAACAATGTGCCATCTAATAATTACTCAGCATGGAAGTGAACTACGCAGCATATTCATCAGCATAGGGGATTCCCAGCTAAGTGATTATCTGCATTCCAAATCTCACACTGAAAGCAGACTGCTGAGAGTCTCTGCAGTGGTTATTGTTGCTTTGAGCCTATGTAGGCAGCAATCCCTGTGCACTGTGAATATTTAGTGTCATAATGAGACACCAAGTCAGCTGACAATCTTGGGTCTAGTACTAGATACCCAACATGAAATAACAACCTGTAGAATCATTATCTTTTTCTCCCCTTGTTGTCTTTTGTTGTTGAGGGTTTGGGGGTTTTTGTTTTTAATTAATGAAACTGATCTAAATTATTCAAACACAGCAGTACAATCTATTTTATGTGGTTGAGCCAAGTCCTATTTGATCATGTTCTCTTCTATTTGTATTCTGTTTTAGTAGAACTCATGCCATGCATCTAGACAGGAACCATGATAGACACAAGTACACCCTTGCAAAGGATTGCATGCTGTTAGGAAAGCTGAAATTCTAATTTCTCTGAAAAATATTAATTTTAATGTGGCAGCAGACAACAAATTCAAACTGTGGTTGTGTTACTGAACTTGATAAAATTATAATGGCATTACATCAGATGAAATCAGTCTTCCCCATAAAGCTCAAACTGCAAAATATAGCCCTGATTCTGCAGAGACCCCCACCTAAGTGTGAAATTTACATAAATCTCTCCAGCAGCATCACTGTTGATAAAATCTACTGAAGTGCTGTAATTTATAATTATGGAGAGCAAAATAAACCAATCAGCTTTAGAAACAATGAAGTATTCCAAACTGAAGAAAAAGACGTAGATGTGAAGAATTATTCAAGAGTAGCTAGGGTCACAAACACTCAGCTGAAACACAGGAAAAACACAGGCCACCAAGAACATATGAGAAATGTTTATGAATCAGTGACATAAAATCTTTATACTAACCAAACTGATCTGGATTTTCCTCTGCACTCAATTTTCCCACCAAATTTATTTTCGATGGATAGCAAGTGAAATGATCAGTAGTTGGTCTGATGTGTCCAGACAGCCATACAATGACTGAACTGAATTCCTCATTGGTTCCCTTTCTCCTTTTTCACTTTAAAATGAAATAGTAGTAAATAAATTTTTTACTCACTGAATTGAGTAATTGCAAATAGTTTGGCTTTTTCACTTTCCATACAGGATGGTTAGGTGGTTTTAAGACAATAAATAATAAGCATGTAAATAAATAAATAAAATTTGTTTTATATCAAAACCACACCTATTATTTAAAAGTTAAAAAAAAAAAAGAATATGAAACAAAACTCTTTCCATGCAGAAGCTAGTTGATATTAAGGAATGAAGCTGGTTTTTTGAAATGGAGTTTATTTATTATTTTCTTCTGAATTTAAAAATGAGACTGAATGTATTTTTTTTGTCTACAGTAATACTTATCTTTCAGCGGGATAGGTAGGAGGATACCATAATGTTTTATCTTTTAGTAATTAAATAATTTATCTCTGATTGCCTTAAGAAAATCAGTCCTTTGAAACGTACAATAGGTGGCAGCCCTTCCTTGTGTGCTGCATTATGGGCTGGCAGATTTTGGCTGTGCTTCCACTAGGCTTGGATTTGACAAAGTTATAAGTTCAATTAACTTGAGTAAGCTTGTTACTCAAAAGTTTGAAACTGATTGATTAAGAGAATAAATACTCTGTGTTGTTTTCATTACTATACCATTCCTCTTGCATACTAAATTGGGAAAGATAAACTCGGGGGCACTCTAATGAATTGCTAGGAATTTGTGGTAGTTATCTAACGTTACCTTTCTTTTGGAATGTAATTTATCTTCTTCAGTTTAATTGACTTGTTTAGTCAAATATCACACTGCCATGCTGAGCTTTTGAAAAAAATATTTCATCAGTTTGCTGAATAATGAACTCATACATATCTAATGAGGCTGCAAAGCAAAGCAGAGTACATGCATGTGGGGAAGGAAGAACTGTCCCAAACAGAGGAAATTGTTAGGCAAAGGTAGAAGAGACTCTTCTGTTTTGAAGTTTTCTTGTTATTCAGTGATCCTTATCAGCCTTTTAAAATAAGACAAAAAGATTTGAAAAGCTGAAAAAGTTATTTCCTTATCATAGTGAAAATCAAACACCTTCTGTTTCCAGGTGTTTTGTCTAATAAAATAAGATTTTTTTTTCCTTTAATTTTGAAAGTAAAAAGAGAAATGTTTCTATTTATTATTTTTTCATGATCATGAAAAAAGATATCTTAATTATCAAGGAAAACTTTTTGTTAATGAGATAGCTAATTTTTTTTCTTATCAGAAGAGATAAAATATTTCAAAATGACTGAATGAACTATTCCTTAGTCTATACAACATTCATTAGATTTTTGACGTTCCTGGGACAGATATGACAAACAGTTGACTCTGCAACTAAACTTTTAGAGGATGGGTTTTGCTTCATGTCTCATGGTTGGGTTATACTATATCTAATAAGAGACAAGCCGTGTTTGGAGAAGAATTCTTAATCTCTCTCTAGATTTAATAATATACATTTAATTTCCTAAGTGACCGCGGGTGCCAGTGTTTATTCTGATCTAAGCTTTCATTGAAGTCACATGTTCCCAGATTCACAATTCAGATTGTAACAGACAAAATTTCAACAAACAAAATACCCCCACATATTTCTAATAAGGCAAAAAACATTGTTTACCATGTATGTTACATTAAGGTGCTAAAAGAAAAGTTTGTGCAACAAAGTTAAAACAGTAAAACAAGTGTATTATACTCTTTTCCTTGTATACTCTTTCCTTTTTCATATACCCTCACCTATGAAATTAAAGAAAATGTAATGACACAATTTGGTGAAACACCCTTGTACTATTAAATACAATGTAAATACATGCTGCTATTGCCATTAATGGAAATTTTCCCATTAATCTCTTTGTGTTCCATGGAATCCAGGCATGAATTGCAATAAAATTGTATCTGAAAAGTTATTTCATAGATTTCTTGATGTAAATTTTACTTTTACACAAGCAAATGGCATTGTGAGAGTTTATTCTGTAAAGTTCTGTTCTCCTTTAAGGTCTCTTCACGATTTACTTTTTTGTCACTCCTGAATCTACCTTCACACATTATTATGCATGGCTGCTGTTTCACATGTATTACATCACTCTTTATAAGACTTAAGCTTTATGTCGGCATCGTTAGTCTTGCACAATCCATTTAGCTACTGTATATCAGTTCCTAAGCTTTTGATAAATTTGGAATAATGACTTAAATATTTACCATTTTCTGTTGAAGTGTCTTAGAAGAATGGGATTATGCATGCAGAAAGTGTATAGGGAGTTTGAAGATAACAAATGGTACATCAAGAACAGCTTAATGTGGTTTTACTGGAGTAGAAACAGTGGTAATAAATCACCTGCCAATGTTGATAATAAAATACTACATTGGCCTTCATCAGCCACAAGAGAAAGGTTAAATGTTATTTCTCACAATAACCATGTGGTCTTCATTCCTGATATCCTCACTAAATTCTATCATTATTTTCTGTAGAAGCTGTGATCTTTATGAAAAAATATTCCATTAAGAATAAAAGCTGATGCTTGCTAGCCTACAATATCCCTGGAAAACCTTCATTCATTTTAAGATTATCATACCACATAAGTTGTCTTCCATTTGCGGGTAAATATGGCCTGCTCTGCAAAAGTCAGAAGGTAAAGATTGGAATTCATCATGACCAGCTTTGGTTATCACTGATGATTTCTTTGTAATCAGTGGAGCTGGTCTGCGTAGTTTAGTGTTTAAGGCAGCTAAAACCAGCATTTTTAGCCTTTATGATGCAATTTATTTATTTTTGTATTTAATTGTGAGTTGATTTGTTAGATGATATTCTGCACTGGGGTGATGGAGGGAGAGGTGGTGCAGGGTTCTTTCTGAATCTCAGTGGGAGAGGCACAAAACCAAAATGCTTGATAAACTAATTTGATAAGACAGAATAGGAAGTGGAATATAGACAATTAGTGAACCTTATGTCCCTTCAGCTGCTGGGCACCCTGTGTTCATGAATCTTTGGATGGAGCCTGGATGGGTTCCCCTATGGTGTGTTGTCCAGATCAGAGCACATCCTGTCTGTGGAGAGAAGCTCCCCTATTTTGGTACTTAGAGCTAATATGTAACTTCTTTATGAGAAAGTACCCATATTCCTTAAGGATGTTCTCATGGAAACTTATCAAGTTACCTACAAACCTGAAAAACAATTAAGAACAGGATGAATGTAAGAGAAGTTAATCCATATGTCCTTTATTGTAGTGCTGTCTTCCAGGTTTGTGTCTGTCCAACCCACCTTCAAAAGGTACAACATACAAAATATTATCCAGCCACAGCATTAAGTTTTTCCCTTTGCAAAGAATTTTTCTGAAAACACAACAGCATTTTCCATTAATGTCCAAATATCATTGATAATCCTGGAAAAATATTTTCTTGTCCTTTCACTGTCATAGCTATGGCATAAGGCTCTGCATGCCAATGCGAAGAGCTGCATTACTAAACTGAGTGAATTTTTCTTTCTTATCTCTAGCAAAATCCTGGAGCTGCATTACTAAACTGAGTGAATTTTTCTTTCTTATCTCTAGCAAAATCCTGGAATTGGCATGTGCAGAAAACTGTCCCTCTTCCAAGTAAGACCTGCGGAGTCAAACCTCCTTCACACTTCATTTCCCATTTTGCACTCTGTTGATTGGTCAAGCCACCTCTCTATTCTATATCATTGGAAGAAATCATTTGTTCAGATCTGCTGCAGAGATGGGATGAAGATACCATGATCAGAGAGTCACAGAATGGTTTGGGTGGGAAGGGGTCTTTAAAGATTACCTAGCATAACCCCTCTGCCATAGGCTGGGACATCTTTCAACAGATCAGATTGCTCAAAGCCCCATCCAACTTGGCTCTCCACAATTCTGGTAAGGAAGTATCCACAACTTCTCTGGGCAATGTATTTAGCTATCATGCTGAGAGTTCCCAAGTTCAAATCTCATTGCTGAGAAAATGGTCTCTCTTTATTTTAGTGAAAGTGATGTACAAAAAATGCAAAATGAACAAATAATTCTCAGTTTGCTCTGGTCTTTTTTTATCTCCAGTTAATCCAGACTATTACTTTTTAAATTCTAATTTCCTCACCAGCTCATACCTCTCCTTGGGAACTCAAATGCATAACTGTTCAATATTAGGTATTTTAGCTGGTGATGGAAGCTTTACTGTACTTATTTCATTCTTTAGCACTTGTAGGAATTGGTTCACCAGTACATTATTTGGCTGTTTGGGGTTTATGTCTTAGTTTTCTCATTTGCTGTGTTTGTGACCACCCTTCCACCATCACTGTCATTGTTACTCAAGGCTCTGATACTGTTTGAATATGTTACAAAGGATAACATCCAATTATGTGAAGTGTAAAGCAGATGGAGGTCTTGCATTGTATCCTGAGGCAGCAGGTTACAATATGAGATGCAGAAGTTTCATTAGAAATGCACTGGGGATGAGGAATGGAAAACTTAAAAGAGAGGGGAAGGAGAGGGCAGAATAGGGGTGTGGATGATGTGATACATTCACAGGATTTTGTTGTATTTAATTATTTTCAGCCTGTTAGACAAAATATGTTTTACTTATGTTATGCAGATAACATTTGTGCCAGACATAATTAGTCTATCAGAGTCTGTTGCCAGTTTTAATCAGGTTGTCAGAATCTAAATTCTCTAGAGTCATAATATAAACAATTCACAAGCTAACAAGTACTGTGTGAAACATTGAAGCATCTTCAGACATCTGTGAAGCCTTCAGTTGCAAAGATTTCTGATTTTTTTCTTTAACTTTCTTATTTTTTTTTTTTTTAAATTTGGAACTCAATTGCTTCTGCAAAATTTGATTGAAGGCTCAAACATTTTGAATTAATGTCAATCTGTTTCCAGGATCCTGACAAGTTCCTGGAAAGAGCTTATGTTTCACATTAAATTCCTGCAAAATGTGATGTTTATATATAAGGTTTATTCACAGTTTTAGAGACAGACTCTAAGAGGACAGACTTTTAATGCAGCCTTTTATAAAATGTGAGATTTATTTTGCAACTACAGACTGTAAATCCCAAGATTCAACATTATAACAGGATTTCTGAATTCACAAACCTGCACCAAACCTTTTATAGTTGACACTATTTACATTCTCTCAAAAAAAAGATAGATTAGATTTTAGTTTTGTTTCAGAAAGTTGGCCAAGTCTTGCTTCATTTACTGCCATTATTTATTCATAAACCCTCCCAGGATCTACTGACTGGTGAGTTAACCACTTTAAATGTAAAGTTCAGAACTTTGGATATTCTGTTAAACCTGTAAAGATATTTTTATATTCCTTATAGAAGAAAGTTTATGCAGTTTTCTTCAAGGCATACTTCTAAGCAAATCCACTAAATTTTTCACTGAATAGTTTCATCTCTGAGAACACTATTTGGCCATTTTTTTGGCTTTAAAACTTACATGTGGCTTCATTTTGGCTCAATAATTTATCTGTGGAGATCTTCAGCTTATTTTCAGTTAATTCATAAATGGAAAAATAGATGTAGTTTACTTAATAAACAATTCCCTGCTAGATCCAGAGAATATCAATGACCCTTTACAATGAAGCTATAGCGGTTTTTTATCTCAGAAGGAAGACAAATTGGAAACTTGCCATTGGCATATAAAGCTGCATGTGTTAGGGCTGCTTTCAACCAAGATGCAACAGGCCAGAATCAGTGTTGGAATAAATTGGCATGTTGTCATTAAATAGAAGTGGAGTTGTGCCCACTTATATCAGCAGTCAATTTGAGAACATGTCCATACATCTTCTACCTTTGTTTATAATGGAGAGTCTTCAAGGCCAGTAAACCACAAATGACAAGGATTAATTCAAGTACATAATTTTTATTTCCCTGATCTAAATAAAGTAGATCTTTCTCCAGAAATGTACATGAAAAATATTCATGCATCTAACATTGGTTCTCCAGGTTACCTGTTGAGTTATTATCTGGATGAATTCCCTCTGCCTTTTGGAAGGGAAGATTTTTGACACACTTTGCCTTTGCTCTTGCCTGTAGCTGTGCTCTAAAGGCAGGTAGTACAATTCAGACTTTGCTCATCTTCAAGTTGCAGTGCATATTTTCCAGTGTGCTTGCTTTTAAGAGAAAATAAAGGATCTTGAACAACTCAGGGTACTATAGACAGTGGTGACTCTCAATTATCAGTGTTTAATTTAATTTCCAAGGTGATAGTTTCCTAATTGTATTATGCTTCCTAAATATTTTAGACTTAACAAAATTTATCAGACTTTACTGTCTCAAATGAGCAAAGATGTGATCTTGCTTAGGAACCCATTAATGTAAAAGGACAGTTCAGTGCTAAATTAAAATATTCCCAGTCCAGAGTGGGCTTCCAGACTGCAGGAACTAGAATTACAGTTGGCATAGGTTAGCAGTTACTTGTTTTCTCAAGAAACAGGGCAACTGACAAAGTGTGTGGAGACTGAACTATCTTTTTTCCCCTAGAGTTTTCCTAACAGTAAGTTTGTGATTTGTAGAAATGTTAGGGAGATGCTGTTAGCCAGAGGTTACTTTCTTATGGTTAAAAAGGCTACTGTGTGTCAATCTCATTTTTTACACAGACAGAAAATTATTTTCAAGACTAGTTTATGTTTAGTTTCTAGTAAAGGACAAAGGTATTGCTGGAGATCTATGAAGAAATACTGGCACTTTCTATGGCCTTCCTTTTGAGTAAAAAACCCACTTGTTATTCTGTGCAAACCTTGTATCTCAGGAGGTGAATTTTGTTCTAGTCCTCTCAGTCATGATGCCAAGTAAGTTATGATCTTATGACAGTGAATTCTTACTCAGGTCTATATTTAACTAAATAAACAAGTTTAAATTATGTAATCATGGATTTTTTTGGGGCTGAAAAATTATGATTATTTCTTTTTCAGTGTTCTTTCCTTCACAAATCTATGCCCTTTCTAAATGATGTTTCTAAATTAAACCCTTAAACCCTAAGTTTAAGGGTTTAATTCAAACTTTATTGTAAAAGGTCCATATTAGTTAACATCAAAATCGCTTTTTTATGTCATTGTAGAGAAGCATATTTCAAATAACCATGTATACCAGGACAAACAAAGCCACATACAATATCTTTCAAAAAATATTTCAGCATACACTGGAAATCATTTCCAAAATAGAAATTCTGTGTTTGAGATTAAATTGTTTGAAGGAACTGTACGTCTGAGACACTGCCATGGAAAACCTGAGGCTGAGCTGGTGAGGAAACCTGGTCCAGCTCTGTGAATGTGGGTGTGCAGCTGGGAAGAGGCCTTGGTCCTAGCTCAGGTGATAGAGTGTGGCTGCCAGAGTGGCTCCTAGGTGGTTGGAAGTTGCCATAACATTTTTTGAGTTCACTGGGGTTTTTAGATCATGTCAATATTGTTCCTGCTTATACTAATAGGATGATTGAGTGGGGCATTGGTTTTGACTTCAGTTGATACGGCAACAGGGACTTTTTCCATCTGAAAATGACCAGTGTCCCCTGGGGAAAAAAAAAAAAAAAAAAAGCAAGAATTTTGTGCAACTCAAAAGACAAGAACAGGGAAAGGAGGAATAAGAGAATAAAGAATGTACGTGGTGAAGCCCTCTGTCAGAAGGTCTTGTTTCAGACCCAGAAATCGCACAAGTTGTTAGAGGACTTCCAGAGACTTAAATCTTGTATGAACCAGGAAATATTGTTTCCAAAGTAGAGAAAACTCTGTGGTCCCTGTTTGTGTATAAATATCTGCTCTGTTGATTTTTCAATTATTTTACTTAACAGTTCCAATACGCAGACCTTGGTAGAGGTAATTTTAATTCTTCATTCTGCTTTATTGGAAAAGAAAATAGAACCAAGATCTTCATCCTTCCATTATGCTATCTCATTTATTTGTGCATACAGAATATTACTGTGATTTTCTGTCTTTCTTGCAGAAACAGTTTCACTTCAATGAATATTCATTAAGATGGAGAAATTTACTTTGTAGCCATTTTTTAAGGACACCTGTGCAAGAGGTGAAAACCTGAGATCTCCTTTACATTTATTTAGTAATAAAAGACTTTTTGCACTACCTGGCTCATGCAGAATACCTAATATACCTCATTAGCACTCAGCAGTAAAGTGGCAGACCTCAATTTCTGTTGTGAAGCAAGTAAGCAGACAAACATGAACTTAGGTCTCCTCCTGCAAGTTAACTGTCCTGTCTTATTCTCTGAAAGTGTGTTATTCCACATTTCTCTCTTCTGTGATTTGAAGATTTTTAAATCCCTCTGCTAATTTTCAATTAAAAATTTTGCAAACAAAGTGTTTAACTCCCAATTCTTTTGGGTGAGAAATTCTGAAAGATGTTATTTTCATGTTAAGTCAAAATTAATTTTTAGACTCTTGTTTAGCCAAAGATGAAACAAGGAAATATCCAGCTATTGTGTAATCTGTTGCTGCCATCAAAAGGAAGAAGAGTAATCTTGTAACCCAAAGTGAGGGTTTTTTGTACAAGGAGACTAAGCAAGTTGCATGGAAGACAGAAGAAAGAGCAGCTGCCATTTCAGATGTATGTACTGCTTAAAAGCTATCTAAAATCTTATTAAGGATCTGAATTTGATAATTGTATTTGATTAGCTAATACACAGGTATTTTACGTAGCAAATAACTGGGTTAGTGTATATGATTACAAATCTACAGAAGTGAAGGCTGTTGGCAAAAGATAAAGCATGTGTGTGCTTGTGAATCTTATATAAAACAGTTGAAAATGTGGAACTTTTTCAAGCCTTGTAAGATGAAGCTTTGGCTAAGATAGAGATTAACAAAAAACAAAACTTTACAGAAAGTTCCTTTCCTTTAGCCAAGGAGCTGATGCAGAACTCCCTCACAGGTCATGTTCTAGGAGGCTTAATTGAAATTTGGTTCTATGTTGCATTTTGGAGATGTGTATATGCTATTCCGGAGAAAAGGGTAGATGTCTTTTCCTATTTTTCCCAAATAGGTAGACGTCTCTCCTATCAAGGAACGTGAATGCTGTGCTCCAGTCTCTGTATTTGGGATCCTCAAAATTCCAAGGGCTGGCACTGAAATGGCCAGAATTTAAAAACTGGTTGAATATTCAAAATGGAACTTTTGCAAGATTTTGATAATATAGATGCATTCCTGGGTTAAAAACAATATTGCTTTGTAATATAACACATAAATATAATGTGCTGGACCGTATAAATAGGGTGCAAATATTCCTCTATTCCTTTGCTTAAAAGAAATGGAATTCTGGCTTTTTGCCACCTGCTTTTTTCTCATTATTTTTGACTGTTGCTCTGCGTAATTTGAAGTTTCCAGTTGATGTATTTTGTTGGCGATCACTGAAGGAGACAGGGTAATTGAGTTACTTTCTTGAGGGAGAGATTTTCTTCAGCTAGGAATTCGATTTATGCCTTAGCAGAATATGGTAGCTTTTGATGTATCTTTGTGGAATTCATATAGAGATGAAACTGTGTAATTTCCTTTAATCCTGCATAAAATATTAATTTTGTGCCCATCTTTCATCTTTGTAGTATACTGGATTTATGAGGAAAATTTGAGTGAAAAATTCAAATGCTATGCTTGTTAAAGTACTACCTGGATCCAAGGTAAATCTGTTTCTGTTGTGACACCATTGATTGATTGTGTCTCATTAACTGTAAACATGTATTTTCATTTTAATGACAAAATGTGAAAGAATACTGAAGCAGAAAAGAGGAAGGAAGGAAGGAAGGAAGGAAGGAAGGAAGGAAGGAAGGAAGGAAGCAAGGAAGGAAGGAAGGAAGGAAGGAAGGAANTGGCGGAAGGAAGGAAGGACGGAAGGAAGGAAGGAAGGAAGGAAGGAAGGAAGGAAGGAAGGAAGGAAGGAAGGAAGGAAGGATAAACACATAATTTATAACCTCATATGCTTAGTTTGCTTTAATAACTCCAGCACACAAATATCTGTTTCTGTGATGGGATACTATACCTAGAGAGAGATATTTTACCTGACAAAAGAACACAGCTATCAATAAACTAGGGAATTAATACTAGTGAATTAAAATTATTTGTGAAGCTCCTTTCTCACTCCTTAACATTTACAGGCTTACAACTTTAAGTATTCAACTCAAGGTTAAAATCATGATGTCATTTGCAGCTGGTGGGATGTCAATATTCGAAGAACAGTTCTGAAAGTACACTCTGCACTCTGACTGTTGTCACTTAAGAAGCATTTAAAAGAAAAAATAATCTTTTTAGTCTCTTCCAGAGGGACTATATCTTTTTCTCCAATCCTTAATAAGACTTGTTGAATTCTAGTTTAATTAAAACAGAGTTAAACAGTGGCTTTCACAATTATTTCAAAAAAATAATAAAGCAAGATAATAGTTTATTACTTTGATTGCCATTGGTTATCACTGCATTTTTCTTATGACAGACAAGTATTAGTAGCAATCTTCTCTTGACACTGAAGATGATATTTAAAATCCCTGGAGTATTTAAAACAAGCAAGAGCTCCCAGCACGTCCTGGTGCCATGGAAACCAATATTTACTCTGATATATCAAGAATAACCTGACATCTGGATTTGCCAGTGGTTTTGCATTTTGTATAAGGAAACATGCAGTCATCATAGAATGATGTTGCAGTGAAAAAAAGATAGAATTAAATAAAAGAAAATCCCACATTATTAGATAGAAGCAATGAAGAGTTGTTGCTAAATTTGCAGTACATGATATTTAGAAGTGATTTTTAGTACATGATATTAAGTAGAGCTGTAAATGTGTTGCTGTTGAATGAATCCCTACACTTAGCATCTTAGTAGAGTGTGCTGCTTCAGGGACCAACAAATGAACTCTCCTCTATGTTCCTTCCTTCTAAGAAAACTGTGGGGGGTGACAAGTGCTCAGAGCTGGAGAGAGGAGAAAGATGTTTGGATTTCTGCACACTTGAGGAAATATGTGCTCTTCTAATTCACAAAACTCCTTGATTGCTGAAGGTTTACGCCTGTGGCTATTGCCATTCTGACTAATATATTTCTACAAAGGTGGAAATAACATCTCAATGTGAGACTGAATGAGTTCAGCTTAGAGAAAGAAGGAACTTGCATTTGCCCCTTTGGAAAAAGTTTCTGTATACATTATTTTGACTGGGGTTTCAATTCGGCATCATCTGGTATAAATAGTACTGAGAAATGTAGCTATACTTTAGGCATCTTCTTGAAATAACAGGAATACAAATTCCTTTCATGTTGCATGTGAAGATAATGAAACACAAATTTTGAAAATGGTCCCTTTTTCTTTGAATAGTTTGATGATGTTTTTGCTAGAAAGCCATTCTGACTAAGAACAGATTAAATCACAACTGCTTTGGCATCCTTGGATCATTTTTTGTAGGTGTGCTACAATAAATTATATGTGCAGGTAGTAATAAATATTTGAATAATTACTGTACTTTTGCATTTAAATTTATATCTGAAACAAAAAAAAAAAAAAAAGTGATAGTGATAGAGAGAGTGATTTTTTGGTTAAGCATTTGTTTCTTTCCCATTACTATAATATACCTGGTCAGTTTAAGATGGTGACTAAAGCATGAAATAGGTCAATGGTAGAAACCATGTTTTCTGTTAATGAAATATGACCTAATTAAATGAGTGTTCAAAAAATTTTCCACAGCAAAAAAAGCAAAATTGATTACTTCCAGTATCTCAAATATAAATTTAAACCACCAAGACAAAGTCCAGGCTCAAAGTGGCCGAATTGTTCTCAGCCCTAGCTGATGTTTATGTAAAAAAAAAGGTCTTGAGTTTCTATATGAGATGTGCACATTATAATTATTGGATAGAGAAGAGCTGAAAACTTTACCTCAAATATTTTTCCCTACGCAATATTCTGACAATTAAGTCACCTTACAATGAAACAATAAACAGCCTCTTGTTAGCTCCTTCCTAAAAGCCAACTATACCAGAACCATGGCCATTTAAAACTTGAGATAAAGGAAATACAATTTGTGTGTTAAGGCACGTAGAGTTGAGCAGTGCTATAAAGCATTGTCCCACTCTTGCCTGACTGTATAAGATAGGAAAGTTCTGGTTGTATGATAGGTTGGTTTGTTTGTAGTTTCTCAGTCTGGCAACTGAATTGTTAGTATTGGATATGGGGACTTTGCCCAAAACTGCACTAAATTGCATGGTCTCAAATTTTAACGAGAGGTTCTTAACACCTTTAATTACTAAAACATTGTAATAATGTTATCACTGAATGATAATGTATTAGAAAACACTTATTTTTACAGGCACTTAAAATTTGGGTGAATTAAATGCACACATTTTTTATTAAGCTTCAGTCACCACTTCAGTTCTCTCTGCCTCTTATTGATTTCTAGTATCTGTTTTTCATTGCAGGTTTGCTTTTAGATTATCTAAGGGAAATGTCTCCTTCGTGAAAGAAAGGATGGTATTTGTGGTTACAAATGTTTCTTGGCACATTCCCGACGTAGTTAGAATTGTTCCTATCTTGTTTTCTAGTGAATTAACTCTGTGCCAACCATTTAAATCAAGGGATTAGTTGATGGCCAAAGAGAATAATGTTTTTTTCAGAGAAAGCTTTTTTCTAAATGATCTACATGTGTGAGTGTGTGCATATGTCTCTGTTTCTTCTCTTAAGAAGAATAGTTTTGATAAACAAAGAGGGATAGAAAGCATCGGGCGAATGATGGTCCTTGTGCAGTCAAAAACTTCTGCCTTGGATTCTGATTGCTTCAGAGATAGCAAATATAGAAAGGATATGAAGTGTCCTTCCCTGTTCAGAGAGAACAATTTATGTCTAGGTATTTAGTTTCTTTAGACATCAGCTCTGCAAAAAGACTAAAATACACAGTATTCTGAGGGAAAGTATGTGAAAATCAATAGTGTTACACTAGTGGACTAGACCTGGCATAACTGGGATAAAAAGGTTTTAACAGTGGTGGGAAATGTCAATTTAAATTACTGGAGAAAACCAAACTAAAAAAAAACCAAACAAAACCAAACCAGAACATTTCGATGTCTGAAGATGTTTGCTAGAATTTAAGTAATTAAATAGTGCTATTCCAAGTGAGGTAAGTTAATCTCTTCCTTTTGGCACTGTCTTTATAAAAAATAAACAGCTAATCAAAAATATAGTTGGTTCATTTCATATTTGCAACAGGTTTTGGTTTTTTAAACAAAAACTTGCTACAAATGCATTTTCTTAGGAGGCTGGATGGATTGGCTCTGCAAGTGAGTATATTGGAATGGTCCAACAATTTTTGTTCTTCCTGTAATACAGTCAGAAGTAACAAGGTAATTTTAAAGTAATGAGTTCTGGATCTTGAAAGATTGGCGTTTTGTCAGGATCTAGAAACTCAGTAGGAAAACCTTTATTTCTTACTGCAGAAGATTCTATTTTAAATTGATAACATACTTTCTAGCCTCTCTCACTTAAGTTTTTTAACTAAGTTCCTAAGTTGCTTGATGAGCTGAGGAGTTGTAAAAAGCTAACTTTTGCAATATTGATGACTGCAAATAACAGGTTTAGATTCTCCAGATGTATTGGAAATATTTAGGAATCTGTGCAGGCTTGAAAGTTGACAGAGGACAATTTCTGTTCTTGTGAGATTTATAGCATAGGTCTATATTCTGTAATATAATTGAGGGAAGAAAAATTGTCCCGTATTACTGAGGTAGACATTTTGTGTTACATTTCCTAGTATTGCACAAGTAATCTTTTTTTTAAGAACAGTAAACTTGTTTTAAATTTTTCTTCTGTGTGAGAGTTTTGCAATATAGCCACACTTACACAGCAAACATTCTTATTTTAGCTGTGTGGATTTATTACTCTAGGGAAAGGGGGGGGAAATTGAGATGGATTTGAAACACTTTTTATTGTAAGTGTCACAATGGTCTATGAAAAATGTCACAAAGAATTTCACAAAGTAGAAGGGAGAAGGTAACAGTTCTAGTAATAACTCTTGATTGGTGAGAATTAAAGTGACTTAATGAACACTAATTGCAGTTATTTATTTAAAAGTAAATTTTCCTGACATGACTTAGTGATGCAAATGCTGCTGACTTGCAAAAAATAATTTCTCTGACCTCAAGGATGAGAAGCTAATCTGATGCCTAAATAAGGGTTTCTACTCAGCAGCCCAATTCTTGCAAATAAATATTGAATTAAGTTTGTAAAGAACTGTTTTTCTATCATCTACTGCAATTAAAATACTTTTAACAGAAACTGAATAGTTTAGAATAAAAGACATGGAAGAGACATAGCTGGATGAGCAAGCGTTTTATGAATGTACACATGTGGATAAGAAGCACCTTAGCTTTGTTTTTCCTCTTTTCATAGTCTAAAGTTTTAGTTCAAATAATTGTAATTTAAATTGGCAACCTTTCAAATTTTTATCCTTTTCTTCTAATTCTCCTTGCAGAATGCATTGAATTTTGTGTATAGAAATTCTCTCAAATTCTATACTAACAGTCACTTATGTCAAGAAATTTGGTTTGATGTGATGTCCAACATTTTTCATCATTTCTAAAGGCTCCATGACTTTCATGTCTATTACAGGAGAAGGTCAGATAATTTACAGAGAAAAATTCTGCAAGTGCAGAGAATCTTGGCACAGATTATAGTTTACAGATGTCAATAATGTAGTCCGTAGTTTTGCTATTTTGCGGCATAATTATATATATTTCCAGATGACTCCTTGCTGATGATCAGGTTTTGTACTCAATTTTTATTTTTAAACTCAATAAATAGTACTAACATTTCCTTTTGATTTGAGCATATTAGGTTAGCATCTTATGGGAAAACTGGAAATTGGAAAGGTAAGTGAAGTTCAAATTCTTCAGGTAATTTTGAAGAAGTATATTTAGATACTAGGATCAATAGATTAGGCTATTAATGACTAACATTTGCTGACATACTTCAAAATTCCTACTTACATACTCAATGACATACTCAATTCCTACTTTAACTTAATTATGGTATTCTGTTTTGAACATGTATGTGTGTCTAACTCATGATGATTCCATTAACAAACTTTTCTTTCTGCTGAATCCTATTACAAAATATTAATTGAATGTTGTTTTCAACCAGAAAAGAACTTAATATTGTCTGGTAATCATAGGAAATCAGATGTTCATAATGCTTTCTGTTGAGTACAACTTCAGAACTGACTGGCAGAATTATGGGTCCTGCCAGTTCCAACAGGTAAAATTTAATTAAACAATACCTGCAAAAATTTTTAGAGTAGGTAGGACTTCTGTAGACTCCCATTAGAGCAAGAAAATCCCCTAATATTCAAGAAGCAATGGTAATAAACTAAAAATTAACTCTGATGAAGTCGTTGGCAGCATTGCTTTTTTTGGCTGACTGTAGAGTTTGCCAGTTTTGGATAAATTAGCTAGTTGAGCCATAAAAGGTAATGTTTTTAAAATCCCAAAAAGAACCACCTCAGTTTTTTTCTTCTGCTATGTACAAGGTACTCAGAGATTCTCTCTTGGAGCTACTGACTGATGGAGTGATTATTGATGCTACAATTCGGTATTGGCTTTCTCATGCTCTGTGTGATTTAAATAAAAATAAAAAAGGAATTCTTTACTTGAGTACTTATTATGTTTTAAAAAGCATGAAAACCACATAGCTTTCTATTTCCTGAATATAAGAGTTATTATAACATCTTAAATACTGCATTATTTATTAGAATTTTCTGGTTGTTTTGCTATTCTATGACTAAATAGAGTTTTATATCTGTTGTAATAGATGAAAATATATGCATCTATTTTACTAATTCATTATATGGTTATTAAATGCATAACCACTTTCCTACAGTTTTAATATCCATATTAAAAATAATTTTCCTCTGCTGTGTTCAGTACATTCACATGTATTTGTTATTAATTATTTATAGTGTGCTGTTAAAAATATATTTTACAGAAAGTTCTTAGCTCTTCTCAACTATAGCCCCTCTAGGTGGTACTTTTAGTAGAAGAAATATTGGGTTAGGGAGTCCCCAGACATACTTCATATTTTATGTGATGGAAATCTAGGAAATCATGGCTTCCACAAAAGAAATGTCTTTATCCTTTTTTGGTTCTGTTTTCACTACTTAATTTTTATTTTTTTTCAGTTGTGCACATTTAAAGTGTGCTGATTTTGGCTGGGGTAGAGTTGATTTCCTTCCCAGAGGCTGCTAAGGGGCTGTTTTGGATTTGTGCTGAGCACAGGGTTGATAACACAGGGATGTTTTTGTTATTGCTGAGCAAGCTTACACAGAGCCAAGGCCTTTCCTGCTTTTTGTGCTGCCACACTGGTGAGGAAGTTGGGGGTGCCTGGGAGAGTGGGAGGAGACACAGCCCAACAGGTGACTCCAGCTGACCAAAGGGATATTCCAGACTGCATGAAGTCATGGTGTGGGCCTGCGTTCAATGAGGTTTTTTTGTGAGAACATTATATTGTACAACTAATATACTATTGTATTAAAACTGAACACTCTTGACTATTAGTAAGTTTTATGAGTTTCAGCTCACTTTCAAATTATTTGTTTGAAATCATTCTTTTGAACTTTCTTTATAAAGGCTCCTATCTCACTAAAACTGGTTACCCAGGAAAAACCCAAGCAAATGTTGGAAATAATGTTGCAAAACAATGCAACATTATTTCTAGCATTCATTTTCAAATCTGGAGAAAAATATAAATTAATTTAAATTTGCCTATTGACCTTATATGGAAATTCTGCATTGAATTTTTGATTGAAACCAATCTCAGCAGTTATCAAGATGTCTGCTATTCTTTTCCTTGCTGTTAAGATGCTAAATCTCCTTCTTCCCAAATATTAATTCAAGCAGCACATTTTTGTGTTAAAAGAATTTTTGTGCAACCCTCTTGTCCTTCAAGAATACAGAGTTAATAAACCCAGTCTTCTCTAGGAAATGGTTATAAACTTATGACTCTGCTTCAGAATGATTTGTAAGTTTTTTGCAAAAACATATGCTGTTGCTATGGAACACTGCAGTTAAAGGTATTAGTAGCTTTCTCTTTTTTTTTAGTCTTACTTGAGTTTCAAGTTGTTTGATGGTTTTTCTTGTTATTTTTGTTCATGTCCATTTCCAGTGTGCAAACCTACATCTGTAGAAAATAATAAGTGGTCTGTATCAACCACTGATCCTTGAATGTCAGCTCATACAGCAGTAAATTTCATATTTTGTTTAAATTGCTGGTAAACTTGGGTTTATCTGATGTTGGTTTATTCTTTACATGCTGTTAGAAAAATCCTAAACTTTGTAGGCTAGGCAAAACTGTTTCTTATTTAAGCTTATTGTCTGTACTGTTTGTCAAACAACCTTCATTTTACTTGTGTAGAACTTCAGATGTGGAGAGGGTGAGAAAATTAAAATGTAAACCTTGGGTTTGCAATAAAAACTAGGCTTGGTAGGTACTAAAGTCTATGAAAAACTGGTCTGCAGTCCTACACTTAAGTGGCTTTAATATCCAGCAAGCTACAACTATAACATACACTAAATTATTCTTGATTCATAAAAAAGAGGAATTTTTTTTTTTTTAATATGGCAGATTTAGGACTATTCACGTTTATTTTGGTTTTCCTTATATTGTAGATATTAAATAGAGGTTAATGGATCCTGCAGACTCCTTTTTGGAGAAACATGATGCTTCTATAAATATTTTTAAAAGTAGGTCTACCTGTATTCTTCTGGGCTGCCATAAATTTCTTAAATAAATTTATTTCTGGAGTAAGAAACGATAAATATAGAAATAAAATATTACTGTGATAAATTTTTGGCCTTCTTACTCAAGTCTTGGCCTATTTGCAATACAGCACAGTTTAGAGTGATTTCCCCCCTCCCTCACTGACTATTGGAGTATTCTCTGTGTATATTCCAGACTTTGTATTGGTGAGACAGACACACGGTAGCTTTTCTTGAAATATAAATAACTTGTAACTATCAAATGACCATAGACTTTATGAAAAGCTGTAACATGAAAAGATAATTCTACTTAACCAATATTATTAAGGGGGCTGACTAGAAAATTGAATTAAAAAAAAAAAAATTGTACCAGCATGGATCTTAAAACCCAAGCAAAATTTTTCTGTTCTGCTATCCACTCTTTGGCTAAAAGAAGAATAAATGCTTCCACAGTATTTTAATTCTGAAGTAGCCTCAAACTTCTGAGAGGTCTTAGGTTAGAAGCATCATGTGTTTAGTGTTAGGTTTCCTCATGTTTCTTACATGTTTACATATTTTCATTAATGCTGCAATGAACAGATTTCTGCAGAATGCTTATATATTGTTTCATCATCAAATCTCACTGGTGAAAGTAAAGATTGTAGTAGTTCTTTGTTTATAACATTATTTCAGGTTAGAAAATATTGTGCTGTGATAGAATATGTTGCAGATGATTGCATGTTTTGCCTTATTTTGTTTTAGACGATATTCTTAGAAATTATCAGTTTGAAAACCAGAAATTATAACTTTATAATAAGTTTTTCTGAGTTCCAGCTGGATCTGGGAAAGGAATGGTGGTAGGGTTACTGAGCAATTAATAGTAATTTTTTTTCAAAATGAAAATAAATGGTTCTGATTCTTATCCTTTTGTTGTAAAGGTAAATCTGGGTGTATTTTATGTGTGTATGACTGGTTTTACTATGTGAATAGATAGGATTATGGGACAGTAGAAGAATCTTTCTATACTGAGACTGAATTCCTGTGACTTACATTTTAAAATGTTATACTGCTAAATTTGGCCTTTTTTTATAGTCCTAAATACACTGCTGTAAAATTCTTCACTGGATTAGCACTACTTTGTTTAAAGATCACTTTTGCTCTGATTTTAAGATCACACATCTTTGTAGTGTGTATTATTAGGTTTTCTTGTTGAATTTTAGTCCTAGACCTTGACCCAGCCTGGCAATTCATTGTCTTCTAAACCTTGCATGTTCTGATTGTCTCTATACCTTTTATTTCAGCCCTATTTGGAAGAATAATAATGTATGAACAAAAAGTTTTATAAAATACTAAGTTGTCTTGATTAAAGACTTCTTTACTATATTTTTATCTCTCTTCTTAAACAGCCTGTGTCAAGCTCGGTCAGTTTCTCTGAAAATTAAAGATGTCAATGATGTTTTAGATAGTCTTCTTGTTCTTTCTTCTTCCTTTTGCAGCTGAACACAAATTTGTGGTTTCCAAGTTATCAGTCTGGATGAGGACACAATTTGTCATTTATTTGCTCTTTCCATATTGCTATCTCCATATTCCATAATGTATTGTGTGTAATTTTTGTCTTGATGTCATGAAGATCATTGTGATCTGCTGTAATGTAGTTGTACAGTCTATTATACAATTAATTTTTGCATATGCACATGCATAAAAGGAATGATTAATTTGCTATTGCAATACTGCCAGTCAATATACATTTGTAGGTTAGTCAAAAGACTGCTCAAGCACATACACAGTAACTTACTGTGCACCTATGTAAATAGTGTGTGTGGCTCTGCTCATGTTTCTCTGCACCTAACAATTATAATGGATTCCAGTCTCTAAAAACATAATGACTAAAAGCATACACTTATATATATGTATAATTATTAATTTTAATTGCAATACTATTGCTTTTACTGCAGCTGCTATTTCAGTTATTCAATATTGAAAGAGCACTGACCACCAGAAAAAGCTGTTTAAATTGTTCACTATAAGGCTATGTCCCCTTCTGAAGCCTATTACTGATTGTGCTTGAAGATGATGCCAGGAATTTTAAAACAGCTGATTCTAATTTAGTCTTTCTTTATTTGAAATATTTTACTTATATTCCTTTTTCTTTGTCTTTGAGATAAGTGTAATTTGGTACAATACCCTCTGAATGTGGAACAAGGGCCAGATTATCTCATGGTGACTTATAGATGGAATGACAGTTCTAGCATCAGATGTAGAACTCAGAGTGTATGGCATGATGGAAAAAGAATTAATGTCTATATCTATTCAAAACTGAATAAAAATGCTGAATGGGTAGGTGAAAACTGGGAAAATAGTAGATGTCTGGAAAGAAGTAACACAGATAAAATCTACGTTTTTCCTTACAATAGTTCTCTAAACTACTTTTATGCACTACACATAAAATGTGCAGTCTAGGTTTCAAGGATGGAGGAATACTATATTTTATTCTCAGAATAACATACTAGTAGTATTGAATACTGAATGACTTCAAAGTGCCCACTTGGAGATGCATAATCCTTGTATTTGACTGGTACAACTAGGAATACAGTAAGAGTAGGATTTTTTTTTTTTAGTTATTTGCAAACACTTTTCCCTAATAATAATAAAGTTTTTTCATTTTTTGTTTCTGGTATCTTTCTATTTCTGGACTGGAACGTAGTCCCACTGAAGTTGCCAAAAACCAAATGCCACTAAAGGCCACTCAAGTGTCATGAAGCCACATTATTTGTAATCCAAGTAGCTAATTTGTTGAGATGAATTCTCAAAATCATCTTTGGTGTCTTCCCTACTCTTACCCCCAAGAGAACTTTACACCTTTTGGAATTTCCAGTCAGTATAGATTGTCAATTACTTAGATTTGTAAAACAGGAAGTTTTGACGGGTTGTTTGGGAAAGAAGTAAGGAGATTATTTCATTGAAATGCTAAAAAGCTGTAATATAGAAGCAAAATTAAAAGAACTACTTATCACTGTTTTAAAGAGCCTGAACAAAAAGAAAGATAGAAAAATTTCAATATTGAGAACTATGGAAGATGTTTCAGTTCTAAGTAAAGGTAATACTTTTTGAAGTTAGAGAATAGATATGTGTTATAGCTTTTTGATAAATAACTTAATTTAATGCTCAAACTCAAGAAAATAGTAGGAAGGTTTTGCAGATTGCTGTACAATATTTCAGTGCAGACTTGGAACAATTCACTTTTTTATTGCTGGTCTTTTGTGACAGGAAAGTGCCAGAGAAAGAGCTATGTGAAATTACTAGGGTTTTGGTTAATACTTTGGTTTTTTTCAGAAGAAAAATATCCACAGAGTACTGCTTTATAATAAGACATAGCACTATCAGCCACAGATACAAAATATACATACATTCCGGGTTAGTCAGACAGTGTTCTGTTTTGTATTCTGCACTACCTGAATTAATTACCACTGCTAAGGTGCTTTCTTATTTCATTTTAAGATGACTCCTTAACTCTTGTCTCTAGACATAAATAGGTTGGAAGATGTCCAATTAAGATGCATCTCCTGTGGAATTCTCTGCCTTGTAGTCAAGTCTTTAAAGGTTTGAGGTGCTTTATCTGCTTTGGCTAAATTAGAGTCACTACAGCTGCTTCTCTCATTTTTGTAAAAGCCTTTACTAAATCTTTCATAATTTCAATTGCAGTTTTGCACTTGAGTCTGAAGAGTTGCAGAACCTACCACTGACATTGTAAATACTCATATCTTTCTCCATGTCTGTGTTACTGTCTCCCTCAGCATCTCAATGTTTCCTTTTCTCCATCTGTTGGACTTCCTGATAAGGAATACTTCATGTATGAAGATGAGAAAGACCCATCTGAAGACCTGAAACTCAGGCTCTTTGCTATTTGTTTAGTACTCCTTGTTATTTCTTATCCAGCAATAAGTCAGCACCAAGTAAAAAGAAAGCAAGGAATTTTTCTTTCCCTCTCTTCCTTCAATTGTGTATATGAAGAGACACATTGTATGGCTACAGCATTTGTCTTCATGTTTTCTTATAATTTCCAGTACTACATAAACCTAAAACCAGTTTACAAAACACTTTTACTTTCCAGAAGTGTTCACAGTACACATACCAAAAAGGCCATGTGTGACTGATCTAGCTCTGAGAGATTTCTACAGAAATCTGCTTTCTAGAAGTATTCTCTGACTGTACTATTTTCTAGCAGTTTATTATTTCAGTCAGGTCAGCCACAGCCTTCTCTGGGTAGAAAATGAAGGGTTCTGATATTACACTTCAATGATTGGATGCTGTTGGGTAGAAAAATTATCTAATAAAATGCATTTGTGTCTATTGTGGTTTGACATCTATCAGAAATGCTTCTTTGTTTCATACTTTCATGTAACTTGTATCCATTACATACTCTTTTTTTGCCTGAAAGTTGCTATGAACTTCTGAGAATAATTTCACTTTGATTTTTTTTCCTCTTTCTTGAACTGAATTGCTTAGAAATAGGTCTGAAATTTCAAAAGCTGCCTGAGTATTCTGAATGCTCAATTTTACATTAATTTCAAATTGTATAAGTAGCTTTGAAAAGGACAGCACAAAGGCTAAGTTACCCTAGGGTGACATTTCAAATTTGCTGAGGTTGATGGTAAAATCTACATTGATTTGAGCAAGACTAAGAGTTTCCCTAACATAGTGCTGGGATAAGGCTCTAAACCAGTCAAAAATCGGTCCATTTGAAAAAAAAAAAAAAAATGAAGCAAGACTTTAATATTAAGACCATCTCTGTTCATTTAAATGAAGTTAACCTCTTGCTTAAAGGTAAGTATTTTCATGCTTTCACTGTGTGAGAGACTGAGAGAAGATCAGTTTTAGTCTCATTAGAGTGGGAAAACTTGCCTAGATTGTCAAGAGGTACAGTGCTGAAATTGCATGAAGCAGGGAAGACTTGACATTTCTCTTTAAATCTGTTGTGGTTTGGCTTTATTTCTGTGAACATAATTTTTAAGAGGAAAGGTCAAATAATCTCAGAAGTAGATGTCTGTCTTAAGCTAGGTAGGCAGCGGGTGTAGATAGCATAACCATTTACACTGCAAGCTTTCAGAGAAAAAGTCCTATGAAAATTCAAGTGTAATTTAATAGGGATTGTCTTTTCAGCTGGAAGCATTTTGCTTTACACAAATGCAGTCCTTTCCAAAAAGTTTAAGAGGCATAACTGAAGATGCTTTTGAAAGGAAGTAAACTATATGCATAAACTCAAATAAATGCTATATTTTATAGGCTCCAGCATAACCAGTATTGTTGAATAGCAATTTCTGACAGGTATGCATATGCTTTCTTAACACACTTTCACTAGACCTACGGGCCAGAGAACATCAGCATCCTCTGAAGTAGCAAAATTCTTCATTGGATTTTTCCTCTTATTATAAAGAACATCTATTTATTTGCTGAGTTGAAAGAGAATCGCAAGGATCATCATTTGCGAGTCTGTATTAATTATAGAGTTATTTTTTAAAATTAAATATTTTTTTATGCCTCTTAAGTATCTCAAGACCATTGAAAAGATGAATAGAAATAACATTAACCTGTTCTTCACTTTTATAAGCTTTTCTGGACATGTTTTCTATGTCTTGATAGTTTTAAGAAATAATAATGGAATGCATCCCCCTCCCTCTGTTAAGATAACACACAAAAACACCCAAAACAACTGCACATGCAAAAGGAACGCTTAGGTCATTAAGCTTATTGAGGCATACAGAAGCGCTTGCAAATTAAAAGAGAAGAAAGGTAACAGTTAAACTATTCACTGCTGATCTGAGAAATAAATCTTAGATGACAATGTGTGACTAATGAAAGTGTTATTTGAAAAAGATCCGATACTTTATTTGCATTCTGCCTTTTGTTTGATCTGCAGATATTACAGAAACCTTTTAAAAAACAGCTCCACTGCATTTTTTTTTATTTTTTATATATTAGGATATAATATTCACAATCTTTCCATGTACCAACCTCTCTATATTTGTAACTTTTAGATCCTGATTTCAATGCCACACTGCCTCAACAATTTATAAGAGTTCTGCATCAAACTAGCAATCCTATTACTAATGAAAGCATTTCTCTACAAGTTCTCTTGTTTTTAATGTTCATGTAATCAATAGTAGTGATTAGTGACATTTTTTTCTGGTTTTGTATATTGGCCTAGTTAGGAATTTAAAAGGTGCTTTGGGAGAACTGGTTCAGTTCCATTCAGAAGTAAATATAAACATCTATTAAAAAAATAAAGTCCAATTTTCTTTATTAAAGAAACCCATCTTCAAATCTTGTTTTTATTGAATTAGAAGGCTGATTAAAATGAGGAAATACTTCAAGTGCTACAGGCTTTACTACTTTTTTTAATGAAATCAATGATATCCAAAGGTGTTATCATGTAAACATGGTTTCATGATTTAGAGACAAAAATGGTATAAGAAAGTTTTGGAACAGCTTTTTTTTTTTTTTTTTTTAGGAACATGCTAGAAAAGTTTTAGCTAAAATCTTTCAGTTAAAACTGTCAATAATTGTTTTGTTTTTACGTGCAGCTCAAATATGAATTTGTTGCTTGAAATGGCTTTCAGATAAACTTGAGACATCAAGACTGCACATCAAGAACACAAGAATAGTACATCAGTTGTGGGAAACAACATTTAAAGCAACCAAGTTTCACAAGTTTTCTCCCTTCATGATTTTTTTTTTTCCTTCATCCTTTTAATCTTAGTTAATTTTTTATGAACTATCTGTAAAATACAAGAGAATGCCCATTTTTTAAGTAATTGAGATGTAGGTAGGAGCACCCCAGACTACAGATTCTGTGTCCATCTGCTTCAGTTTTAGGGATGTCAAATTTATCCTTTTTCTACAACAGAATAGAAACCATCTAGTTTAGAGCTCTGTGTGATTGTACCCGGAACATCAATCCTGCACAAAATTTTGGCTTCCCAGGCATGAAGTCCATATGCCTCTGACTGCTAGGAGACCTCAATGGTAGTGATGTTGGTACCTATATGTAAAATAGAATATTAGGGTTTGTGGTATTTTTTTCTTCCCCTCACCCCATAACATAATGGTGCTGTGATTTAAATCTTCAACTTATCACCTCCTTTACCCTTGACCTTCTTTCTCTGTTTAGCCTATGAATGAGGATGTTATGGATGAATAAAAAGAATAAAAACTTTACTTAAAAATGATGGCCTAATTTGTGTTGAGCAGTTATAGAATTGAATGCAGCCAGAAAACAATTGAAGTTCAGACAGCTGGTTGAAATTTGATGGCTCAAGACTGAAGGAGAATGGATTCCTTCATGACACAAGGAAAGTCTCTGTTTTGTGTGTAAAAGATTACTTGAATTTCTTACTGTTTCAATAATTATAATTGAAATGTAATAAAATAATTACAAATCAGTGTGCTTGGCAACTTCATCATCTTTGTGTTTTAGGATTCAACAGAGAGTTTGATCTTTTGAGGTTTTTTGTAAGTTTTTTTGTGAATGCAATACTGAATCTTTGAACATGCTCCCTGTTGTGGCATTGAAGTGCAGTCAATATCTTATAATGAACCTACTGTCTAACAAAAATGCTTTAAAAATGCAATAACATCTTGAGCTTCTTTATTAGAAATTTTTTTGTGCATTTAAATCTTTGTGAAGTGAACAAATAGAATGTTTGCATTTTTCACTCTGACTTAATTAAACACAGTCATTCTCATTCTACATGTCTTTTGCAATATATTTTAAATATTGAAAATCTATGTTGGCAGTAAGTTTGAGCACTGTTGCTGAGCATACTTAGAACTGATCTCAAATTATTGAAATGGAAACCTAGACCAAGCTTCTGACTTAAACTGGATTTTAACTCTGTCTTTAGAATAAGCAGTGCCTACCTCTGCCCTCTTCCTGACTTATGCCTTTTGTTTACCTGTAGTTTTGTGATAGAAAACTAAGAAGACAAAAAACTTCTTGCACAAGTAGGCAAATGTTAATCTCAGTTAATAGGAAAAAATGTTGTACATGCTCGATGCAATTATCCCATCTCAAGGGTACAGTGAAGAACATGGAGAAATTAAAGCGATGGGCTACTCTTCCAGCTTATGGAATGTATTGAGTATCCTTTAATAGTAGTTCTATTATTTTGTTGAATCCTTTAGAGGGGAGCTGTGAACTTGAGATAGACACAGTGATTGACATCTCATGAGTAGCCTTCATTCTAAATGTAAATTCCACTTAAAAATGAGCAACATTTACAGCTTTTTGCCTAAGACTATAAACTGTCTGGAAAAAAGACCTCATTACTTCAAATATTTGTTAGTTCTTTAAAGGCTGTGGTTGTAATTTGGCAGTGTAACGTCTCTTGAAGTTGGCTTACAGGGCAAGAATTTCTAGGTAACAAGACTGGATCTCTTCTGTTGTAGAAGCTGATGTTCAGTTAAAACACTCATCTTCCCTATTTAGAAGCATTTTCCCATCTTGCTGATTCTATAATTCTAAGATTATTGACACCAACCACTAACCCAGAACTACCATGTTCACCACCAAACTGTGTCCCCAAGTGCCACATCTACATGTCTTTTATATGCCTCCTGGAAGGGTGACCCTCCTACTTCCCTGGGCAGCCTGTTCAAATGCTTGACAACACTTTTGTTGAAGAAATTTTTCCTAGTATCTAATCTAAACCTCCTCTTGTGGTTCAACTTGTGGCCATTTCTTCTCATCATGTCACTGGACACCTGGGGAGAGATGCCATCCTCCACTCAGGTACAGCCTCCCTTTAGGTTGTACTAGAGAATAAGTTCCACTCAAGCCTCTTTTTTTCCAGGCTAAACACCCCCAGCTCCCTCAGCTGCTCCCCATAGCACTTGTGCTCCCTCAGACCCTTCCCAGCTCCATTGCCCTTCTCTGGACATGCTGCAGCACCTCGACATCTTTCTCGTAGTGAGGGACCCAGAGCTGGACACAGCACTCAAGGTGTGGCCTCACCAGTGCTGAGTACTGGGGGACAATCACTGCCCTGGTCCTGCCAGCCACACTAGTGCTGATCCAGGCCAGGATGCCACTGGCCATGTTGGCTACCTGGGCACAGCTGGCTCATGTTCAGCAGCTGTCACCAGCACCCCCAGGTCCTTTCCAGAGAGGTTTACTTAATGAAAAATCAGTGTTTCGTCACACAATCTCTCTCACTGCCCTAGGAGGTAGGATGTAGAACAATTAGGAGTCCCCATCCAATTTCCAATCTCAATTTACTACTTTCCAGGCCCTACGTGCTTTTATCACTTACAAGACTTTCCAGTTCGTAAATTTTACTTTTTTAAGAAGGCCAAATCTTTCAGGTTTTATTTTATTGTTTTGAAATTTTCTAGGCTTCTGTTGAAAAATATGTGTATTTCTGTATTTCTTTTATTATATAAATTTTTTTTTTATAATTTTCAAATATAACAAGCAGCCTTTTTCAGAGCTCTTACTACTTTTTGCTTGTATATCATAAGGAAGTGTTTTTATACGTGTTCCTTTCCTAAGAATGGCGTTGACAAAATTTAATTTTCGTAGTAGTGTTTTATAGAAACTGTCAGACTAGTGTGTTGGTTTTGCATGACCTGGTTTCTGGTAGAGGGGGGCCACAGAGGTGGTTTCTGTGAGAAGATGCTAGAAGCTTCCACCTGATGGCTCATGCTGCTGGCCAAGGCTGGGCCAATTAGAGATTATGGTAACTCCTCTGATAACATATTTAAGAAGAAATCAAAGGAAACTAGTGGTGCAGTTTTAATTCCAGCCAGAGAAGAGGACGAGGTGAGAACATGTGAAGGGAAGCATGTGGCAGGAGAGGGTGAGTGAGCAACTTTCATGTGTGCCTAGCGTTTGGCCAGTGTCAAACCACAACAGCTAGCTAAAAACAAAACCCAGAAGCTTATTGCTTTGGATGAGAGACCAACTTTTAAACTGTTTCCTCCCCCTGGTTCATGATTGATACAGGTAAGTTGTATTCCTTTTGTGCACCTCTCATGATGATTTAATTATTATTTTTGCAAGTTTTGCTATAGTATGTAATTTTTGAAAATTGACTGCACAACCAATTCATTAGCCTTGCCTTTCTATATCAGATACTGATTGGTTCACTCTTGCCTTTGAGTAGTGCTTCCTGCTCATTTTCAGCTTCTGCTATACATTTTTAATTTTAGGTTATGGCAATTAACAGATTATTCTGTATGTGATAAGTACATGATGTACTAAATACCAGCAGATTAAAGAATTTCCTATGCTGATTTCTTCATGTCCTGCTAAGAATCTGTTCAGACTGTGTTCCTAAGAACAGACTTTTGTCTGCATCTGTATTATCTATAGCTAAATACTTCTGAGCAGATGCCAGTAGGCTTTTGTAGTGAGGGTGATGGTGACAGGATGGTGCAGGAGAAAAAGAAGAAACAAAGAGCTTTAAGTTACATGTAAACTTTTGGATGGGTGGTGGAAGATAAAGTTTTAGGAAGTAGACATTCTAAATTTTACTCCATGCCATCTTATCTGGGAGAAATGTGTAACAGTGTTTCAGGGCTTCTTTTTCTGGTGTGTGTGTTTTTTGGTTTTTTTTTTCCCTCTTCTGTGTGGAGGAAAAAGTAGCCTAAGATGTAAGTAGCCAAAAATGTAAGTAAAAGTATAAGGGTTAAAAATAGAATAAAAAAAAAAAAAAAAAAAAAACCAAAAAAAAAAAAANTTTTTTTTCTTTCTCATGACACACTACAAGACCCCATTGTACAATGCACCAATGGGCTTCTGGAAACCACAAAAAAACCCCAAAAAAACCCCCCAAAAAACCCAAAAAACAAACAAAAAAAAAAAACCAACAAAAAAAACCCCAAAACAACCCGGGAAAAAAAAAGGCATAAACCCTCACTTTTGTGATCTGTAAGTTGCTCAGAATCTTCATGCAGACTTTGGAATGATAGTTGCATTTGATTGTTGGAAATTGAGATAGAATTCAATTTATGCCACCCATAAATGTCTTAATTGAAGGTTTAAACCTCCATATTGAAGGTTATACTCCTCTATTGACATGTGCAAACAGCTTCCTCAATGTCAGTAATGTCCAGAACACAGTAGTTTTGGGGAGAATATCTTCAGTTTAAAGGGAGAATATTTCTCTTGTCTTTATCAAATAGAAAAATTTAGTTCAATGAAATCAAAGCTTGCTATGGGATTTGCCATTAAACTTTTTGCTGTACATAACTTGAAGTATATGCTCTTTATGAAGCAGTCATGCCAGCTTAGAGAATTTAAAATTTATCTTTTGCTCTTTTGCTTTTATACTTTTTCTGGAAGTTTAAAAGTACTTTTGTAAACATTTGTAGTATTTCCTTTTTTAAGTTTATTTGTGTTCTGCAGCATGAATATGTTGTCCAGGGAAAGCAGTGTTTCAAACAGGAAAAAATATTGTAGGAATATCTCTTTCATTGCTACATCTTCACAGCATGAAAATACTTGGACAGGTTCCTTTCCAGTTTGTTCCCTCTTTGTTAGAGCACAACAGGATGACTGCTTTGACAATGAACTCCTTCACATCTCTGCAGAATGCTTAGCAACAGATGTTTTGGAATTCTGTGGTGCTGCATTAGGCTGCTAAGTCAAAATATGTCTGCAGAAAGGCAGCGTTCTTCAACAGTGAACAACTCTCATCACGATCTCATTGCTGCACAACATCGTACAAGTCTGAAAGTGAGTGCGTGCATTTTGGTGAATCATGTAAACTTCAGAATTGACCTGCAGAAGCACTTTCCTTGTTAGTTGGTGTGACAAGTTAGTGGATAACACATGGTAAAAGATTAAATTCTTCACTGAAATAAGGCAGTCAAGTTAAAATAATTCTGCCTGCTATTGCAATGCAATCGGGGCACATTTTCGTGTACTGAAGGTTTAAAGATACATTCATTCTCTTACGTTCAGTGTATCCTGTTCCTTATGCCAGAGGAACAGGGAGCTCCAGCGCAGCCGAGCAATGGCTGCCTCTAGTTCTCCAGAAGGTGGTAGCATTGTTCTGTGCTAGTGCAGAGCATCTGCATCCTGCTCTGTTACTTCCAGGCCTTTATTCACGAATGCCTTTTTCATGCTCTGGAGCCATGCTTCAGTAGTATATTTTATATTTAAATAACTAGAAGATTATTTGTAAATTCAGGTTTGGTGCCTGTTTGGTTTTTTTAATGCTTTAGAAGTGTATTTTTTATTTTGTTGCTTTCTAAGTCAATCTGCAGGGATTTTGCTCTTCAGTACTGAAACAATGAATGCAACATGCCCACAAAATAGATCTAGAAAATGTAAAGCCACAGATCCACTGCAGAAACAGTATTGGAGGACCTTCTGCTTGAATTTAGGCTCCAAAGATGTATTACCCTTTTGTGAAAGTGAAAAAATGAACTGATTTTAAGATGCACTACACAATACATCTTCAGCCCTGGGAGCTGTGTGCAGGGCACTCTAGGACTGTGGAAAAACTGGCAAGGCTAGAGTAATGGATCTTGGTCTGTCATGGAGGAAAGCTGGTATCCTGCCCTGGTGGCTGTGACACTGAGAAAGCTCAGCCTATTGCTCAGCCCCTAAATCCAGGGTGGTGAGGCTGCTTTCTAGTTTGATTCCTACTCTCTGATTTATCAGTGGCAGAGGATTGTACCTGACTGTCAGGTCTGACAGCAGCAGATTTTTTAATAGTAGAAGGCTTTCCCAGCGGAGCCAGCTGCAGCAGAGAAAATGCTTGTTTTTCTTCTGTGTTTCCTTAAACCTCACAAACCTGATGATAAGCCTGATGTTTCCTTACATGGAATAATTAAAATAAAAATTATTTATTGTTTTTATGGGGAAATCTACAATAAAGTTAATAGTATAAATGAAAAGTGATATTTCAAGAGAAGAAAAAAGAAATAAACTTTATAACAGGAAAATCAGCACTCCCTCAATAAAATGAACACTTACTATAGTATGAAGTAATCTCTATACCTAACAATAAGAGAAACAAGTTTGAAGCCAGTTACCTTGATTGATGAGGATTATCTAAGGAAGCAGAGCTCCAAGAGGCCTTTTGAAATGTTGAATTTAGAAATAGAATGCTCCGAAAGGCTCCCAGTTTTTTAATGCTTTAGAAGTGTATTTTTTATTTTGTTGCTTTTTAAGTCAATCTGCAGGGATTTTGCTCTTCAATACTGAAACAATGAATGCAACATGCCCACAAAATAGATCTAGAAAATGTAAAGCCACAGATGCACCTCAGAAACAGTATTGGAGGTTTATTATTATTATGAATAATAATAATAATTATTATTACAGTTATTATTATTCCCAGTTATTATTATGAATGCAATTTATAAATGAAATAACTGTGTCGTAGATTCTTGTGCACTATATACTAGGGCAAATATTAACATAAGTGATCCTTGTCCTTTAAAGGGCCTTAAGGTTTCTCTAGGAGCAGGTGGAAAGTTCCCTGTAGGATGGTGAGAAATGACAAATTGTAGGAATGAGTGGGGAAGGAGATCACTTCTAGCTTGGAGCAGAATCCACGTGTCTTGGATTTGTATTCAAGTGTAATTGAGCCCTGTGAAAGCAGCTGCAGGCCATTACAATGATGATGGAAGACACTGGATTTGTAGAAATGGTAGTGGTGGCATAATAGTGAACTTCAGGGCACTGGGCTTCTGTTAAGAAGCTGTAGAGTCTGGCTTCTGCTTCTCTGCAAAAACCCAGCCCTTCTAGCAATTTACCATAGCACCTCATAGGAAAGAAATTTCTATGTCTCCACAGAAAGAGAGCAACTGTAGTTCAGCACTGAATTCAAAAATGAGTAATGCCAGTTCAGTTGCAAGAAGGGGTTAATAATGCATTAAACAAAAGTTTCTCGATAGCCTGATTTTCAAGGATTTTTTTAATAGCTTGCTATTTAACACTCTGACTTTCTGTATTTCTTGAAACTTAGCCTAGGTGCTTAGTATATAGGGGATTGCCTCTGCATGTACACTTTACCCCACAATTGGTAAATTAAATAATTGATCCTTCTGTAAATGCTGTCTTCTGGGCTGTGTAATTGCAATAGGTGCAAACATAACTTTTCCACCACTCTCTGTGGTTAAAACTGGAAAATATGTCTGGTTTCTAACTTTTGACTACAATAAGAGCAATAGCCATGAGGATATGTATGCCTGACACCTCTTTAAAATATAAACACACATATTTTCCCTGAGGTCTTTAGTCTCTTAAAGGGTCAATGAAGGTATTGCACTGTCCTGGTTTAGGGCAAATTTGGGAGAAAAACCTCTAAAGTGGTTTCTCTAGAAAGCAGATTCAAGTGTGCCCCTCCCCCAGTTGGTTCAGGAAAAGATTTTCTTCTCTCCCCCACCCTCACTCTCAGAACCAGTCTTAAAGGTGCAAAACTTATTTCTGGGCTATACAGATGAATGGGGATACAATTCAGCATTGTAACGTCACCCCAGGACATTAAACTTCGTAAATGTTCTATCAGTTGTTGAAGTATATGCCAAATTTTCTCAGTTTTAATTCTCTTTTCCCTGTTTTACTGTTTTCTTGCAGCATGAGTTCAGTAGAAGCAGAGCCTTGTGTCTCCTATCTAATGGGATAGCCGACAAATAAAAATTGAAGGACCACAGGGGAGCTAGGCTGGGCTGTTTTTTTTTCTACATCATGTTTTTCCAAGGAAGTTTCAAATCCACTGCTTGCTGAATCAGTCTTGCCTTCCTAGCAGACCCCTACTACTTTCCAGTGTTTAATGTTCAAACGAATTCTCTCTAAATCACCTTTGTGTGCACAAAGACATGTAATAAATCATAAACACAGGAGGCAGGTGATGTAGAAACCTATTTGGCAGTAGTAGTTGTTGCTTTTTTCTTACTAATGACTTTCTGACAAGCTTTTTGTTTGATGTTTCTGTTATCTGCCAAAGTTAGAATGGAAAATCAGATCAAGGCAAATTCCTAATGCATGCAGATCTATAAGTATCAATTAAACTTCAAAATTTCCAAGGCAAAGTGTCTTCAAAGGAATTCAGGCTTCTTCCTGTCCTTGCCCAGTGGATTCCCCAGGGCTGCTGAATGTTCCTCTGAATGACTCCTGAATTTTTTTTCAAAAGCCTTGAAGCCGATTTTCCTCTAGATGGCAGGACCACTTTAGGCTTCATAGTAGCCATTGAGTTATTGCTGGCCCTGGTCCCCAAGGTGGTTCTGCTAATATAATTGCTGGGAGAACTTTATATATGGTGAATAATTGCGGAGGGGTAGGTGAGAAACAGCTCCTGAGCCCTCTGCATGGAGCACTTCCTGCTGCATCTGCTACTCTGACATACACCTATATATCTGAGCTATTATTCAGTTTTGTTGTTTACCATGGAAGAATATACTATATACTGATATTGTATATTAATACATTAAGCTTCTCCCTTTTGAGTTCATAGGGCACAAAAGGCAAATTTCATGTGAAACAAAAATGAAATCTCTACTGCAATCTCAGTGCTTTCCTTTTTTTCAAGAAGTATAGGCTACATCAAGTTATTCTATCAGTCAGTGGTGCTTTTCTCATGAGGAAAACAGCAAAGGTTGTGTGTTGTTGGCATATCAAGTCATCTTCCCAATGTTTGCTTATTTTGTTTTAGAGTAGCAATTCCACACAAGCAGGATCAAAATCACTGCTCTGACATCACCACTTCCTTTTTATACAGTAATGAAGGCTTTCGTCTGCCTTTTGTAGAAATAATTAATCTGCTGAAACAACCTAGGGGTTCTGTCACAGAAGTGGGATCTAAATATTTTGGCATTCAATACCAGTTAAAGGAAATTAAAAAAAAACCTCTCCTTTATTTTTCCTCTCATGAAGAGTTATTCTCTGTATGTAAAATGGTGACAACAGGATCTTCCTCTCTGAGATGCTCTTAGAGTTATAAAAAATGTAGGAAGATGCAGAAAACTGGAGGCTTGGTTCCGGGTGATAAGTACTGTAGCATCCCCATTTTTATAACTCAAGGTGTCTTGGTTATTGTAAGGAGGTTTCTCCTCGTAAGGAGGTTTTTCAAACAATGTTAGTGAACTTCAGGTTGCACCTAAACTGATTGCCACTATAGTCTGTTTTTAAAAACAGGATGAAATTAAGATTTCAGTAAAGCAATCTGTGAAAGCAGCACAGGAGTGCCAAAGTGATTTTGTTAATATGCTCTTAATAGGCATGAGATGCTCTGAGATGATTCCAAAGTTATCCAGGAATTTGAAATCTGCTTTGATTATGCTCATGTATTTATATTATACTTGGACCATTAAATTATGAACTCATTTGTAGTTGATAATTTACTCTCCTTACTAGGATGAAGTTAATGTTAGTTCTCCTGAAAATTCTCCTGAATTCTGGGAATTCTCCTGAAAACTGGGACAGGAACAATTTTATGCTTGCTTCCATTTAGCACGAGTTTGAAAAGGGGGTTTTGTGGAAGTAGATAACCTTTTTCATCAGAGATAAATATTTGAAAAAGTTCACTTTTCACTTTTCTGACAATAGGAAGTCTATAAAGCTTAGTAATTTTTAGGTCTGCGTAACTTATAGCTCATCATACTACTAAAAGCTTTCCTGAACCTTAATTTATATATATATTTCCTGATAATAAAAATTGAAAAATTTGTTTCCAGTTTTAATGTAAACACCCTCTTGGTATCTTAAAAAACAACATCATGGCTTTATGAAGCTAATTTTTCCGGTCAACACAGAAAGAAACATCTGTTGCTTCCATAATATAAAATCGATAGAAACAATTTCTAACAATTGTTTCTGAAAACTTTGTTGCAGTGGATTCCAAGACTTGACCTAGTGAGATCAGTAGATCAGTGGATATAGGTGGTCAGTAAAACATATTATTGAATAACTGCCTTAATAATGATTTAGTAAAATTATTAATACAAGCAAGATGGTGATGAAGATTATTCTGTGGAAGAAGAAAATTACAGAACTATTAAATCCTTTTTATACTTGAGGTTGCACTCAGCAAAGCCTTTCTGACATCCCTATTCTTTAAACTTTAAATGAAATATTGCAGAAACAGATAAATGTGATGTGTTTCTTAAAAAATCTTTTAAAGTATTTTAAGCGGTTATAAATAATGCCTCGGAGTTCCTCATTTAAATGACACTATATAATGTGGTAAATCTTATGGTCTTACGATGTTTTTTATTTCAGAAGCCAGTAAATATACTTTGTTAGACATCTGAAAACCTTGAATAAAACTCTAAATACTTTGGAGAAAGGCAAATATGCTATTTTCCCTGGGGAAAAAAAAAAAAAAAAAAAAAAAGCATTTGAACTTGGAAAACCTGCAGAAAATAAGGGCTTATTTAAACCAATTTCAATTCCTATTATTCAAAACAAGCTATCTTTGAGAATTTACTGAATACAAGAGTTAAGTTCATAAAGACATTTTAAGCATTCTCAGTGAAATCACTGTTTTCTGTGAGTTCTGTTCTGTTGGGTGCTCATGAGCAGCCAGGGCTGCTCCAATGGCTGTGCAAGGAGAGCAGGTGAATCAGCCAAAGTAATCAATATGTCAGTAAGTTGTGTTCAGCAAGAGATGTGTACCTCAGTGCTGCTGTAGAAGAATACAATATTCTTGAGTCTTTCACTTGCATAATATGGCTTAAAAATAAAACCAAGGCTAGGAAAGTGACAATGTCAGTATTTTTATTTACCTATTAAATGGTGAAAAAAAATGGCATACTGTAACTATTAAATTTCTGATAAAAGTATACATGGAAATTTACAGTTGTAACAGAAACAAACAAAATATGGTTTAGATTACAGTTGAGTCACTAAACCT